>JAQPZY010001559.1:2985000-3465000 GCA_029931535.1 Margaritifera margaritifera
CTGCACGTTTTTGTCAGCTATCATTATCCATACGCATCTACACATATATGCATTTTCCCTGTCACCTTCCACTTCGACTCCAGGGTGAATACGAATTCCATAACCGCTTTTAAATACCATCTCTAAACATATCCCAAAGTTTCAAGTGTCAAGTGTGGACATGTAACATCATGTACTCCTCTCCCTTTCTTGGAAAAGTGTAGGATAATAAGAATCGCATTACATTTACATATATTAAGAAATATATGTCCATGGATATCTTTGTATGGCATCCTTGCAGTTAATATGACGGTACTGTTATCTTCATCGATTTCAATATTAAGTATTATCAACGGCATATGTACCATGTACAAAACCAATACATATAACATAACGCACTTAATCTAATGGGCACCCGTTGCCACTGAAGTAAAAATACCGAACGCCAAGGCAGTTATATTAGTTCTCTTTCTTGCTATGTTACAAAAGTCCTCACTCACTGACTTCAGGAGTTCGGGGATGGGGTTATGCAGACTACACTGATTAAAATTTCACTGTTATTTTTTGTAAGCCCTTTTCATAATTTCGGCAGAAATAAGAATCCTGTACTGAATTTCTGTTTGTGGTATTGTTAAACAAATACAACTGATAAAATATGGTTCTGACACCAGTTTTAAAATTGTTTTTATCATACTATGATCCTTAACAAATTCAACACAATAATGGAAAACTAATGTACGTTCCAAAACAGATATGTTGAACTTATTTAAACTTCAATGTAATTAGTTTTGATCGAACTAGATTATGTTGTCTTTTCACCTATGCTATAATCAAGAACATTATTGTTTTCTCTTTGTACATGCACTTTTGA
The DNA here is from genome assembly GCA_029931535.1 of Margaritifera margaritifera. Taxonomy (NCBI): domain Eukaryota; kingdom Metazoa; phylum Mollusca; class Bivalvia; order Unionida; family Margaritiferidae; genus Margaritifera; species Margaritifera margaritifera. The sequence continues at coordinate 2,985,851 of JAQPZY010001559.1, forward strand.
TTGCAGGATCCATATCTGAGTAAAAATCCTCTCGCCAATAGTGTATGCGATGTAGAGTCAGTTCTAATAGCAGTAAATGCTTGTATACGCTTGGTATAAATCAGGCTGAATTATTTTAAAAACTCAAACTTAGTTTATTCATTTTGTATATTTTATATTATATTCGCATCACACACCTTTATTCAGGTAGCTTTTCTCGATAAGTATACAGGTACATTTGTTTTGTACCATTCAAAAATATCCTGTTTTTATCCGCCAGAGAATAATTAAACTTTCCTTATACATCATAAACAGCATGATAAAAAAGGGAAATTATATATATATATATATATATATATATATATATATATATATATATATATATATATAAATCACATTGTTGATACGCATTACATACGGTGTTTGCAGTTTATTACTTTGTATATGTCAACACGTTATCATACCACTTTCTGAGAATTTGATTGGTCCAAATACACACATGAAATCCTTGCGCAGTGTTCTCACCATTGATTGGATGCGATCGTTGCAATTTTCCTTCCAAGCCTTTTGGAGAAAATTTATTTTACTATCGCTATCAACAATATGACGACCAAGTTTCCAATCTGTAGCCAGATGGATACTGGGAAGAAAAAACAAACAAAATAAAACAACAATAGATATAGCGCATGTTTCTGCATCCAGTAATAATCCGTTCAGACAAATATCCAACAACTGGAATGCTATTACCTCTGTCATATCCAATACCGCATCTGAGGAGAATGTACATGGTGGAGTCGACACACTTTTCGGTCGAAACGTTGTAAATAGTCCAGTGTTGAAAAATGATATCCGTGTCAGATTTTTTATTGATTCGAAGAACATTTGTTCTTTGAATTGTAATTTGTAAACAAAAATCTACTTTTAAATGTTATTCGTTTATCGAATTGTACGATATTTATTCCACTTGCATCCGGGAGTATATTTCCACGCCCAAGAATTGAAAGTACAGCGGCTGAGCTAGAACAAAATGAAATGCCGAAAGGTATTTGTTCTTCTTTCTATATAAACTCTATTGGCTGTAAATAAGAATTATGTGATAAAAAAAATTTCTAACGGATAATGGTTTATTATGAAACCTATGCAACTCGTTGGAGGCTCGTTAGTTTAGCAAAAGCTGGACATTATTCAACTCTTTTCATATATTCAATATTAAGTCATTATCCAGTGTAATCTGCTTCATCATCTGCAATCAACGCTGTGTTATTGAACTTGTCCAAAGTGTCAGGTTTCCAGGATACGGAGGCATTCAGATGTGTGTTCTTGGCTTTTGTTTCCGTTCGGCAAGAGAGTTTCCAGGTTCGCTCGGTAAGGGTAAGTGTCCATGCCGCTGCTGACTAGTTTCCTGTTGAAGTACAAATCCTTATCGCTGAGCAACGAATGCATGACATTGCTGATGGGAGCTACTCTGGTATCAGCGTCTGGATTGGTGTTGTATACTTAGAGAACTATGACTTTCAGGTACAAGTAACTGTTAATCAGATCAATATAATGTTCGGTTTGTCCTTTGATTTCAAATTTGATAGGTGCTGAGGTGGTCAAAGACGACACAGGATGAAATTTTAACGATTGGGATTATTTCATTGACATCATAGTCGGTGGCATGGCATACAGATCTAGTTCCGACTTCGAACATTCGCAAGAATCTCAGTGCATCCTTTTTGTTCCAGTTAGTAATCAACAACGTCAAATTCTCTTACCACTGCTGTTCTACCTGTCTGACTCTTTTTCTGAACGTGCCGATGAGGTCTGAAGGGTTTTCTATGTCTCTTTATGCTTTGTCCATGCTTTGGCGTATATAAAGAATTAATGCCTTGACAAGATGCATAAAGCGAATTCATAAGGTGTCTCGGCGACCCAAAAGTTTTTTTCCGGTTTGAAGCAACACATTTTTTCCTGCATTTATAATGCTTATTTAGTACTTTCTTTGTTGATGAGTATGTTTCGAAGAAATTCTTGTCCTTGCGTCAAAGCTGCATCTACTAAAGCATGCAATCCTTGAGTCATCATCGATTTCAAGATGGGGGCTACCGTAGGAAAAGCTGACTTTAACATATCTCCTAAACCATGTCCTCATTATCGAACTACTCCTTGCTTCACAGGATACATCTGTTTATTTCTTTTTTTGTTTTTTTTTTCTTCACAATTCACAGGATAATAATTTTCAACAATGTAATTTCACCGGGACTTTTAATTTGAAGAATACAATATTTTGTCCAGGATCTCCTTTTCTACTAGTATTGCCACTGTAAAAATACGATTTACTCACATAAATTCTCAGTGAACGTGATACGTGTTTCCTCCTTCATCGTAAGCAGCGTTGGCATAATCCACTTTGAATGGAATTTCTCTCAGCAATGGAGTATTAGTGTTTCATACGACGTTGTACTTGACGACATCAGAATACACAAATATCAAATTCAGTCTTTCGTTCTATTCGACAGGGTAGCCACAATCTGATAGATAGCTCTTTACCCTGTTTAAATCCATTTTAAGATGATGAAAAATGGCATGGTATTCCATCAGTATACTTCGTCATGTTGTATTCAGTGCTTTGCAAAACTGATCGTTTAACATAGTTGAAATCGTTTCGACGAGATGTTGAGCAGCAATATAAAATCCTGCAGGAAGTCTAACTTAATAGATATTGAACTGTGAATTTGCTGGTGATGGTGTTTTTGATTCGTAAAAGCCAGAATCGTTTTTGTCCAAGTGTTCTTGAACTTGTTCGTTGAATATTTCGACGGGGAAAATGGTTTGATATCTAACCACATTCTTGACTTGAGTGGGATAATGGTTTTTACCTAAGCCACTTCTTAATGAGCATCGTGATCCAATTGTATGGATTGAGGTAATTTGGCTGTAAAACAACATAAGCTGTTGTTGGGTAACGAGTCCACAAAACTGTCACTAAGTAATGTTAAATAAAACTGGTTATTCATAGTTCGATGGTTCTGATCTCCGAGGACTCACTCGTGGTAAAAGGAGAAGAAAGTTTGTCTAAATGTTTCAAAAGAGGGCTGCTGTTGTATGTTGTGACTGGAAGGATAGTTGTTGTGACTGGCGGTGGAAGCAAGGCTATCATTGTTGTAGTTGTTGTTGTTACTGTCGGTACTATATTTCAACGAAGGACTGGGAAGAAGATAACCAATTCAACTGCTGAGTAAAATAATCCACAATTGTTTGTCTCCTTGTTGCAAAGTGAAATTTTCAATGGTTGCTCCAATGACAGAATACACCACAAAAATTTGACAGAAGAAGACGATTTGATTTTTAGAGACACGTTCTCCTCACCACACCCACATATTTTGTTTTTGTAGTTCTTGAAGTGAGGAACTCCAGGAAGGAGAGGTAGCTGCTGTGTTTAACGGCATGGTTTTCACTTTTACTTCTGTTCATAGTCAATGACTTGTAAAGGTGCAATGCAAGAATCAAAGCTAGGTGGATATCCTTTCCAACGAACTTTCACTTCTTCAAGTCGACGTTTCCCCACTTTACCTGTTCTTTGATCAAGAATGCTAGTACATGTCGTCTTCTTTCTTAGTCACTCCTTGTTACTAAGGCGAGTAAAAAGTTCATTTTTACATTTCTCAGTTCATATCTTCTAATGTATACAAAGTAGGATCCCTCCCACGTACTTTTCTAGTGACACAAGACAATTCTGTCAACTAGTTAGGTAAACGACCGTTGTCAAAAGAGAGTTTTGTTTTTCCAATGCGAACCAAATCTCTGGTCTTTAACACTTCTTTATTTTATCTGGTGGGTGACGTTCCAAACAACCGATCATACATTATCACTTCGTTTTCAGTTATCACATCTTCGTCATAACGTGCAATGCTACTGTGGTATGATTGATATAAGCTTTGGCTAGACACGGTAACACGTCGATGTATTTCAGACTGTGCCGATGTGTACAATATTTCCACACACGTTCTTTCAAAGTTCTTTGAAAACGTTCCACGACACTAGCTTTTGTTTCAGGATTTTCAGCGGTAAAATTATGAATGTCTCTTTTGTTCAATTCTTTTTTTAAAAGCTTGGTTCAGACATTAGGTGCGTTTGTCTGCTTGCCATCGTAGAAGATGTTGACCACTTTGTTTCAAGGCCAGCTTTAAAACTCCCACTAACTCTGAACTTGTTTCAGAAGCCAAAGGAACTACTCAAGCTGATTTTGAAAAAAACGTAAATGAAACAAATTTGTAACCAAGAGTGTACGGCACAAAAATAGAAACATCGACTAAATCTACTTGTCATTGATGATTGGTGCCCGAAACTTTGGTTTGAGTTCTGGAATCGTTTCATCCAATGGCCTTGTGTAACTAGCACACCGATTGTTCTTGTAACCATTCTGGCAGATCTTGCAGACATACACTTTTGAGTTTGGTTTTAGCAGCACAATACAATTTCGGATTTCCTCCGTAACCAGCAGAATGAGCAGGATTATAGTAAATGCTGGCTAAAAGTTTTGCCATGATGGGTTGTCTGTTTTGGTTGTTGATGCTCTTCAAGAAGTCACCCACTGTTCGATGCTGCACCTATGTTGTTATTCGTGTCGTATTTGTTGTGATTGCGACGATGCATGAATTGTGCGACGAGCAATAGGAGAAAAAGTAGTCATCAATTGTTGGATGAACCTTGTTCTTGATTTCTTTTTACCCTTCTGTCTTCCCTTATTTCTGTATTTCTTCTCCCGAAGAGCCCTTATACATCATCTTTTAGACCCAAGCTTTAATTCCTTCTCCTCTGTGAGTAAGAGAAGGTGTCGACAAGGACGTTGCCACCATACTAGAGGGTGGAGCAGACGGAGTTTGAAGTTTGAAACACTCCTCTTGGGTATTCTTCTTCCATGCATGTGACTATGTCTGTCATCCTCTTTGTGGCAATTTGTTTTTCTTTACTGAACTGACACAACATCCCAATATTTAGCTAAACGAATCCCTTTGTTTCCCTTTTTTAAGATGGTTGTTTCTTGGGACATGGATGATGGTGTTCACTTAACGGTGACATCTTTGTTTCAGGAGCAAAAGCTCTGAAGTGAATCTTAACCTACACTTCTTTCTTTTCTATACTGTAATTCGTCTCACTGATTGTCGCACGTCGTATCAACTTGATTAATGGCACCACTCGACGACGAGGTATCCTCAACGGACTAAATGATGACAGTTTTTGCTTGGATAAATCCATTAAACTTTGTAACACACCTGTTCTGTCTCGTGCTTCTGTCTTAGGTGCAGCAGTTGATAGAGAAGTAGTTGAAAAATATGTCGTTATCACAGGAGAACAAGAAGCTTCCATATAAATGGATTTCATTTTCTCATCAAATTAGGAGACACTGGTCTTTAATCAGGTGCCTTTAAAGCATCATCATTAATGGCGAAGAAGAAGAAGTGGCATGAGACACCGTCACCGAGCAGAGATGTTTTCTGGCGTACGTGCGCGATCTAGCGGCAGTAACGCATCTCTTTCTGGCAGGAAATGTTTTTTTTCTTAGAACTTTTCTTCTTGCAGCTTTTTTTCTTTTTAGAGTGTGAACTTGCTGCAACACCTCTCTTCTTTTTGGAATGCCTTCTCTTTGAGGATTAGACTTTTTAGCTTTGGCATTAGGATACCATTTTAAAAGTGAACGAATAGTGACATCTCTTTATGAGCCACTTCCACCAGGATTCAAAATGAGTATCGATTCCTGGATCAGCCAGTTGTGACAACGCTACATTATGGTTTCCAAAAGAACGTTTTGTTTGATGTTGTATGTAAATGATGCCTTGTAGTAATTGACGTGCTGTCAAAATAAACCATCTTAACACTTCTTTGAGACTCGCTTCTAACAAATGTGAACGTACGTAATGCATACATTGCACGAATCAATTTAGCAGGAGGACGAGATTGAAGTGATGTCATGTTGAATACTGTTATAAAGAGACGAACTGAAGGGTATTTTTAGATTAATTTTTTAGTATTGTATTTGTTTTGTTTCAGACAGACGCCAAAGGTGACGAGTAAATATCAGGACCTCTTTCTTAGCAACAATTGTGAAACCAATTGGTTCGAAATCTCAAATAATCCGGAACAGTTGGTGTTAAATCGATGAGTAAATACTCATGTGGAGTTTGAGTGGCATCGTCATACGCATAGTTGAACCGATGTGTCCCTAAATGTTTGGCTAACATTTGCACTTGAGATTTGTCTCTTCGACTTTTAAACATTGCCACATAAGGGACGTTGAGACCTATGGTGCGATGTGGATTACCTTGTTGAAATAAATGTTGAGTAATGTAAATAATACTGGCATTAGGATGATGTCCTTTCGTGCAAACCAAAGATTAATTTCTTCTTCGTCTTCTCTTAACAAGTCCTCGTAGATAACAAGATGTGTTTGACTAAAGTCAGACACAATCCCATCGTCTTCGCGAGGAATGTCTCGTACAAACGACAGGGATTACTACTCTTTTTAATAACACACGATACGTTGTGGTGGACGATCAAACAATTGGGACTTGTGCTCCATCAAACGTATGACAAATTCTCTTTTGCCTGATCCGCTAAGTCCAGCAATGAACATGTTAAAGGGATTGCGAAGATATAGTGTCTCCCAACTTTAACGATCTAACCTTTCGTCAATCACTTTGAGAAGAGAGGATGCAGCTGTAAGAATGGTGTTTAGAATGCCGAGACACCATCAACGAAACATTACATTTTATACATGTTATACATTTAATTTATCATTGTAGTGTAACAACATCAACAAAACATATTTCCATTTAAAAAACACACAAAGTTAATGTTGGTCATCTTTCTATGATCAGTCACACACGACGTCTTTGGCATGGTCAGCTACTTCTTGTATCCAAGCGTCGAATCCAAGACTTTTCCAGTCATGTACAACCTTTCAGTAGTAAATATGTTGGTATTTCCAACATGGGTATACTCACTTATTGGTAAGCATGACGATTCGATAAAGTGCAACAATTGTCTTCTTCGCTTGAGGCGAAACATGTGTAATGCTAATAATCGCTTTTCCTTAGGTGATGTCAAACTCGTCTCCCATTTGTCCAGCGTCTTTAATTTTGTCCAAGAGTTTTGGACGAAGGTAATGCTTCAGGTGTTCTAAACCCGACCCACATATGAGATTTCAAACTGTTGTGATACATCGATAGACTCAAATGATATTGATCTTTAGCTTGACACTGTCGTTTCAGTTCTCTAAGAATGATTCAAATAAGTCCATAATGAAGGCAGCTGCATACTCTGTTGGACCTCAAGCGTGAAGTCTTTAAGTTGCACTGAGTACTTGTAAAAAAGTGGTCGTTCTAAACTTTATGGAAGTCACTTTGTGAGTGAGTTGAATATAAAAATAATCGATAGGGAATCAAAGTGCTTTGCGTTGACAGTCTTGCGGAGGAAGAGGTGAATGCTGTTTGATATGTGTCTTTTTCTGCATGAAATTCATCTTTCTAGATCAGCGTCTGTACTCAAAATGATCTTTCTTTTATTTTGTTGGAACATTTTTATACTGGAGCTTGGCGTGTCCGTACGGTAACGTGTTGTGATCTGGAAATCGAACTCGTTTCTGGTAGACAATTTGATATACTTTTTTTAAAGGTCGTCTGACTATCTGATGATTTTGTAAACGTACAATTTTGTGTGGATCCAACATTTTCACGTAAAAGTCTTGATCTTGCATGGACGGTAAAGCTTCTTTTAAAGACGCCAAAGCTGACTATTTGACTGAGGCGACAGTTCAGTGTCAGTCCTTTGACTTTGCATTTATCCATGTTATCCATGTTTATCTCTTTTGGTATCCGGAATTTATTGGGTAATATCAGTCCTTAAGCCCATTTTCTCCACAAACATGACGCTGGAAAACAAATCGTCTTCCTTCGTATTTGTCCACGTGTTCTAAAGTGACACCTTCTTTAGTTTAGTATCTTTTTTTGAATTTGCCTTTGTCTCATGGAGTCTGACACCAAGAAGAATCGGCGCTTTATTCTTGGTTCAGTTTTATAAATTCATTGACGTAGCAGGAAGGAATCCCTGGACTCGAGTTGTCGTCCTTTCGATATTATTCTGCGGTAGAAAAGTGCCAGATTTAGCATACTTTTAACAGTTGGTATCTGTGATCGAGAGCATGAAAATCTTCGACACTCATCCACATTAGTATCAAAGACCGTTGTTGATCCTTGTGGCAACATGGCTGGTATTGATTCCACGTTTCAGCACACTTACGGCATACAGAAAACATCATGCTTTCCATGGTAATCTTGTGGTAAATCCGGATGGTACAGGTTCATATGTGGTAACACTTTACTTTGTGTTCCACTTCAATGTGTTCTGTAAACATTTCAGGGTTGCCGCAGGGGAATCGAGGATATATGTGCACACTCAAGGATACAAGGAACACACACAGATTTATCTGATTTGCTCTTCGTGAGATTCTTCAGTTTTGAAACGTCGATCGTTGTCGTGTTCCCACAGTTCAATCGCTTTATTGATCTTCTTGTTGGGGTCGAGTGACCTGTGACACATCCATATCTCCTGATGTTACGATTTTCTGTTATGTCGTATATCTCTATATTTTGAATACTACTCAGAGTAGATATACATATACTTTTTCAGTGTGATCAATTTGTGTGCACTAATTTAAAATTTACAAGTGATCAAGCACATCAAGAAGTGTACATAATGAGAGTGGGGTGATTAGAATGTATGAGTATATCGAAGGCAATTGCTCGAGGTCCAAAATAACTCACTTGCTAGTCAAACGGAATTTAACACCGAGCTATATGCAACTGGTTTTCTATTGAGAAATGAAAGGTATATACATTCAATTTTAATTATAAGTTGATTCATATAGACTAAACAGAGAGGAAAGAGGTTATTCATGGATTCCACAGTATACATGTTAAGATACATAATTATATTAGAGCAAGGTGTATATAATGACTCTAATATAATGTTACAGGTTATAGAGTAGGAATAATGCGCCACAACCTACAGGGCCATGCGCTTATCCGAAAAAATGGATGGAACAAGACCCAAAGTATGGACTCAAGGTGCATTTTCTTGTTCCAAATCATAGAATCCCATACATATGTTTTGACTCTTAGGATGACAAAAATGTCAAGGTTCGGGGTTATATAACTATAACTTTAGGCACTTATCTAATTTATCTTCTGGATCTATCACGAGCACATTTTCATTTTGAAAAAGAGAACTTTTTGTCGTATGTCTTGTTCCACTTGAAAGTTTGAAGATGGTAATGATGTGATCAAAACTGTCTTTGTATGTATAGAGTTTCAATCAGATTTAGTGCCAACAGAGTACCTCTACGCTTAATACTTATACAAATAATCATGTTATGAGGTTTTTGCGCATACGACTACACTCCGCTGTCATGTTACGAAAGGGACACTCCTTGATGCTTAGTATCAGCAATGATCTGCGCCAAGGCGTTACCACTCTAAAATGTGAACATCATTCATCAATGCCTAAATGAGAATTGGATTGAGCGGATTGTTTTGAATGTTGACCTGATCATCAGACACGAAATAAACACACATTTTGTGAACATCCACATTTTCGTTCTTATTAATTTGAAAATGAGTACATTAGTGTAAATTCGCTAATTTAAGACTGATATCATGTAACCTGTTATCTTATATACTTATCAAATCGAATGAGATGCAATGAATGTCAATGAATTTGTTTTTAACACGTACGTTTCTATTGACAACTCTGGGAAAGAACTATGTCTGACAGACCTTCTGTAGTCACTGACATTTGTTCTTCTGTTGAGATGCAAAACTTGTTACGATCACTTCATAAACTCATTTTGCACAGTATCAAAGTACCCTCTGAGTTCACTATAGGAAAGTCAAGAGTAAAGTTTGTTAACGTGCATTCGCTGACTCTCTCTCGTAGTGCAGTCGTAAAGAACAGCAGCCTCATTTCAATAGTTATCATTAAGTGATTGCGCAATTGATTCGTAGGAATCATATCGTACTGCAAACACATGTCTTCCTGTCTCTAATCATGATTTGCCACTTTCTATCACTTCAAATGCTTTTATGTTATATTAACTCTGAAATCCTAAGGAGGTGGACACTGATCTGGTGAGCATCTGAAAGTCAAGCAGAATTCGAATTTACTTTCTATATAAAACCACCTGTATCTATTCAGTACCACTACTGTGCTCGTTATCAGCTCCTGCTCTCAACTTTCTAAATTTTTCACCAATTGTGCCTTGCCCAGTTTTGCTTTTGCTAATCAATTCATGTACCATAAATCTGTTGTTGTTTTTTCGTAAAAGTGTTGTAGCCATTTAACTTGAGAAGTTCATCGTTTCTGTATCATACAGTAATGTTTTTCACAAACATTCTCCCAAATTGTTAACAACAGCATTGTTATCATCGCGTTTCATCTTCATATCAAACAACATGAAAAACTGCCGGGGTACAATCATGATATTTGGGCTGAGTTTTGTTATACAAGCATTCAGAGTTTGGTCCGGTTTAATGTTTCTATATGTGTGTGTGCGTGTGCGTGTGTGTGATACGGTGATATATGTGACTGAGGTATTAACTCATTGCTGTTTCAATTTCTTATTGGGAGGAGTTGTATATTTTCCGAACTTAGCCACTTTTACTATTTATTTGGCTGCAACGAACGTACACAATATCTACGCATCGTACACGTTAACCCCAAAGACAAGTGCAACGAAAACGTATTTGTATTTTACTTTAACATAAACAGGTTGGCATAAATCATTCAGTTTAGATTGCATTCCACTTTTAATTTTTGCATTACCATCAGGATCGTTTAAATCATATCTACTAGCATCATTTTGAGTAGAGACTTATTAAAAAGAAACACTCATCCAGGTTTTTTAAGAGCTGAGTGACCAACCTTATTTTCTTAATCTTTCATTCAAGTAGTCAAGTGTCTTTGATCTGTTTGCATAATAGTCTGCATTTTTTTTTCTGGTACTCCTGCAATTTTGTAGTGCTTGATGTTTTCTTCATCAGCTCCACTAGCATACATAACATGGAATATATAGTTACTTCCTGTAAAGGCTGAACCATTAGATATTGCTCCAATTATAACTGCTGATGTAGCCACTAATTGTGCTGATTTAGAGTAATACATGTTGTTGATACTGTTTTTGTGTTTTGTTTTACATCATGACTCACTAACACCTTATTTGCTTGCCACGTCAAAATATTTTCATTTTCTGCTAGTAAGCACGTGTTTATAGTACTCTGTAAAGATTAGGCACATATGTTTGTTTCATGTCTAATGTATAAACAGCATACAGTCCAAAATTAGGTGTTCCATATTCAAGTTGGTGTTTCATATTCAAGTTGACACAAATTCTGTATAAACTTGCTTTCTTGATTTCAATGTAATAATGCTCTTCACCAGCAAGTGTGTGCAACGTGTATTCATCAATACGAGACGGGCATAATTATATCTGTAGAAGCTAAACAATTTGTTTTGGAAGTGTCAGCTTTAAAGGAACTCAACAACCCATTCTTTTCTGTGTAACTGTATCCAGTTCAGAGCTATGCTTTTGATCCTCTTCAAGAGTTCCAACTCTAGCTTTTACATTTACTCTCAGAATCGAGTCCTAATTAATGCCATCCTTTTTGTGATTATCGGGTTTTCATTTTATTTGATGCAATCGAATTTCCAACGTAAAACTCTTTGTTCTCATTTGCGTATTCAATTCAGTTTTGAATGCCTCTATGTTTTTGATTATTTCGTGTTAGCTCTATAAGTGCTACCACATAGCGCGATAGTGGTTTTTACTCATTTTAGTCTGGAATAGATCTACATGTTTTAGCGCGATAGTGTTTTTTACTCACTTTAGTCTGGAATAGATCTACATGTTGTAGCGCGATAGCGTTTTTACTCACTTTAGTCTGGAATAGATCTGCATGTTTTAGAGATGTTCAAAATCAATTAACTATTTTCTCATTCGTTTCATTCTCTTGTCTATTTCGTCAGTACTACCTTGCATCTCACCTACACTATTCACCACTCTCAGACCAGTATACATGTTTGCATGTTTTAGATTGCTCAACCTCAGCATGGGATGTGTTGTTAAATTTGATGAATGTAACATCTTTCACTGTCTTGTTTATATCACTTAAATCTGTAATGGATAGAACTTGTCTTCATTTATTTAATGGTGCTTTAACAGATGTTATTTTTAAAATTGTATCTGCCTTTTGGGTTATTTCTGCTAAATCATACTTTTTTCTGCAACTCAGATTTCTGCAACTTTAATTTCAAATCAATGATTGAATGTAAAATAATTCGCTAGATTTGAGTATGTACAAGACATAGCTCCTACCCCCAACTTCAGCTGAAACTCGCGAAGTCAAACAAAGTTCCAAAACTTCAAACTAGCAAAACTTTGCAATTTATTTAATTGGTACAAAATGTAATCAACTAACTTGTTAATGTGCCAAAAAAAAAAAAAAAAAAAAAAAATAAAAAATAAAAATCAGATTTTCTTTTCGTAGGTTAAACAATTTTGTATTTTAATAAAAAAAAAGTTTTCACCAAATATTGTACAAGACTGGAAGAAAATTCAAAACAATGCCACAATAACATGATATTCAAACAGGAGTATTTACATCTGCAAATGAATATGCCTATCAAATTTTGTTTTTGACAAGGGGACTTTTTCTTCTGGACTCCCACTAAGAAGCTATCAAGGGACAAAGCACAATCAAAAACCAGCTGTAGGGTAGGGATATACAGCACAGCAAATTTCAGTTGCATATCTTTGTTTTCTCATGCTTTGCCGAGTATGTGTTTACATGGTTCCCCTGTAGAGAGTGGGGATAACAACAAGTTATGACTCAAGGTCAAAGTCTATCAGGGGAAGTGTAACAAACAATAACGGAATGTTGATGTGAAGTCATAATTACGTAATTTTGTAATGACGTCACTCAAATTGTTCATGGCCTTGCTCAAACATGAGAATCATATTTTAAATAAAATGCATGAAAGTCATATGAAAATATGTGTACCGAGATTGTCATGGTCATGAGTTAGGTAAATTCGTTGGACGGTTTGTTATTGACACGGTTCATCGCAAGGGCTTCATCTGGTAAGTTTCCTATTTTGCTGGTATCATTCCATACCTGGGCACTAAAAACCTATGAAACAAATTAAACCCAGTCCGTACTATGTTGACACTTGGGTCCTTGATTACACATGCTGCACCTACATATACGATACAATCGGCTCAAGGATTTTTTGAGATTATGTAAAATTTACTAATGCTCTGCTAGCCATTGAAGACTGACTTTACAAATCTGCTGACATAATCTACACACATAGGTATATCACTGATCAAAGAGTAACATTTCTAGCTTTAATAATATACGAGGGGTTCAGGGACATTATACGCCAGCGTAAGCATGGGCCACCTGTATACAAATATATTTAGTCACATTATTTTCACAGATGATGCATATATACTAGGTATTTTTCAGATTTGATCTGTGTATCAGACTTGATGCATATGGATAGATCCAATTTTAGCTATTATTTGCACTTCTGATGACGATGCTAAAGATCAACCTAATGATTATTTTAGTTATAAACACCTGGGTAATTATATTCGGATTAATTGACTTTCATGTAAGATGATTCCAGAAAGTAAAAATTTTTCATAGAAATTAGGTCTAATATTGACTTTTTTACAAGAAAAGAACATAACTTATCATAGCTTCAGGTTACAAAGGAACTAATAATTGTTTGCATACTGCAAAAACCAAATAGGAATGTGAAAATAAAATGGAGTATTACTAAATGTTCCATTATTACAAGTGTAGAATCCAAAAAATCATGCTATATCATCAGTGGCGTTACTGTAAAAATAAAAGCGCATACATTAATACACGTGTATATGTCTCCGTGTAATTGGAATTACAAATAAATAATAATATAGTATTATGATGTGTCATAACCAGACTATGTAAATCCAACTGTCCAGATAACCAAAGGTCGATATCTGATGGCAGTTCCCGTCTTATTTCAAGTGATTCAATAATGTAGATTTCTAAATTATTCGTAAGAAAACCTTGGGGACAAAATTAACATAGTTTCATTGTATTGTCTGTAACGGTCTTCATTTATATAACCATAGCCATATTTCTTAATGGTGGGAATGGAACATAACCTTACTGACAAATCAACGTGCCCATATTTAAGCAGAATAATCACACTACAAAATCACAGTTATATATGACTACTATCAATGATCAAGGAAGCATCGAGTTTAAACGTTTTAGCATACTTAATGCAAGTTGCAATGCATGGTATGTATGTATTCATGAATGTATGAATTAATGTATGTAGTCGAGCAGGACACTCCGTTCGATTATGAGAGCACGCACTCAACTAACTGCCCATTACTGAGAATGCATTCTGAAGGAAGCTCATTCATGGAGTCTTAAGAGGCAGCAAATCACTTCTGTAACAGATACAACATTGGTTTACTCTGGTTGTGTACAGTCAATTATGTTGGAGAAAACAAACATAAGGCCAGGTTTATCATCCAATCACCATTCTATCCCCATACATTGTGGAGGAGTGACTGACGTAGGTTTCATCAGTCTAAATTGGTGGACATGTTTAATTTTAATTTATTAGAGATACGAGTGCAAAGCACATTTAAAACTTACTGTAGTTAGATGTGTGCAGTGATCATGGTTGATTTGGCAAAGTGCGCCAGAAACCTCTTATGATGGCAGATACATCGGACTGTGTTATATCCTATCGCATGTGCGAAATCAAATCCTATGGAATTATTGCTAAATAGCATGTTTTCCTTGGATATAATACTAATTATCGGCAAACGTAGGTCATAGTGATCACCGGGACGTTTGCAGATACCGTCATAAAATTGCTGGATGTGTTCACACGTGAAATCACCACAGGCGGAAGGTTAGTGTAGGTAGCAGTGACATACATGTACTTTCCTAGTCGAGTTTACTCTGTCTTTTCCCAACCCGTTTTAGTAATAAAAACAAATCTTGATATTAATTATATTGGGCAAGTGTCTTGGCTTCTGGAAGAGACGAAATACCTTTTAATTTACACGGATTAGGAGATACATATTATAATTATCGATAGGAGGCAGGTTGGATTCAAAACATTGTCGCCTAACTTTTCTAGTCTGTTGAAAGCGACTACCAATTTCTGTTACCTTGTGGATTCGGGCAATTCCATATTTTGATAGGTGCTCCCGCTTCCTACCTGAACATAACAGTCCAAATATCCAAAACGGTATGGGAAAGGACAATACATAGTCGTGCAAGTACTTTTCATGCTGCATGCATGTTTTCTTTTTGTCATTTACATGAATCACACTCTTTTGTGGTAATGAAACTTTTTGTGTGCCTTCGACTTTGTCACTTACTTTAGCATTCATAACCAGTAAATTAGGGTTGCGATGATCTACTTTTCCTGCTAAAGTAGTTATGCTATGTTTTTAGAGTATGTATCAACAAAGCAATCATTAAAAATATAGAAAAAACCCAATCCGGTTGGTTTTGTTATTAGCACATACCATCAAATTTGTATCAATTATAAGCATGAAAGAAAATAATCTTTAATTTGGATTGATTTCGTGGTTGAAAAACACAGTATCAGCTTTGTTAAATGGAATGTTGCTAGCGTCATCTCTTGGCACTTTTCTAAACCATGAATAGTATTCTTGTTTGCATAATTGTTCTGAAACAGTTACATAAATCATGTGCATCATATATGAAATGAAACGAACTCTAATAAATGAAAAGCATAGCTAATTCAAAGTACTGCTACAATGTTAGCCTAAGTAAAATTAGATAATAAAGATATGACAATATTTACCTATAATAGATTGCAGTTTCTTGGTATGTAGACATTCAAGGAACAGTATCTTGTATGTGTAGGCCACATCATACAACTGAAGTCTTGATTGGTCTGCGCTATTCACAATCATCTATTACTTTAGACTACCTGACTAATTCATGCGGTTGTTCATTTACGACCATTACTTGTTTGTCCTGTGGTTGCTGAGACCGATCCGACTTAGAATATATTACTGATACAAACCGACATAATATTTATGCAGGCAAACATCAAACGACACATAATCAATATATTGTCCAGTTACGGTTGATACGTATGCAATAAGAGACAAAACCATTCTAAATGCAAACTGGCAACATCCAATACTTAGAGAAGCATATTTGCTAGGCAAAGGCCGCCTATCCACTTTCTGTCAATGTGGAACAAGGTTGATCGATGTCCCGTGGCTAGCAAAGCTGATATGGCTGGTTGGTTGTTATGGGTTTAACGCCATTTTTCAGCACATGATATGATATGCATGCGTCGAGTATATTTGGTGGATGAAGAACGCGAGAAAACCTCGGGAAGAACCATCGACCCACGGAAAGCTACTGGCAAGCTTTCTCATATACCCACGTTGGCCTAGATCTGGGACTCGAACCCACGAGGACAGAGGTGAGATGTCAGTGATCTGGAAAGGCGAGCGCCTTATACCACTCGGCCACCCAGGACTCCAAGCTGATAAGGAGCTGAAAGCACACATTTGTAATGTGATAGACTAACCCCATACTGGCTGTTAATGCTTCCATTTAATGTTGGATTCATTGTGTCGACTTCAATTTTTAAGATATCTACAGGTGTTTAACTGTAATTCCATTAAATCTGTTTTCAAACGATTCAACATTTTGTCATGTTTGTCCGCACTACATTAAAAGCCGCCTCAGCGCGCAATTTATTGAAATATTCTCCGCATGTAACATCCTTTATCGATTTGATCTAATCACCCACTTAACGTAGGGGAAATGTTCCAGTTGACGTTGCAAGGTTCTATGGTGTTCGGGATATTTTGGTTTCATTTGTCCCAAGTCAATCGCCAAGGCTTCTACCGCCATGTTTATCCTCTGTTTCACAGACTGTATATATTTTCGAATGTAAGGTAAACCATCTTCGCTTTGTTTTACAGATTATATATCTTATGCAACAGCATATAATGCAATAATCTGTGTTAGGACAATTTATGTCAATCTAGCTCTGAGATTTTGTTAGCTTATTCAGTATCACTCTATTCAATAGTAGTTAATGTTATTATCTACATTTACTTTTCTATACCTTTTAAAATTATTTTCACTAAATGATTTTGTGTATTTGTTGATTAACTCGTTTACTTGCCAGTCTTTTAATTATCGTTATTGAATTATCTGTTAGATCTATTAGATTGTTTATGCGGCTATCGTTCAAGTTTAATTTTTTCACCTAGTGCGAGCCTTTTCTGATCTTGTTTTAATATTAAAAGGAAAGTGACAAGGATCTATACGATATATCTCTCCAATCATTATATAAATGATCTACACTACATTATTTTTTATATGGAAACAAAATGTAACAATCATACATTAAAAATCACTTTTCCATATTTCCCTTTGAAGGTGATACACACTATAGTAATTGTACCCCTCTGTAACGGATTGTACATGCTATCAACATTGGATTGAATAAAATCCACGTAAAAGATATTTTATCGGCTAATACCCAAATACGCACAAATAATAACCATTAGTTGAATTTTTGCTGTTGTTGATTTGGCAAAGAAAATATATTTTGGAGGGTTGCAGAATCACTCAATCTACAAACAATTTGCATAGGTACCTGTATATATCTCTAGATATTGAATCATAGCAGTTTTTCAGTGCTGTTAAATGCATTGTGAACTTTTTACATGGAATGCTTTTAAAGTTTGAGTTGCTTTTTAAACATTGGACATCAATATATTTTAAATTGTCACCCTTTCGAGCCATTCTCTTTGACTTTATTCATGTACATTTTAATGTTGTAAAAAGCATCAGATATTTTAAAAAATATTACTTGTTTTATTCTTGTCATTAATGTAAGTGATTTTGTCATTTTTTAATTCGTCAGTACCATTGTAATATCCAAGAACAAAATATATGCTTTCTAATTAATGGATAGTTACCATTTCTGATGTCAATTTTCTTTGTAAAATATATTTATATACGAGGGACTCTGTCAATTACAACATAGTCCTCTTATTTTGAAAGGGCTTGCAAGTTCATTTTCATAGAAACAAATAGCACAGTCACGAGCTTAGAAGGATTTTATGTTGAATCGTCTATACATTCCTGTTACGTTCACCAAGGTCTTTTTATCTTTCAATTTCTTCCCTTCCTCTAAACTTTTTTGTTTCTGTATTTATTTTCCCTGATTCCGTTTTTATCTTTTTATAACTGTGGTAACTGTTGATGCTAATAAAAATGATCGATTTGCTTAACCATTTAATACATACTAGTTAACTTAGTGATGACAGATGTTACTATTTCATCATGTTTTAGAACACTTTTGATTAAAACAAAAGAAACCACAAACTGGTATCTCAAAGTAGATCAAACCTGTTTATTCGTTTAAGGACACCTCTCTCAAAAAGGATATATATATATTACATATTCTTAGTCTTCTTTATATATAGGTTTAATGTAAATACAAAATTGTGTACATACAACTTCACTAAACAGTATTGAACAAAAGGCAAATCTGATTAAGTGATAAACATAACGCCTTACTATGATCCAGAAACCCTAATTTAATTATCAGTGCAGGACTCAACCACATTTTGGCCGGTGTATATAAATGCATTTATAATGTTAAATGACAGCACAAAACTGTGTTGTATATAGTGCTCAATAGAATGATGAGGATAATAATATGAAAAGCAGGTCACTGTACCCTGCTTTGGGAAGCAATGGCCAGTAATTCTGAAGTTAATAGCATTTATAGTGTATAGTATATGTAATACGAGCAAACAATTAAAGCTAAATGCAAACAATAATGATGAGAAATGAACGTTTGTGATGACAACAATTCGGATGGATCGTTGATAAGACGAAATCCCATATTTTCAATAAAAAAATATATAAATGTCCTGAGGGTTAAACATTTCTGAAGAATAAATGAGTAATATTATGGTTCATTTGACAGCCAATAATTACTTCAGATTTGAAAACCTTGGTTTTGATGGACAGCGCAATATACGGGGCACAGGTTTATGAACAACGTATATACACCTGTTTTGCAGATAGCAAGACGTAAGGGAAACCTGTTTATGAGGAACTTATATACACATGTTTCAATGTTTAATGTTCTAATATAGCATCTATTTAAAGGACCCAGATCAATACATTACAGAAATGTTTTGTTTCATGAGTTGGAAGATTCCATTTAAGATTACCATTTAATATTTGCGATTTCAGACTTATTGAAACGTGAGGTAGTAAGGGATAGTCATAGATAATATGGCATCTGTTACGATTCTAGGTCTTAAAATAATGTAACAGAAAGAAAGTGAAGCCAACACCGTAAGTAAAAACAACAAGCACTTTATTTCTATACAATTAAAGTGAAAATTCAAAGACACTTACAGTAAGCTGAACTAAAATCTAAATAATCCAATAATCGTAAGAATCATAATCACTGATCCTAAATATAGAATATTCCGAATGAAATCCAGTAGCCTTGAATGTCCTAATATACCAATTGTCTTAAATGTTGTAATGTGTCAGTAGTATTGAATGTCCTTTTATTCCTGAATAATGCAATCCAGAATATCTTTGAATGAATTCACATAAATCAAGTATTAATCCAAAATGAGAATGTGCACTCTTAGTAATTCCAATGAATATTTAAAATAAATGATTCCTCTCTCTCTGAATTTGCTCTGATTTTGACAACTGTATCATCTGATTACTAAAATAAATTCATTAATTGAATGATCTTAATAACATGAAGTTTAGCACTGGAATGAAATCTTGTTTACCAAACCTGTATAAATATAAGGATAAGTCACCTGAGAGAATGTTCTAAAATATGAGTAACTCTAATGGAAATTTCGGTGCGTACATGACCTTTCTCACATCAAGACATGGAAAATTACAATCTAATTCTTAAATGCTATGTAAACAAGACTGAACTTGAACTAAAATGCTGCAAATATATTGTTTACAAAATGACCACTAAAGTACAACTTACCTCATGGACACATTATAAATTCAATATACATAATATATCAAATACTTGTTTCCTTACGTCTATCTGTCATGAGCTTATAAAAAATAGAAAGTATTTACTTAGTTCAATAATATGTTACTACAATAGAAACATTGCTTATGACTGACACATATATGTCTTTACGGATTTTTAAAATCTTGAAGGGGCCATCCAGAATAGAGTCACTAGTTCAAAAACAGGGTGTTGAAGAGTACATTAACAAGAATAATGACTCTGGACAACAGAGCAGTATTAAAGCATTATAAACTTAATTTCGTTTGAATTAATTTATTAGACTGCATTATATTGCACGAACACACACATATGGCGGCTATTATATATAAATACCATTCTCTGTCTGTGATACAAGTTACACTGATATCAAGAAATGGGCAGCAAAGTATACAAGCTTTGCACATTTGCACACGCACACACACATACACACACACACACACACGGCATTTTTATTGATTACCATGGACGCTTCTTTGTCACAAATAGACCGCTGAACACGCATTTACTTTCATTTGAAACCTGTGACACAATTTAATATAAACAACTCGTGCGTTCCTTTAGATATGTAAATGGTGTTTAGTCATTATGGCATGCTTTTGCAATTGATTCGGCAACCAGTATGTTAATTCCTTACTGTCTCTCTCTCTCTCTTTCTCAAAATAAATTATTATTCCAAACTGCTACAATTATCATCCATATATAACGACCACATACAGAAGATAGTCTGTGATAGTATGTGGCATGTATACATTCCATATTGTTATCATTTGTTACCTGCTTATAAAGACCATCTATTCACGGAAATCATGTTAAGCAGATCCTGAGTGATCGCTATATGGCATAGTCCATAACTTTCAGTAATATGTTCATTGTCTGACCATTTAACTTATTGTCTCCAAACAGCTATGTAGTTAATATCGGGGTTCATCTCTGTCACTTACCACAACTGGGCTATTGCCATCTACTTTCTACAGTATAGTATACACTACCTTAAATATATTAAGACCAATGAAGCAGGGCTTCCATCTTAGCTCCAATTCACCAAAAAATGTACTCTCTTTAGAATGCATTGCACTAACCCTAATGCAATTGCTCACTGCTGACAATTGTTTTTCTACCCCAAATTCTTTTGTCAGTACCAGATATCATAGTTGTGACGTACAGAAGCATATTTCCTTTCTGGAAGATAAAAAAATTATAAATTTGCAAAATAACAAATTGTGATCTCACAATAAAAACACAGTATTAAGTCTCTTATGGCAGCTCGCTCGTTTACACTTAGTTTCGTATACGTATGCTTTGAACTGAAGAAGAAATATGATCACAAAGAAAATTATATATTGTAACGAAATAATATATCCACCACAACAATTACATATGCAGAAGATATCTGTTCAGCCAAATTCTAATTTAGAACACCGTATGCATTTCTTCTGAAATTGTTGTTCTTGGCAACATATTTCTCATGAGCAAAATAATAACAATGTTTGCATTTAGCTCCGTACTTCATACATCACCATTTGTGATGTCATACTCATTGCTGTGTAAGACATTATGATTACTGTTCGGCTGTTTTAAATGCCGGCGCTGTTGCCCTATTTACATGAACTACTGACCTAAAGGTAAATATGTATCAATCTAATGTTTTTGTTGTCTTGAACGTTTGTGTGTTCAGGCATGCTTTTCTATCGTATGACAGCTACAGTTGTTCTTGCATTGCAAGCTTGAAGAACTTTATTACTATTTCCACACACCAACGTATGTTTGGTCGTACACATCATTCCATTGAAAAGCATGTTTCTGAATCGTTTTAAATGGAAAAAAGACAGTGCAAAAATAATGTTTTAGAGTCAAAAAGAAAGAAGAAAAAAACGTATGAAGCGAATCCATTCATTATATGAATATCAAGGCTGTTGCATGTCCGGTGTAAACCCTGACACTGTTCAATGGGGCTTATTTGGAATCTAGTTCAGAGTTCAGTTTACGTTGGTTAATGTTCATGCTTCAAAGCAAAAAGGTGGATTATTCTTTAATTGCATACATATTTTTCTTTTTTCATACAGTTTTATAGGTTTTAACTAAGAGCTAATGTAAATTTCACAATTCCAACTCATTACAGTGATAGGAGAAACATAGTCTTCGGATGCATCATATACTTATATGTCATTTTTTCAGATCAGGATGAGAAGGAACCTTGCTTGTCGAAAATGTCCAGATCAAATCTTGTTCTTGGCACGAGGGAAAGAGATAGATTATGTTCTGGTTTACATTTATTTAATACTTGTGTTAACAAAGTGATAAAAATGTCAGCAAAGTGGCATAATTTTTGTTTTAACTTATGCAATGGAGGCATATTGATATAGTACATCAGTACCTCTGTACTCAATCTGACCATCCCATGAAGCTTGTTAACATGATTATTAGGTAAAAATGTTCATCATACACAATTGAATTTTAACTATATGCAAATTCATATATAGATGACTTGGTTTAGATTTTCTGGTCATTAGGCCAAACTAAACAGTATTTGTGGTTTTGGTTACCCTTCCGACCATATTTTAACTTACGGACCCCAAACAAAATTTAAAAATAAAATTCAGAAAAACAAGAAAGAACAAATTGGAAAAAGAAAAAAATGTAGCCCCCCCCCCCCAAAAAAAAACCCAACAAAAAACAACAACAAAATAACGGAATATAACTCGAATTTAAATTCAGGATGCGAATGACACTTCTTTTCTTGTTTATGCTACATTTAAATCAGTCCGAACAAAAACAAAAAAAATGTTTGTACCGACATATCTACCCTAATTTGTTTTCTAAATGTATCCAGAACCACACATTTTTTTTTATTTAGCCTTACAGCCATTTTACCATTTTATTTACACATTTATGAACCTTTGATATTTGGCTTTTATGACCAAAATATTGATAATTATTATATTATAATCAGTTTCCAAAGTACCATTTTTTGGTAAGCCCCATTTCAACTTAATATGTAGATGTGTCTTGGTATTAAGATCAGTTCATACAAAATAGGTAATTGTGACCTATATTTAATGATTTTGTTGCCTTCGTTTGAGTTAATAAATCAAACGAATAGAAAAGGCAGTGTTTTATTATGTACGCGTTCTTTTGCCATGCATTTTATAGGTTTTTAAAAACAGTTGAACTGATATATATCACATATATAATTCTGTACAGAGATTGAACAAACGAAGCCTGCAACTGCAGACCAGGAAGAGGAACTTTCTTGTAGCAAAAGGGTCAAAATAAGTCCTGTACTTAACATCAGGGAAACAAGTAGGTATGGGTAATATGTTACCTCAGACGAACAACATTCATTTTTATACACTCGGCTATGTTAGTCTCATTCACCTCATAAACATTTCGGATCCAAATCTGATCACACCTGGAATAGAATATATAGCTTATATGATGATGATCTTCCACGAGTTTGGTAATGAGTGGAATCCATACATTTTTATAAGGTAATCTTGCACGTGATTAACTAAGCTTTGTATCACTCTAGAGACTGTATGTCTGATCTGGTTTTGATCAAACTGGGCAAATATGCTTAAATCATCGAGATTCCTATTAAGTGCAGTTATGAGCGAGAGCCATGCATATTAATGATGTGATCTTACATATGATGGCTGAGATTGTCAACGCTTTAGCGACTCTATTTCGGATCAGATTTTATCAAACTTTACAATATCAGTTACATGTTTGTTTACTGAGGCGCACATAATGCTGTGACCGTCCTGAACCCAATACAGGGCTGTCAACAGTGTTTCAGGATGAGGAGATCTGGACTATTCACCCATGGAACTCAGGAGTCCCCAGACTATTTCTGAGAGTCCCTCGCATACACTCGGGAGTCCCTCACTTTAAAAAGGATAGAAAGTAAAATGAACAAGTATATACTCATTATTATAAGACATATTAGGATTGAATTCTTAGCCATTTAGAATATCACACTAAAAACAAAATATTTTTCAGCAAATATAACGTTAAGTTAAAACGTTATACATGTAAATTTATAATTGTTTACCCCTTCAACAATACTAAAAACAAAAATAAACCACATATACAAAAATCATCAACAATTATTTTTAATCCCAAAGATGATAATTTAAAATGATGTGTAGTTTTATCTGCAAGTAAAACAGCATATCAATTCACACCAAAGGAATTTATGCGAGTAAACACCAGGCATTAGACTGTACCGTGTATGTAAAAGTAAATTGCGATCATTAAATGAAAAAAGAAGGAAATATTAAACATGCCAAGCAGCATATGTGCAAAACACTTATTCAAAATAAAAGAACATAATACGTAAACAGTGTTATGCCTTCAGAGTTGACTTTAAGGAATAAATATGGGATATAAAATGTACTGATTAGAAAAGATTAATTAATCTTGGTACATGTTCGGTACCTAAATAGCTTGAAACTGCATATCTGAACTGCCGCCAAGATGAATTCACACAAGCTTTAGGTAATGATACTCAACTATCACCAGTGAAATGGAATTTTTACCTTTTTGTTTTTGCTTTAGTTGCCATTAATGTAATGTATATCACAAGTCCGTTCCCGAACAATGACAGGAGATTTTGCCGTCACATTTTTACTAGTCGACGTACTTTTCTGCATTATTTTAAAAAGTCTCTACTAATAATGTAGTGCCCTTGGTAGTAAACTACACTTTCAGTAGCTTGTACCCTCTACCGATTTTAAAAACAAAATTCATCAGGGATATATAAATGCAAAACACTCTGTCATTTCATTCATTAATTTATAATTTCTAACCTGATTATCGCCAGAGGGTCTCTAATGCTGTAATCTTGTTTCCGTTTCAATCCAAACGGATACTTTTCGTTTTCAAAATCGGTAGTGGGGTACAGGCTACAAGGTGAGTGGGCGAATACTATAGCACAGAACACGTGTTCTTAAATATCAGTTATATTTAGTATAGAATATCGATGATTTGACAACATTGTCCAAATTTATTTTATGAGAAAGCTTTTATTACTTTCATGATTTATATTCGCGTCGTCAGCAATTTAATTTAAGCACCGTGACAGCGAAATAGGACATTGTTTATTTGCCGAACAATAGCAGATAGTTACATACACTCAATAGAACATCGGCGTATTGAAGTCACGCCAGATTAGCCTTCAGATGGCCAGTCCTTATCATAAAATAATTACAGTGAGAGGATTAACTGTTAATTAGTCAAACTGGTCTCATACTAGTTTATTTAAGTGTAGTCTTTAGCGATTCTGCAGATTGGCGACGGCTGGCCAAACTATAAAATAGGAAACGTCACAGGGACGCCTTATAGGAAGAAAGGGTGCGTCCTTTGAGAATTTCAAGTGTATTTTACCCGAAAGCTCGGGTTCCTGAAAGTCCTGCCAATACACCCCGAGTCGAAGGTGTATAGGATCTAAGACGGTCATAAATTCCGTTCATTCTGGTAAACTAGAATATAATGAATTTATTACTTCATGAACCAACATGTCACTATTTTAGTCACAATTTCATCATCAGTGTGCATTTCGAATATCTTAGCTCCCATTGTTGGTTATGTATGCCAGATTCCTTCCATGTTGTTTTTTTATATAGTTTCGTCTACTGCTGAAAGTATAACGTGATTTGGTGACAGAGAACATATTATTGATGGGTAAGGAATTAAATCGTATTTTCAATATATGTTTTGCTTTCCAGCACAGTCCTCTATATAGATGGATTACAAAGGGTACATACATTTTAAGTCAGAAATTTTAATCGGGCAGGGAGATGGCACAAGAAACTGGATTACTTCCAGGTAAGTTGTAAATAGCCAAGACAGATTGTATAATTAATACAAGTTTTTTATATTGCCACCCCAAGGTAATGTGATGACTTCAACTGCCAAAATGTGGAGAAAGATAGCTGTGAAATAATCCTTTTTTTACCATAACAGTGTTAGATTTCGCGTGCTTCCAGGAACTAAGATTGTTCGTTTACACCTTTACCAATTTTGTAACCTTAAGCCACTTACACATGTAAACGTTGTAGCCTTATTCATTTATTAGTTTCAGCTCTAATTATTAGTTTTGTTCTTACGTGGTCAGTTGTTAGAAACACAAACTATGTAAAATGAAAGATCAGTCTTTTGCTTAGGTGCATTTAACAAAGTTTCAAACTTTTTGAATATATGCACTGATGTAATTCGAACCTTTAAACTAAATAACTCCAAGTAGCAGCTATTTTGAACACAAATCCTTTCCTCAAGAGTACGTGAAGTTTAAATGCTTGAATGTCATGTCACAAACATCATTCACAAGAAACCAGATCAAATTGATATGTTTGTTTTGTTTATTTTAACCCCACCTTTAACACCTTATCGGCTATATCATGCTAAGGAAATGGAAACTAAATGCAAATCCCAAGAACAATTTGAGGCAATTGACCTGAGCTGGCTTGGGTGGATATCGAAGCCCCTGACCCTTGGATTATGAATCCGACGCACTACCAACGGAGATACCGCGGCTCCCTAAAATGTGTATCATCATGTAAGAATGTAGTAGTGATTAATCGTATTGTCTTACCGTCAAGGACACAAGTGAATGTGTTTTATCCAGGATGTGCAAATACTATTCAGAACTTCACTGATCTTTTGAGTGCTTTACTAGTTAAATTAAGCATCAAAGTAAAGAATTTTTTGACATGGTCTTTATAAGAAAACTGATGGTTGATGTTTACCCTAATTAATAATATAACTAAAGCACTTATCAATACCAACTCTATTAATGAAAGTTACAGATGTTTTCAGATCGGCATCATGTCTTTTAAAATAACATTGACGCGTTCTTCTTTGCTAATGCTGTTTAAATTCACAATTAGGGAAAAGTATTTAGACATATTCCGATGGGAAAGGTCACCGACAATTTTCTGGCCGACTTATTAGAAAAAACACAACTGATGTAGAAAATAACATCGGCAAAAAATTTGTGACATGCTGATCTGTTATTAAAACTTAACTCTTAAGAATTGAAAATTCCCCTTCTATTAAAATATTAGAGAGCGCATTTCATCACAATCACATAATCCTGGAGGAAAACACCAAACCGTTGATTAAATCGTTGAAAGATTCTCCATAAAACAAAAGTCAGATTATTATGTAATAATTGTTTTCAAATGCCTTTTGATAGGAAGGGAAGGTGTTGCTCAGTTTATTGAGAATGAACAGTCGCAAGAGTTCTTCGAGAAAATGACAATGATGGATAAACTTCAGAAAATTCTAACAAAGATTTTCGATGACGAGAAGAAGTTTAAAGAAACAATTGCCGAGAAAATGAAAAGAATTATATTCATAAACTGTTGAATTCTTTTGGAAAAAGTATTGTTTTATCGATGAGGAATTCATTAGATTTGAAGAATTCATCAACTCTTTTCGAAGAACAAAAGGGTTGTTAGGTCTACAGTTTTACGACTAAGAAGGTTGTTTTTTCCATCCAACTTATTTATAAATCTGAAAATAATCCAAGTATTGTCAGATGTATAAAAAGTAATAAAGCAAGATAATCTAAAAGCTCAATCAAAGAAGACATTTTGGTATAAATTTAGTGAATCTGTCACCTGCTTAATTTGTATGTCCACCATATATACAAGGCCCCGTCTTAATGGTGCTGCCTGCCTGTTTATCCAATATCTTTGCTTGATTGATGATCAGCTTTCAGTGGCTATTATATATACATATATACATATATATATATATATGTATATATATATATATATGTATATATATAGATATATATATATATATATATATATATATATATATTCATGACAATTGTCCCCGATATGCGTCTCTTCTAGTTCTTGAATTAATATTTTCCCCGTATCAAAGGTTAAGGTCACAACTGGTTCAGATACTTTTGGATCGAGTAATGCTTCAACATTCTGAGATTGTATATAGCATTTCAATGCTTGTTTTGTCTTCTTCGCTTCAAATTAAAGTAGTTGCATGAAAGTCTCAGAGGAATAATATAAACTATATCAATATAGAGTTCTTGCCAACCTTTTTGACAAAACAGTATAAATAAAATAAGTCCTTGTATTGTGATCAGTGGCTTATGCATGATTCACATTTCTGTTTTGTATTCATATCGTTTAACAAGAAAAAAAAAACATCCGATTCTGTTCAGACGAAGCCGTTTTACCAACGAAATAGCAGTCATTTACGACAATAATTGTCATGCACGGATCCATTTTATATGTCTTGAGCGGCCACCTCAGAATGCGACCAATGGCCACGATTTTTAGGCAAAATAAGCATTTCGACACTGTTGTAAACAACAGCATCACAAAAACAGTGAAAAGCCAAACTGACCTTTATTTTGTTCTTTTGTAACCACGACTGCTTAGGTTGTTCTGCATGCAAGGGCAGATATTTTTAATACAACTGCTACGAATGACAACATCGAAAAACAGAGATAAACATCACTGACCTTTATTTAATCCTTTGTAAACGCAACCACTTAGGAGGGTTTGTTCTAAACCAAAAATAAAAGATGCATGGCGACCAGTTTTCTGAAATTTACAGGTCATTCAGGTAACATCGTATGCTGCAGTAACCCAGACCAAAATACATGTCTCTAAACGCCATTGTAGTGCTGAAAGTCAGGTAAATCCCAACTACGATTAACCATTCCTTCTTCAAAGGGAGCAGTCAAGGATATATGTAGCCAATTCAACGATACACATTGTTTCATTTTCCTTGGAAAAAACGCACAACGCCAATAATGGCATACTAGGAAACTTTCCTAAAGGGCTTCACTGTAGAGGTCAAGTATGTTGTTTGTCTTTGGAGTCAATCTTTATTACTTGGGGTAAATGAGGTCTTTGTTTTTGTCTTTAATGAATGATTATCGTTTTCCAGATTTGATTGTCATTGTAAAATGTTTGTGTTGTTTGTTTCTTTTTTATGCTGCAGTTTATTAAACTCACACACCAAGCAGTCATCTGTACATCATAGTGCAACCAGGTACACCTGTATTTTTAAAGTCAATCTCTTTATGTCGTTCGTGAATTAAACCTTTGGCTTTTGTCTCTTAATAAATATAGTTTGTCTCTGGGTTCATTTTTTTATAAATATTTCATACAAAAGGTACATATATAGTCCGTACCTACCCACAAGTCTGATCAAAATTGCAGTGCAATTCATACACAGGATGAGTAAATGTTACCATAATTAACTGTGCAGTTCTTATGCTACGTTGGAAATAAATCTGAAATTGATGGATATAGGAAACTAACTTATGGACAGGTTAAATAAATGTTACCTTAGTTAATTTTGTAGTTTATATGATACTACATGTATACCTGTTATTCAAATATGGATGTGAATGTTTTAGATGTTTATCTGTATTGCTATATAAAAGTTATTTTTAGATGAAATGAATGCAATATTTTAACAAGAACTGTATATAAAGAATAAAATGCATGTACAGTAATTGTAGGTACTTTTAATTCCTCAACACTGTTGAATTGCGACCCTAAGAGCTGGTCATCTTGGACAAACCTGTTATTTTAGACCACCTGTCTTGAGTGACCGCTTTTTGTCAGCAGAAGGGGTGGTTACTCAAGACGGGTTTTAGTATAAAACTAGGTAAATTTATATTTGCTGATATTCAGATTTGAACAGGACAGTAATATATTTTGGCTTTTAAAGTAATGTCCATCTACATAATACACATGCAGATTTGTCATATTTCATAATCGTATCTAAAACGACATTTAAATAACTTGATTTATATAAATTATGGGATTTATTTACATATTAATTACTGGTAGATGTAGTCTTATCTTCATACAGTAATACTTTCATTGTGAAAGTAATATCAATAATATGTGTAATATAACAGTCTTTATTTTGCTTATGGTATTGTGTATTTTTCATCAGTTACATTGGATATTTCCATAGAAACTAGTTTCAACTTCTATTAATCTTGTTTGCTCTGCGTAAATCAAAAACTGGTGGACTATGAACTTGCTACTTATGATGTCATAAAATTTAGTTTTTCACAACATTTATAGTTACTATAAGTTGCCCATTTTAATTAACTTTCAACAACCTGATATGGGACATATTTTCAAGAAAGAATGGAGATAGTTCTTCGTCGGTAATGTGTTAAAAAGAGCTTATTTTAGTTCAGCAAAAGATGTCATGAATGTAACCAATGCGATATTTGTCAAACCATTTTAGCAATATTATTGAAAATATGCAACTGATGGTGTGATTTTGTGATAACAGATACACCACAGAACCAATCTTACTATGTTGAATAACAAGACCAGTATATGAAAACCCATCATTAATTGGATAGATATGTAGCATTAAGTCATTTTTGTTTCTTAGCTAAAGATTATGAAAGACATTAGATGACTCTAAATTAATAATCATCAACTTTAAACATTTAAGTTCACATAGCTTTTTTACACCGCCGTTTTCCGGATCTATTGGGTTATTATTCTTCATTTGAGCAATTTAGTTTGTGTGTCTTTCGTCACATCCATGGCAAGGATATTTTTTTTCCTGTTTGGTCATTGGATGCACATACCGTCTCATTACATAATTTTTTTAGATACAATTAATATTAGCTGGATCATTTGAAAACATTTTATGTTGTTCATGCAGATAATTTTTTAACGTTCACATTTTCTTAGTTCACCTGGCTATAAGGCATTAGCCCATCAACAATTGACTTGAAATATTGGTTTACAACATCAAAATCGCAGACGAATTTAATAATGAGCGAGATCCAATCATATTAATGAGGTGATCTTGCATCTGATTGGTTAACATTGTTGCAACTAGGGAAAGTCATATTTCTGATACGATTTTGATCAAACTTAGAATATATGCATATGTTATTAAGGTCTTGAACGAGTTCGATAGAACCACACATATTATTGAGGTGATCATGCATCTCATTGGCGGAGCTTGTTACCACTCTGGAGGCTACATTGCTGATAAAATTGTGATAAACTTGGAATATCCTTATATCATTAAAGTCTCTTAAGAGTTTGATAACAAGCGAGATCAACACATACAAATTAGTTGATCAAGTTTCTGATTAGCTGGGATTGTATCCACTCTGAAAGACATATTTATGATCCGAGTTTTACCCATCTTGGGATATATGCTTGTGTTTTTAAGGTTTTGAACTAGTTCAATAATGAGCGAACTCCACGCATACCATGGAGAAGATAATGCATCTGATTGGTTAAGTATGTTACCACTAAAGTACCACTCTAGATGTTCTGTATTTTGTGATTTCATTCAGGGTTACTGTATTAGACATCACACTCATTTAAATGTTGACTATTTCTCTGAAATATTCTTAGCGCCTCTTAGATATAGACTAGAAAGCATGATTCAATAGAGTGTGTCTTTGTGTGCTGTTTGCGAATTTTCTCAGTTCAGATTTACTTAAAGTTATTTCAGACAAATGCAAATTGTTTTAGATAGTATATAAAGAGTGGATATCTACAGATAAAGTAGTATTCAGAAACATTGTATTGTTAAGTAAAACTCATATGGTATTTTATCCAAAGGAATAAATTTGATCTTATAACCTTGGTTCATTTTTGGTAAATAGAGGGAGAGAAATTAATTTTTAAAAAAATATTATTCCTACTAACCAATTCAATATTTTTTAGTATGACACCGGCTACACTCGTATTTTTTTTAGGCCAAATAGGCAATGGGGCAACTAAGCTCTCCAAACGTTTCATTCCACTTCGCAGTTTCTCTACATGAATGAATTTGCTATCAAAACATTACATTGGTCAGTTCCCAAGGCAATATTAGGCCCTTACAGGCCTCTTGTTTAAAGAAATATGATGCCGAACTCACTTACACTTTATCACTCTCTTATATTTTACAAAATTATCTTGGTGTGATTTATCAGATTTATAGGCAATGTGTATGAACCATATTGTATGCATTTATTGGGGAAACAGCTGAAGAAAATGTGTGCAAACCAGCCAACATAGGGGCAAAACTATTAGGCTTAATGGTCAGTTAGCCATAATACCAAGTGAATAATTCAACATTTCTTAGGAGCTACTATACAGGTTGAATGTGATTTGTTGCAAAAATAATATAAAACAAAAATGAAATTATATTTTCTGTTTGATATCTTGGCAACTTTTATCACGGGCACTTTGTAATATATGCAAGTATTCCCATTGCAAACCACTAGATGTACCAAAGGACACTACAGTACTGTGAACTTTGCTATATGTTAAATCTCCGTTATCTAATATAAAATCAACAGGATGTTGTTACTTAATTTGATTCAATATAACAGTCATCTTGTAATGTTCCTGTAATAGTTATTTTTATGAAAGGGTCACCAAACCAATGGAAAAAAGTCTGACACAGACATAATAATGGACACAAAGTTAGGCACTCTGGACTTGGGTACATGATATATCTCAGCCATCTAGTATGTTCTTAACATAATATTCGTATTGATTGTATCTGACAATTCTCTTCTGTTTTCCTTCAAGAATAACTGTTAAGACATCACACTCTATCCAATGTTAACATGTGTTATTTACATCTGAAATTTAATGAGTTTGTAACAATGGACATGAATGGAAACTGGTTATCAAGCATGAACTGCACATGTACAATCTAAAAGTTCTTGAAAATCAGTTGCAACACACGAACCCTGCCCTCATTAATTTGAGGGAAAACAATATGTAGATTGAAATAGTTGAAAAATTTGTAACTATTTATACTATTTTCCATCTTTATTTAGCAACAGTTTCAAACTGAAAGGGTTATTTACACATACATTCATGTTGCAAGAAAGTGGACATACATTCCTTTCGCCTATTCCTTTCGTTTGCCAATCGATAGAGTATTGTACTTTGTATAATGTCAACTTATTGCAAATGGGTAGCATATAGATGTTGGAAAATACTGCTTGATGTTGACAAGGTCGGCTCCTTTTCCATTTGCTTGCAATATTTTATAAGATACAAATACATGACTTTCGGACAACGAGCCGATTTTTAAAAAATGGAAAACTGTCAGAAATTCTGTTGCCCGGTAGTTGTTTGTTTTTTAATTTTTTTGTAACTTGTGTTATATATTAGGTCAGCAAATGTACTTTCCGCACAACGTCAAGCATTGGTGGAATTTACGAGATTGGCATAAAATTTATCTGAGTTTGGGACACAACACTTACGATGGGAATGTACATCGCAGACATGGCGAAATGCAATTGATCATTTATTAATTAGTTTGTTCTGAAGATCTTCGCATAATTCTGAATGTGTATTTTAATGCTTTCTCAGTAACTCTTGACATCAATGATTGATATCTTAAGGAGAGACTGGGGATTATGATGACAATCAGTCATGACAAATTCATGGTAGACACGTTGAAACTTGTGAATGTCAACATTTTGCTTGACTATTTTAGTTTTTGAATTCATTTAGCTTATAATCAAGTAAAAAGTTTGCAATAGTATGTCTCTTGTTACCTGTAAATGACATAAGCACAACTTCAGGTTTTGTTTCTTGACATGCTAAGTATTTCTACACATGTAACCCATATTTCATTATTTCAGTTTATGCATCATATGTCAAGCTGTTGATCTACTTGTGTCTTTTAATATCATGAATTGTACATTTGTAATGTGTTAGATCTATCACGTAACATATTAAGCTAAGTCACTATTATTTTGTGACTATTCTTGATTTACAACAAATAATTCAGAATTTAGTCTATTGCTTACATAAATGGGCATACATATGACACGTACAGACTCCTTTTTTATATTTATTTAAAGTGTTTTCAAACACTTGTAGGTTGGTAATTCCTCAATCAGTGCACTTAAATTTTGGATGATAATGTCACGTGATGCTTGCCCTTCTCTGGGTATTACTCAGCAGTATTGAACAAACAGCATTATCTTGGATTCCTGGACATTGTTTTTTTTTGGATAGTACAGCATTATTTCCTTCAAGGGACTCTAGTTTTGTTGTAGAATTTGTAAAATTTTAGCTGTATTACTGCTTTGTTTTTCGATGTAAATTTACAGCTGTTGCTCGTGAAGATGGATTGATGTATAATGTTTAAAATAAAGCCAAATGTTTAAAACCAGACTTCTGGATATCAGTTATTTCTAACACAGGATGTGCATCCTTTTATTTTGGTTTACATTCTGTTTGGATATAAAATAACAACAGACAAAAAAAAAAAAAAAGAAAAACAAACTATTAAATACAAATAACGCACATAAGTTATTTTCCACTGGCATTCAAAGTCGAGGATATGGCATTTTACCCATGTGTGTGTTATTTCGCTTGTTTGTTCTTCATTCATTCATGTGTTCGTTACCCTCTAGTACTTCATCGGGTTATTAATTAGTCCAATAAATCATCCGCCAAACCTGTATTGGTATGGTGTGTGCTTTGGGGTCTGATCTCCCATATTCGTCATACTTTGCAAATATGAGTTTCTTTTGTATTTGCAGATGTTTGTTTGTTACACCGTCGATACCATGGAGTACTTCACTTCCACTTATGAAAACTGATGTGTAGATACATTTAAACGAAAGTAACTCAACCATACCAAACAAGGTCACTGTAACCATTGCATAATGAAAGGACTGTTGCATCTTCATCTTTTCATTCAATGCAGTCTCAATATCTTTGTTTCACGTACACATATACAAGTTTAGTTCTTGATTCACCTGGACAAAAATAACTCAACCATA
The DNA here is from genome assembly GCA_029931535.1 of Margaritifera margaritifera. Taxonomy (NCBI): domain Eukaryota; kingdom Metazoa; phylum Mollusca; class Bivalvia; order Unionida; family Margaritiferidae; genus Margaritifera; species Margaritifera margaritifera. The sequence continues at coordinate 3,020,811 of JAQPZY010001559.1, forward strand.
TCAAAACTAAGTAAGACTTAACTTGCCCATTTTCAATTCAGTGATGCATTGTTGATACTAAACAGCTGTATACATGATATTGTGAGACTATTTATCCCTTGTACAAAATCGTATTCATTTCCATGGTAAAAAGTATTTTCTTGTAATAGTAAGTCTTATAACCTTAAGACTGCAACGTCTTCTGTCCATAGTTGTGGAATGCCATCGGTAATGTAAGATAAAAAATGACACAATGGTTAAAACAAGATTTTATTGGAGTATATAATCGTAGACTGGTGTGTTAATTGCAAGAAATAATTCATAATGAAAAAAGTAAAATAAAGCAAATAAATAGGTACATATTTGAATGAAATACAAGGTGTATATTTTATATACATAAGGTAGACATATTGACGTAAACAGTACAGTAGTAAGAAGACCTATACAGAAGTCACCATAATGTCTGATAGATCATAATAAAACAATAGGGATATACCACTTAGGAGACATTTGAAATATACTTTGTGTACAATTCATTGGTGGCTTTAGTGTTCCTTTCATTGCATATAAAGATGAGAATAAGTACATTTTATTCATAAAATTCTAAGTTTAGATGCATATCACCTCCTAGGCAAAATGGAGGCACGTGCATAATCGACTATGGCTTCAGGCCTAAAGACCTATCAACCCTTTCACAAGTTCAAGAGGGCAATTAAGTTCAACGACACCTATGTCTCTTTCTCCAAAATATTCTTCAGTACCATTGTGATGGAGAGAGTTATGCTTCTGTAATATTCTAGAATCGTACAGCAATATACAACAAGGCGATAGTTTCGTTTTTGAATTCCATCTTTACTTCATCCATTCTCAACTCGAATGCATATGTACTATTGTGAAAGGTTTCTCCAACTCCATTAACTCCTGTATCGTCCTCTACATTCGCTGGTTTTGTTTGTTAATGCAATTGTGCACCACCACTATGTTATTTACCACTTCTGACCAAACGTACTATTTTGTATCTGTATTAGATTATTCGACCTCAGCATGATATTTGCTGTAAAGCTCGATGAATGTAAGATTATTTACATCTTTGATTATCTCCTTTCAATCTGTAATTGATTTATTGCATTTTTTGTTACTTTCTTTGTCTATGGTTCTTTCATTCATTTTTAATTTGTTTACTACGGTTGTGGTTGTTGTTATCTACTACACTGAAAACGTATTAGTGTTAGTAGTATTCTTGTTGCCGAGGCCAGGAGTTTTGTACTGATATCATTCCTTGGCGTTCTAACCTCTGTATCATTATGTTCATTTTGTTGAATTGTCTCTGCATCATCCCCGTCTTAAATTTTTAGATACATCATTCCTGAAAGAATATTTTTATTTGTGTAGTTTTTCACGTCATTCTCCAAAGCAAAGAATCGAACACAATCTTCCATCTCCAAATGTATTTACATGTCACAATTAAGCGAAGCTGAGAATTATTAAATCCCTTCATGGTTAAAAATTTCGGAATAAACCTTGGTTCGTCCGCGCATGATTTTGTAATATGGAATAATATAGTCCTCAACACCGAGTGCACTGTTAAATACTTACCATTATTAGTATCGAAACAGCCTAATATACATAGTTTAGCTGCAGATTTGTGACGCGGACAGGTAAAAAACAAGTCAGTACGTATAGACTGTTATGTACAAATATTCATATCTGTATTGTATGTTGCTAACGTTTAAAAATAATATGTAATGTATGCATTATTATTATTATTATTATTATTATTATTATTATTATTATTATTATTTTTATTTTTATTATTATTATTATTATTATTATTATTATTTTTGATGTTTATGATGATCGTGTTGATATTATTATTGCAAAACAACAACAAATTCTGAAATAAGATAACTATATAGTGTTATATAAAAAATACTAATGGTTTCAAAATCTAATTACATTTATTAATGTCAAAATTATCATTAAAAATCAGCCATTATTTAAAAATAACCTTTGTAATTTTACTTGTAATCGTAAAAAAGCGGCGTAATATACTGCTTGAGAGCGATAAAGAGAGAGATATAGAGAGAGAGAGAGCTTACCACTTCAACGATATTTCAGACGTACAGCTGCGCATATTAACCATATTTATATTCGGAAATGAAGAGACGCTTTATCAGATTTGTAACGCCTATTTCGTGTTGACTCATTGTGAAATGCGCTACTTTAATCATTCCAGCAGCAATACTAAACGTGCGACAACTGGATAATTATTTCACCAAATACACTGCATTTTACGAGGTTGAAATTCATCGAACTGTGTAAGGTATAAGACGCTTTCATAGTATTTGAATAATTGTACAGTCTGTGTTTTGTTTATTATAGTATGAATATTGCATGTGTTTCGTAGATACAAGGACCTATTTCACTCGATAAGTTAAAATATTGTATTGTCACGATTGACGATACTATATAACAGCAGATTTTTTAATATTATGTATATTTAAAGGCACAACACGTACATTTTCTGCCTGTGTGAATTTGGTTAACACTGTAGACGCGTAAGCCGTACTACTACACCGATAAAAAAGAGGTCTCCACATGTATAATACTAAATGACAGTAACTCTGGCCAGTGTTTATCTTCCGTGTACCTCTTTGAGTAGTTTCGTCTGCTCATTTAGTTACTGTTTTATACCTGCAATTAGGCGAATACTGGTCCCTTATTGATGGTGATTGCGTGTTGCATCATCTCCGAGCACAGGAATCTGACAACTTTCACAGCGTAATATATTGTAATTAATTTAAGATTGTAATAATTGTTTGTTATGGTTTGCGCTTTTAATTTGTTATTTTTGTAATCAAACGTGTATTTCGGCCTGCAAACTCATCCACGCCAGATTTATTTAATGTTTACAAATATAGTTATAAGTGAGAAGACAGTTGAAATTGATACTAAACCAGTTTTTACATTGGAACATTTGGCCAGTAAACTTGTGTCATTTGTCGTGAAGTTTAAAATGGTAATTGGATAATAGTTTAGGTGACACTAAATATCGAATACAAACAGATCATAGTTTGTTCAGTTAATAACGGTTTCTGATTCATGTGGGACATTATTTTAAATATGCTGATGCTTCAAACGTACCTGATGTGGTTTTAATGTTTATTTATTTGATTTTGTTTTGATAGGACTTCCTGGTTCATAAATGTGAAGTGCAGGAACATTTCATTATCTGTTCAAATTGTGGAACGAGAGAAAAGATACGGAAATATAATTAAACATATATTGAGAACATTATTTTAAATTGGCTAATATTGCAAACGTACCTAACCTAGTTTTGAGGCTTATTTGTTTTATTTTGCTTTGTTGGCACTTACTCTTTGATTTACATTTATAAATGTGAAGCGCAATAACATTTAATTATCTGTTCAAACTGTGAAATGAGTTAAAGGAAGTAGAAAGAATTTCAACAATATATATATATATATATATATATATATATATACACATATTATCTAAGGTCATATATATTATTTTCTGAATTGGAAAGAAAAGTGGTTCCAGTCGTGATATATATATATATATATATATATATATATATATATATATATACATATATTATTTTGGTATAATAATATATTAATTATAACCACTTACAATACTTCAGAGATGAGGACGTTCGGCATAGCTAAACAGGGCAAGATGTCACAGAGAAATAGTGGCTTTGATAGCTTTGAGGGCTTTGATATGCTTCATGACAATGGCACATCCTGGTTCAATGATTCGGAAGATTCTACGAGAAAAGGTATCCAGGACGACCGTCATCCGAGTGAAAGCACTGCCTCAGATCCTGACCACAACATGAATTATGCCTCAGATTATTACTCTGACTTTTTGTATAAATTGCACGATTTTGAAGATAAGATTTGCATCTACATATGGATTTTCCTGGTCATTCTAACAGCATTTGCAAATATGCTAATCGTTGCGGTTTTCGTCAGAAAAAGCATGCGGACATCCACCAACATTATCCTTCTTTTCATCGCAATATCGGACTCTTTAACTGGACTTGTCACCTTGCCCACATATATACATGTCTTCACTAATGGAAAAGGAGGATGGGTGAGTCTGAATGAAGGCTGGTGTGAATCATTCATGATTTCGAAGTTTTACGTATCCAAAGCTTTCCACACTGTGTCCATATGGCAGACACTGCTGCTCGGATTTCAAAGATTTTTCTGTGTTTGGTTTCCATTCAAAATAAAAAATTGGTTTACAATTCGCCGTACTTTGGGTGCAGTCGCCACAATTGCAATATGTGCGTTCATCATCCATACCTACCATCTGAGTAAGAATAAAGCAAACAAAAGTTTGGGCGCATGCCAATGGGCCTTTGAACATCCATGTGTGGAATCTTGCGCCTTTCTGTGGCTATCCGTACTTCTTTTGAATATACTGCCATGCATGATCCTGATCGTCCTCACAATTCTAATGATACAAAAGTTGTTTCGTCAAAATATTCATCAACGGCCATGTCGTCAACAAATTCGAGACCACCACAATAGAAGAATCTCCGTTATTGTTGTCTGCATTGTCATCATCTTTCTGATTCCAGAAATTCCATACGGCATTTTTCAACTGTTGACATTAGTTAAAGAGCATAGCGATCAAGAAGGCATGGCACTCAGTACAAATCGTCTTTTCCAATTCATATACGAGATTGCAATGTTGTTAAGCTTCCATGCAAACTTTTGGATCTATTTCGTCATGAAGGGCCGGTTCAGAAATGAGTTGAAATCCGTGTTTCTAGATATTATTCGAAAATCGCTGCCAAAGCGTGCCACCGTCACCATTAATACCGATTCCACGAGGATGAGCCAGAGTGAAACTAATAGCACAAACAGAACGGATGAGAAAGAAAGGTCTACTTTTATTTAGATCAAAATCTTTCTTTAATTCCATGTATCTATATGGGCAAAACTGTATGCGAACTACGGTAATCTGAACCTTCTTCGGAAACAATCAGGCGCCATATATATCTATATATTCTACCCAAAAGAAAACCACACGGCGTAACCTACTTAAGAAGTCACACTGGAAAATATTTCCTCTAGACAAATGGAAGGACCTGGTGGCAGATAAAACATGGATCCTAACAAGAAATGAGTATATGCCACTGATATAAAAATTAAATTATTTTCGGTAAAATGTGCTAACCACTTGGGATAGTTTGGAAACAAAATTTACCCCACGTCCCCAAAAAGATGTATTATTAAAATATGTATAGTTAAACAAACGGATCCAAATTACCTAACAGTCCATTTTTCTATCATAATTAGATCGAATGTGGAGTATCTTAGTTAAGTATTTACTATATAAGAATGGGTATTTGTTGGCAATATACAATCTTCAACATTAATATATAAATAATCTTAATGTTTTGCTGAGCTATGGAGTTGTCAGTGCAGCACCAAATAAATGTTGAAGAAAAACAACAAAAAACCAACAAAGTATTTCAAATAAGAAAAAAAAAGATCACCATAATACTATACCTACACACGGGGAAAAATGAGCCAAATTTGCAACGAAGGTAGAATAGATATTAAGGTCTATTTCTAAACAAGATTTAAAATATCTTTTTGTATGATACCATTACAAACAACAGATTATACCAGGTTTTCAATATTAGGACTATTCATATAGTTACATACACTGAGTAATTTGATGAAACGCATTTGATGCAATATTGAATTACGCACTTTCTGCAATAAAGAAAATCAAATTCGTTTTGTTTTCCTTTGACTGTGCTAATGTCAAAGCAATACTAATGTCGTTTAAACATTTACATTCACAGCTCAATATATTAAACGGGAAAAGCTATCATTTATTGTTTGTATTCAATTATTAAAACACAGGCAACATAGAAACAAAATAGTATTCATCAAAGTAATATTATCAATAGAAAACAATGTATATTATTCTATGAATATATATATATATATATATATATATATATCCACATACATGTGTGTGACAATGCGTATTGAAAACTATTAAATTGATTGAATAAATTTGATTTCTAGTTAATTGCTTTTGACCAAAATATATTTAATATCAAGGCATCATATATTACATAATCATGATCAAAAGTTATACTTTATTTGTATTTACTTATATGTGCTATGAAAATCAAATGATTGCCATCAAAATATTCCTTATAATAAATTAAGGATTTGTTTATGTTTAAGAAGCGTTAGAATTACATGATGATCTGGTAGATATCTTAAACATAATTTTAAACTTGCGACTAACATTTCAGAAAAAAATCAAAATTTATTATTTTCTAAAATGCATGGTGTCCAAAAAGTGCGTCGCAGAGATATTCTTCTTTGCTTAATGTTGCCACGCTTTACTTTGTTTTCTGATATTTTGGATTTTCTAAATTCAGGTTACTTCTTCATCTGATCTACGTTAGATTTTTTTACTTTCTGTCTGGATCTGTACTCATTGCGTAGAAAAATCAAACAACGTTTACGCCATGTGATGGAATGGCTTTCGCAGCGAATTACAAATAACTGTTTCAATGTTTGCAAAATCGGGACGTTTTTATACGCAAGACGTGTGCCGTAATGTACGTTGTTGTTGTTATGGTTATTACTGTACTTTTAATCAGGCCACATGTATGGAACAGTGTATAGTAGTTTTGGGATTGGAGATTATACTCACGAAACAGTACGTTGTGGTTCTTTTTGGTTTGTACAATAACATACATGACAATAAGTTGGAAAAATACATACTAAAGATCAGCTGTAATGTAGAGAAACGTATTTGTTTTAACAGTGATTACTCATTATGTTATAATTTAAAGATGTTAGAAACTCGACTCATTTATAAACCCACATTTTCTTCTATTGTATTTTGGAAAACATTGCACATTGATGTTTTAGAAATATGACTAAATCGAGAAGTGTTTTCACCCTAAATATTTTAGGACTTTGAGCTCATTAAATTTAATGACTATATTAGTCTGTTAATATTAGGACAAGGTGGGGTTGTATCTGACATATGTTTCAGCCAGGATTTTAGTATGGCTTGATGGGTTTGATTCAGATAGCTTTAAATTTACTACACAGGTGAACTATCATAAAGCGAGAGATACAAATGAATATCTGACTGCTACACGTTGATATATTATTACGAAATTATGTATCATCTTTTAAATTATAATATAGTTTTATTTTGGGTGTATAACCATTGTATTATAATTCCTTAATTCAGGAGCTTACGCTAAAGTACATATGAACGTCAACATGTTTACATGAGGCATGCCAAGTCCAGGAAAAATCAATAATTATGTCGGTCAGATTAACCCACAATGGAGAATCAAGTGTGTAGTGCGAAGGCACTCTTAACAGTATCATGCACGATCTAGTTTCTGATTGGATAAAGAAGGTTGTTGACAAAAATTGTTAACAATAGCAGTACGGATTTTAGATTTATTTTACTCCGTAAGAGACTAAATAATGCCAATATAACCACTGAATGGGATTCTTTGCAGTTCTCCAGAATAATAAGGTTATTGAGGAAGATTAGTGTTGTTTGTAAAATCAGCTGGTGAAAATCTATTATCTACATAGTACATTTTGGATTTAAGTACCATTCTTCAAGGAACTTAACAATATTCTACAATCACAGGAGTTTACCTGGTATTAATAACATTTGGATTTAAAACTGTGTTTCTTGTGGCATATCAATACATTAGTGACTTCATTCGGAATACTTTTGATGAACTTCCGGATTAGCAAACTTCAGTAGGACATTTAGGATTATGTAGGAATTTCTAAACTGTAAGTTATTGTTAGTTCTTTCACTTTGTTTGTTTAAAATCTTTAATATTTTAAAAAATTAAATTTATATTTTAGAAATTGTGAAAGCTTGTTTGAGTCGGTCTTTCTTTTTTTTTTACTTTTTTTAACCCATAGACGCAACAATATATATATATATATATATATATATATATATATATATATATATATACATATATATCGGTGCATTCTGAACACTGTGCAACTATTTCTTTTATTGTATAATTTGTAGCCCAACGATTTTCACCTAAACAAAAACATGTTATTCAAGGTATAATAAAGAAACGACCAGCTTCTGCTGAAGTAGCATAACCTAATGCATGATTCATGATTTATTATAATGTATTTACAATTACCAGCTGCATTGCAGGTGCATTAATGTATGTTATGTTTTCTAAAATAAAACTTGGCAAGATGTGCAGCTTTTATTGACTTATTTAGTCTTTATCACCTACAGGTTTTTCTTTATTTTCTAAGACTTGCTGCAATGTAATATATAATTGTCCTCAACACAAACTATATATCTAGCTTGCAAATATTGAAATATTGATTATTTTTTTCTTCAGATTTGTTTATTATTTAACTGTTTTTGTATATTTCCACTGCAATGAAAACATGAATATAGATCAGGCTTTATTCTACGCTTTAGGGTTAAGAGTCTGTTGTGTTTTTACGAGTTCTTTCTTGCTCTGACGGAGAGCTTGATCATTTAACGACATCGCGAAACTGTTTTGTAACGCCACTGTTGTTATATCTCGCTCTCTCTCTCTCTCACTTTCATTATCACTCTCTGTCTCTCATTATATCTGTCTCCCTATCTCAATCAATATATCGATCAATATAGCTATCGACATTCTCTATACCATTAACGTATCAATGAGTGCAAGAAAGAACAGTGCTCACTTTTACCAATTTGACTACATATTGTGCAACCAACATTTGTCTTCCTCAGAGAAAGAGAGAGAGAGAGAGAGAGAGAGAGAGAGAGAGAGAGAGAGAGAGAGAGAGAGAGAGAGAGAGAGAGAGAGAGAGAGTGGCGTAGGGAGAGCGGAGGCTTAACACAAAAAGTTGTAGCATCCGTTGATAAATAGGAAATCGATAGGAATAAGGTAGGAAACAATGTTTCAGGAAATTAGCACAAAATGAATACCTTCTTTAAGCTTGGCAAGGAAAGGTATCGTTTCTGATGCTTTATTTTGAAATATTGAAAATGTATAATTTGAGAATATAATGTTATAAATAATTCACAAATATCGGTAATCCACCCGAACTTGTGTCTCATTTAATCTTCTCTTCATATGGCTAATTTACTCTGAATTTTCTATCAACAAGTAAACTGCTTGGAAAATTATTGATTTGAATATTTTTACTACTATAAATTATTTGTAAGTTTCGCTGTAAGTTAATTATATTTTGGGGATTGCTTCAGTTGTGAACTTCGTATGTACGCGTTTTGATGAGAAAACAGCCAATAATCTTATCTGTCGCTTTGGCCCGACATAACCGTTTCAACTCGAACAAACACAGACTCCAAAATGTCGGTAATAAATGTAGCCGCTTTCTCTGCAGGGAGCCATGACTTGAATTCTTTAAATTTAACAATGTAGGTGTAAGCGGTAGTTCTAAATTTTCTGGAAGTCACTTTGTGAGTGGTTTAAACGTAAAACTGTTCAGTAGGAGCGACCACACTATTTCCTATTTTTGGACTAAAGTTTGCTCTGACGTTGTCTTGGAGAAGAGGAAGATGGTATTGGATATAGATCTGCATTTCTCTTCAAAATAGCCAATGTGGACTTCTGCCAAATCTTCTCTCATAGTATGAGATGAAACAGTACGTTTGTTTCTGGTTTCGTCTTTGATTGGTATGATCCTTTCATGACGGCAGACTACACAAGTTTGATTTTCTTAAGATACCTCTCTCTCTCACTATATATAGTAAAGCGATATATACGATTCATTCGGTTTTACAAACAGCCTGTGAAGATAGAAGAAACACAAAATGTCACACTACTGGTCAAAAATGTACAGAGAGTCTTTCGAAAAAAAACTTACAATCATATTTCTGGAGAAACCCCATAATACTCCTCTAGGGATAAAAGTGAAGAGACCTGTTATGTATGTCAGAACTAAGAACATTGGGCCACGGAAAGTCCAAAACGTCAAAAATAAAAATTCAAAGGCAGGAAAAAGCGGTCTCGAGATAAAAGTAAAGTATTATTCTCAATAAGAAGGATATTGGTTTTCAACGTGTCCCACGAAAGTGAAAGAACACTAAAAGAATGAGATTGAAGACGCACAAAGAACCATTACAGCGAAGAAAGTCATAGCAAGACAAACGGAAGAAATATTTGAAGATAAGAAAAACATTCTAGTGAACAAATTCAAACTTGTAATACAGTAAAAAAAAAATAATGGATTTTTTTGTTTATTTTGAAATCTCATTGTAATTCTTTTTCAAGATAATATATACAAACGCAAGTGTATCTATATCTTGATTAAGTGTTTCAGTTTTGATAATATTTCCGATCACATACACACGATTTGTAACGGACGGGCTTGTTTTGTTTCATTTAACAATGGTTATAACTATCGCTTTTAAAAGAGATCTGTATGGCCCTGACTTTCAACTCCTTGTATGATAGTATACAAGTATGTGTGTGTATTGTGTGTTAGACCTCCTGCCAAGGTTGGTAGGTTTATATGGAGATGGGGGGAAGGTATCTGTGCATAGCGGTAGTAGGGATTTAGTTTCGATTATAAGGGGCTTATCTTCTATTTCATCGCACTTCTTTTACCTCCTAACATATGCTGGTCAGTCAGAAAGTGTATTGGTAAGCAAATGGAGATATTGGTCAGTCAAACGTCGATTTGGTTAGTAGATGACTGGGTTTTGGTCAATCCAAACGACGTGTTGGTTAGTAATTGTGGGTGTTGGTCAGTTTATGAGTGGGTGATGGTCAGTCCAAAGGGCTTGTTGGATATAAAGTGTAAGTGTTTTCAGTAGATGAGTGGGCGCTGGCAAGAACGAAGGCACATTGGTTAGTAAGTGTAGGCGTCAAACAGTAGCTGACTGGCTGAAAGTCAGTCGAACGGCGTATTTGACAGTCAGATGTCGTGTTGGACGGTAAGTATATGTGTGAACACTCATAACATGTATAAGGCTGATGGTATGTTTGTGCGCAATCACTTTTACTCTTTTCGTCCTAGCGTAGGTGTTGGTCAGTAGAGCAATGGTGTTGGTCAGTGAGACGGCGTGTTGTGAGTAGGTATGAGTGAGTACATTCGTACCCTTTTCAAAAAAGGGTGATAGTATGTTTGTGTATGTGTTAGGTCTGAGTGCTGGTCACTCTAACGGCGTGTTGGATACCATGTGTGGATGACGGCCAGTGGACGATTGGGTGCTGGTTAGTAAACATGACGTATTGATTAGTAACTGTATGTGTTGTTCAGTTAAAAACTCAATGTTGGTTAGTACGTGTAGGTGCTGGTCAGTATATGACTGGGTTTTGCTCAGACAAAACGGCGTTTTGGGTAGTACGTGTAGGTATTAGTCAGTAGACGACGGTGGCTGTCAGCCAAGATGGCATGTTGCTTTGTACGTATAGGTGCTGATAAGTCCATATAGTTTTAACATAACGTTTTCCCCTTGTCGACATAGTTGCACATTAATGTTAAACCTATGGACTATTTTAGCATGAAATTCCGTTAGATTCTACAGAGCCACATCTCAGTATAGCGGCCAATGGGCATTTTAAAATTTGCATGACCATAATGCTTATTTGACCTATGGACATTTCTAAAGTTACGTTTTCCTTTGTCGCCATAGTGCCACATTAATACTAAACCTGTGGACTTTTTAATATGGAATTACCACTGTTGCCATAGTGCCATTTGTATCTCCAGATTGCACACTATGCATCTAGCATCTGACAAGTCATGATTTCACTACATGTTGCTCTATGTGCAAAAGCCACAAGTTGTAGATGTACTCTGTTTTATACTAAAAAGAAATGAAAGTACAATACAAGAACATCACAATGAAAGAAAATAAAACTCTGATAGTGTAGGATACTACAAAAATTGCTGTGCGCAAACGTTTGCCAGATCACGCGGAACGAATTTAAGATCCAGAAAAAGGTGGCTTCATGCTGGCTGGAGCAAGACAGTACTTTAAACGTTTCTTAAGAAACTCGGGTTAAAATACCTTTTTCACATCTACTGATCTAGTCTGTTTTTCTATACAAATCAAGGCATATACTTACAACATGAGAATTCGCCACAGCACAAAACATGCAGAAATCTACTAGAACAATTCATAATTTGCAACATTATTTTAATAGTAAACACCTCGCTAAAAAGGTTCACCACAATTTTATTTTATTTTTAATCGCAGGAGGAGGAGGGTTGTTTATTGGTAGAATATAACAAGTTACATTGAAACGTGAATATTTTTATTAAGTCACCATGTATGGTGGAATGTAATTAGAGTTAGAACATTGTCTTTGCTACCTTATAAATAGTAGTTTTGCCTTTATAATTATTGGTGTTTTGCATGTAAAATGTTGACATGTTATCATTTAATTTTTTAAGGAAAAAATATTTCTGTTCACATTGTTACGTTTGAGTTGTTTTATTTGCCCTATCAATTTTACTTCCTTCATTAAAATGTGAGAACATATATCAATCTTAAATTTCGTTGTGAAAGCATAGATATCGCTATCAGATCGCGACTCTCTACAAATGCCGCTTCTCACAAACGTTGCCCCCACTCCACTCCATAAGAAATATATGGCTTGAACACTATCACTAAGCTATTTTCAGTTCAATACCGAGGATGGGGGGGGGGTAGAGTTGAGAATGTAATCCATTATATAGATTTGTGTTTTACAAACATTCTGCTTCTTTTTCATGCATAATGTACAAATATATTTAATAATACATATGAACACAAATTATGTCACTTTTTTATTCATTGGACCCAATTATATTGTCACACTTTGATGTAATGCTCTACACGTATCACCCTGTTTTGAAAATATAAACTGCCTATTATTAACGATTTAAATGCAATTATTATTCCACCAACTGCAAATAATTGTGTGTATGTCTAGTTGCATACAAATAAATATTAATTCCATTCAGAGTTCTTCTCCATATATAAGGATGTCAGTTGTAATGACGCGGGGCATGATTTGGGACATCCATGCTTTGTTGACACATTTTTGTTTTTATTATCTCTACTGGACATGGACCAGATTATCTTATCGGATGTTCTATTGTCCTTCCGTTAGTACAAGTTTGCTATCGCTACTCCACCTAAAATACTTGGAGGATTGCCATGAAACTTTGTACACATATTGATTCTATGGTCTAGTTTGCTCTAACTGAAAATAGGGACGCTACTGAAAATCGTGCTGTCACAACTCCTCCTAAACAAATTGTCAGATTGACATGGTGTTTTCAACATGAGACTTATTTTGCTGTCTAGTCAGTCTTAAATGAAACTATTGACTATTTGAAGTTCAATATGGCCGCAACGGCAGCCATCTTAAACATTTCCTTATCACTACTTCTTCTGAACGGAAAGTCAGATTGTCATGGGTTGACACAATACAATTTCCTAGAATGTCTAGTTAGTCCTAGTTAAAAATGGTGACGGTATGACATCCAATATGACCGCAATAGTGGGGATCTTGAAAACCTTGTTATTACTACGTCTTAATGGATGGTCATATCAACGTGGGGTTTCCACTAAAAGTCTTCTTATGATGTGTACTTGGTCCTAAATTATAACGGTGTCAATCGGAGAGCTAATATATCCTCCACAACATCTCATTAACAAATATTCTTATTGCTGAAGAACATCAGATGGTATCAATACTCAGCATTTGAAAGGAAGAAATGGGTATTATGTTGCATTCTTGGATATTATTTTTTGCCAGTAGAGCGTCGGTCCCTTACAGAGACTTCTGTGTTGTACATGTCCAGAATTAGTCTTTTAATATTGAAACAGATAATATTTTGGTTTCCATTCGGTGAGGATTCAGTTTTAATAAGGGGTTATTTGTTTTGCTTCATATGGTTAACTTTCTGATTTTCACTGAGAACTGCACTATTTTTAAATTGAAAAGGGGTTTTAATTGAACCCAATCTCCATCATCTGGACCTGCCATGAATGATGCCTCATACTTGATCCATCATAACAAATTTATTCATATGAAGTTGCAAAACAGAAAAGATAACAGTTCAATATAGTCCTGTTGATGAAATGGCGAGTCGTCGTTGAATAGAAAGGAAACAAACATTGTATGTCTTAGTGAGATAACAGAAAGTTCACAGGAATATATAATTTTGCCTTTCCTTGTTTGCTAATCAAAGCAGTTAATTCTTTCCTCCTCACGCAGTCTGCATAAATGACTGTACATACTGGTTGTTAAGCTGCTCCATAAATATTGTTAAATCCTATATTACCATGAAGCAAAAACAAATAAATAAATAAATAAATTAAACCTTATGAAAGCCATATACAATCCACTCAGAAATTATTTAGGACCCTTTTATTTTTTCTTCAAAGTAAATAATTATTTATACTGGCATCCATAGCATAACTTGCAGTCTTGCACTGTAATACCTTTTACCTGATGACCATTTACTTCATCAGCCATAATACTTGTTGTATGTTTAAATTACAACCTTGTGAAAGCTCGACAGAGTGATCACTTTGACATACATGTAGTGCATATCCGTCCATCCACTCACAAGCTTGTCATCTCTACTCCTCCTGAACTACTTGGAGGATTGCCATGAAACTTTGCATACGTATGTATCCGGTGATCTAGTTGGTACTAAATGAAAATGGTACCGCACGAACATCCACAATGGCGGCCATCTTATAATCTTGTTGTCGCTATTTCTCCTAAATGGATAGTCATATCAAGATTGGATTTTCTCTAGTTGGTCCTAAATCAAAATGGTGCCGATCTGATGTCTAATATGTCCGCCATGGCAGCCATCTTGAAAATATTGTTATCGCTACCCCTCTTGAACGGAATGTCAGATTTACATGTAGTTTTCACCTAAAGACTTCTTGTTATGCATATTGGTTCTAAGTGAACATGGTGTCGAACTGGTGTCTAATATAGCCGCCACACAACATTAGTGCGTACATTTTACAATTATAAGACCAAAATAAATTAAAACTGTATCCTGTAAAAACATTAATACATATATATATATATATATATATATATATATATATATATATATATATATATATATACATATATTACATTACAACTATCCAAATGCACTGAAGCCAATCTGACACTGGCTGATGGATATTGCACAAGAAATTGGCATTGCAGCCAAATAAATCATAACAACATAACATGAAGGATTTACTTTGCTTTTTCATGAACAACGAAAGAAGAAACGTCGATTGATCTGAACTTATTTCCTTGAATAAGAAATTATGCCAACCATTTGATAATTTCCATGTAATGTTACAGTAACAAAAGCACGCTGTTAATGATAATAAATAAAGCATTGACTGTTTAAACTTGCGATAATGGTGCGTTTTGAGAACAAATATCCATCGTTCTTTTTTGCTGGAAACAAACATTACTCTGAGAAGCTCCACTGTCCCACCCATATGTCCCATATTCTTCTATCTTGCTGAATTTACAAACTGCAGTCATGCTGAATAAACATTGATAATTTCACAACAGTTCAGTGTTCCAGAATGTACTGCTATAATGCTGAAAGTACTTACTGCAATCTTGCTAAATTTACACATATATGCATGGCATGGAAAACTAAAGAAATAATACATCTGTGTTCCAGTTATGCTGCAAAAACCTTATAATTTCAATCTGGAAGAAACAAATTTGCAACATGCTGTAGATAAGCTGTTTCACTTTCATATACAATTTTAAAATGCTGCAACTGAAAAGTATGTTTTGAACAATAGTTGTTCATTTTTATAAAATTGACTAATATACAACACCATAAATTACCCGCTGTTATAAAATAAAAATATATTTGTCTTTGTAAACCACCGTAACTTAAAAAAACTATCAAATTCTAGGTCTTTCAGATACTATACCCCTTTATAATTATATGCTGCATGAACAAAAATATCACAGTCCTATCTTGTAACTGCCTGAGCTATCCTGGTACAATAGTCAGCAGTTTCCTGTCTTTAAAATAATCCTGATATATCTTGAGATCAGGATCAAGATATTTCATCAGCAGGTATTAAGATATAAACATTTCCTCAATCAACTGTGGCGATCTGCCATGATCTCTGGGGCTTTTTCTTCTGCAAGTTTCTCGACTTGATGGATATATGAGAAGTTGTAGATTTTAGCATGCAAGAAACAATACAATCTGGAATTTCCTGCATTCAGGACTTTTTTTCTTACTGTTACCTTCTAAAGTTTTTCAAAATCTGTCATTCCCATCTGTTCATAAGGCATGTAGATTTTTAAAACAAAAATAAAAAATAGTGTATTCAAACAGCAGGAGTGCTACAACGAAATAAATGAAACGTGCGTAGGCGAAACCTGAGCACATACGAAACTGAGTTTGGTAATCATATATCACTAAATATGTGTAAAGTATACATTTCTACTCATATTCTAAATACCCTAAACGAAACATAAATTTATCTTTAAATTTCCAGTAATTCCATTTTGTTATACTTAATATTATTACCAGATTTATACTACATTATTAAATGCGGTAAATATCAAAACATTTAATAATAATAATAATAATAATAATAATAATAATAATAATAATAATAATAATAATAATAATAATAATAATAATAATATAGGCTCCATTATCCATGATTAACGAAAAGTAAATTCATGTTTTTTTTTCTTTTTTTCTTTCTGTATTATAAATGTCCATACAATATATATGCTTAAATAATGAGTATATTTTACCAAGAAAGGAAAGAACAAAGATCAGTCATTTTGTATCAAATTCCATTCTTATGAATCTTTTCTTTTGATTCCTATCATCATACATGCTATACATGTCGCTGTTGTTCTCACTTTAAGTGTTGTTGATGTTTTGAACAGTTTTAAATAGTATAGTATAGTACTAATAATTACTAGTATTAATATTAGTATCTACTTTCATAAGAAAACAGTGGGCATTTTTTCATTCCGAAAAAAAAAATCAAAATGTATATATCCTGAAATAGCTATTGTTGTCTGATAGAGAGAGAGAATCATCCCATTCTGCCAGCATTCTATACAGTATTATGCGGTTCAAATAATAAAATCGCATTAGATGAAAGGTGATTTTCTGCGATATAAACCTAAGTCGGTGTCGAGATAATAAAGGCGAGTATCCTGGAGACTGGTTTATGATTTATCTATGCATATAAGTAATTTAAGGTAGTTCAGACACAACTCTTCTTAGTTTGAACGGTCAGAATTCTGCTCGTTAATTTGGGAAATTTCATTGAAAGTAATACCAATACATGTGCAGCAACTGACCATCGAACCCTGGACATAAATGTTGCGAATGTAAATCATGGAGTCATAATGTTGGTGAGTAAAATGAAGATTGTATTGTATTTTGCCAGTTTACGGGACCGAAGTTCATCAAAAATTTGCTATTAAATACTCAATAAGATACTTAAAGTGTACATGGGGGAAATGTTTTTAAATGTCTTCTTTACGGTGGTGTAAGGTATGAGTGACGAAACGCACAGATAGTATAAGTAAATTAGTACGGAGTTTTCGAGGGGTTAGATTTCAAACAGCGAGAGTTAGTTAAATTGTGGTAACTGGGAGTAGAGGAGTGTTTTAACATGAGTTTTCCCCTTTTTACTGATATAATCAAGCGTCTGTGTTAGGCGGGCACTATATGCTGTATTGTTGTTGTGCAGTTTCTACACCAGGATTTAATATGTGAAATGAGTTGACCTTATCATCATGCTCTAAATAATCATTGCGACGATCATTTCGCAGATCAATATTATTCACTGCTGCACATGTCAAACTGCAGTTATTGAAGAAATGTTGTCAGTTGTCGACAGTAGGATGACGAGATTAGTAAATTACATGCAAGCTCGTCAATCACATTCCCGGTTTTCTTTGGACTTTCTTTCTTCCCAGATGTCAAATTCTAGAATTGCCCTCATGCAGTGAACTTTAACTGAGGCATATTCAGTGGTTGTGTACATGTATGAGTTGTTCTACTTTTTATATTTGTGTTTTCATTTTTCAAAAACAAAATGGTCTTAGTAAATCAAGTGAGTAATTTCGTTGATTTTTATCAAGATGTCTCCTTTATTTGCTCTGTTGGCAACAATTTTGCAAGGAAGGCAGTATGTTTCTTTTAAAAAGGACAAAATGTAATAGCTTTGATTTACCGAACCTCAGAACTAAAAATATAATATTGTCTTGCTTCATTCTGTCTTGACAAAACAAACCATTGATTTCAAGAAATAGCATTATTATAAAACACTGACCTTTGATAAGAAATATTGTTTTATTGCTTAAAAAGTCGCCACGTTTGGAATGTTTGCTATAAAGCTCATCATCATAGACATCATTTATAAAGTCGCCACGTTTGGAATGTTTGCTATAAAGCTCATCATCATAGACATCATTTATATTCTCATGGTGTATTTGTCCGAGTGAATTTATACAACAGTATTTGATGAAATCACGGAAGCTAATAAAATCTGAACCAAATATGATACACTATTCTTCTCACTCAAACCATGATCACAGACTGGTCATCTTTTAGTTTTGTCTTTCAAAAGAAATTCACAAATTGCACAATATTTATGACATATAGCTTAAGATCCCTTAAATAGCCCCTGAACTGGTAGAGGGAATTGTGAATAATATTTGTTGCCAGACAGGGCACAGAAAGTAATGTAAGTAGATCAGCTAAATAGTGAACAGTGGTATTGTACCTTAATGCAAATGACAGTATGAGAATTGCACTTTGATTCAAAGTTATGGAGGCACCATTGTCCATTGTCATGTCAGTATGATCGCTATATTGCTGATCGTCATGTGTGACTTCTTTTTCATCCCTTTATCGAGTATATGTTTGCTTGATTTGTATTGACTGCTATTACTTTAATAGTCTGGGTTTTTTGTAATGTATTCTGTATGTAATTTGCACTGTTTTAGCATGTTTTTACACTGTCTTACTTGAAAGAAGGTTGTTTGTTTCAAGCGTGTTTTTGTAAATAAATTACTCCATAAATAGTATTTTGCTTTTTATTTACTTCAGATTAATATTACATGTAACCTCTTTTCTAATGCAACTTTACAAAGGGTACTCTTGAATTGTCTACTCCAAGTTTTGCATGCAATATTTTTTACAGCAATGACGCTTGTATAAGCTTGCACCGATTTTAATATATTGCACAAGCTTGTATTTTCCACTTTACTATGGCTTGTTGTCTGTCCATGCAAGCTTGCATAAGCTTATTCGTTACATAATTTAAGTTTGCATAAACTTGTACAATTACAATAATTAGTATTGCGCAAAATGGCATCACTTTTTGCTTGGTTCTGCAAGCTTGCAATATTTATTTATGTGGTTTTCGCAAGCTTGCAATAAAGAGCCGAGCAAGCGTGTGAGTTTGTTTAATGCAGACTTGTGCAATCTTGCCCCAAGGTTCCACATACTAGCTTGTACGGTAACACTTTGCGCAAGGTTGTCGCAAGTTTGCATGAAGAGTTTGCGATTTTAGTTAGGGTGCATTCTTTTATCGATTTTATTGTGTCTGTTTGTATACTGGTGCTGATGATAATTTCAGTTAATTTTGTGTGATTTTTATTTGCGTATGGATATTTACGGATATGTTATTCTTACTAATGCTTCCTAATCTTTTATTATTAAAGTGATTTTACGATTAAGAAGCAATGGCGTAACCACAACACCATCACACTGCTTATCCACTTGTTAATTCAGCGTGCAAAATTTACGACTGGCAGTTGTCAGAATTACGCTGTCAATGTGGAAAGTTACTCATGGAAGTGTTCAGATTTATGTCTGGCATTGTGAAAAATTACGCCTGACAGTTATCAGAATTAAGCTTGTTTGTTAACATAATTGTACGCTCGTCGTGCATTGAAAATGACGCATGTTACACCGCGTACATATATTTCAGGCGTCATTAATTTACATATTTCGCAACAAATTCCACACACTTTACGCCTGGTTTACACTTGATTTTTACATTTGATTTTATATGCAAGAAGAATCATATGATGCCTGGAAATTAAATTTTATGACAAACATTTAACTGGCGACGAATTTCATACAGGTTGTGATAGTGTTCAACCCTAAATTTATTATGGAGTGGAGTGGGGTGTAAGGTAAAATCACTTCTTACCGTAAGTTCACTTTTGTGAGAAGGGGCCTTTGTAGAGAGTTTCGATGCTATAGTTTTATCCATAATATCACAATGAAATTTAACAGTGATATTTTCTTCTCAATTTCACATCAACCAAGTATAATTGATAAGAAAGAAAAAAACAAACAATTCAAAGGTAGTAATGTGCACAAACATTCTTTACTCCTTAATTAATTAAAAGGTAACATGTCAGTAATATCCATGCAAAACAACAATACTTATAAGGAATACTAATATGTATTAGGGAAGAAAGAAAACGTTCCAGATCTAATTAAATTCCACTATACATGGAGACCTAATGAAAAGATCCATGTTTCAATATAACCTTTGTATATTCTGCCAAATATGTGCATCCCGTCATTTTTTTTTTTAAATAATTGTGGTGAAAATGTTCAGTTGACTAAATTACCTTCCTAAAGAATCTATTTTCCAGTAGCATATTCTTGTGAAATATGCATGTTATTAGTATATATCTTCAGGTTGTGTGTTCTGAATTTTCATGTTGTATGTGCAAGCCCTGATATGTATGGTAAAGCAGACTACCTCTGTTACTGCTTGTATATTGCACCTAGAACGGCATCCCCAAAATAGGAAGTGTCAACCCAATGACATTCCTGTGTGCACTGCAAACACTGCTCTAGCCATATACTTATTGCAACTGTACATTTGTAACATGTATTCACGACTCGAAATTAGGATTTTTATTACTGATCCTACCTAAATTTCAATGATCAAACATAAGCCAGTTAAGTTTCTAATTCAACATTTATTATTCATTACCACAAACTCAAAACAATAACAGCTGTATTTCACCAAAAAGACTCACGAATAAAATACCCTGAACACTTTCGTATTACTACGAATATTCAGTGCAGTAAGTGCACAACATCATAGCCTCTCCTGTGTCATACTTCAGCCATTTATCGTTGTGTTCATTTCTTGTCAGCATTTCTGGTACTTTCTTACTCTTGACAATATTTGCAATTGAGCTATCTCTTGTAATCATATAATTTCTGACGTTTGGATGATAGCTTCGCAACTTGCAAATACTTCCAAATGTTTACAATTGTCACCGCACAATGTATTGGATGTTTATCAACAACGATATAACTATTAAAACGCAACTTTCGGTATAATTCTGGACTATTCGTAAAGTCGGCGTATTAGCTTGTTTCTGATTGGTCAATAATAGCCTGAGACTTTTTTGTTATAATCAGTAATGAAATCAGTGTTTGTGAGCGGTGAAACAGACTTATTGGAGATGCCTGAAGACTGTTTTCACGAGTATTGTACCTTATGAAGTGCAGGATGTTGGTAGGTACTCAATTAACACGATAAACAGATCTATGAACCAGTAAAATAAATGGCGTTAATTTTCACTGACCTATCGGTTTAGTGATGGCTGGGTTCTAGAAGTCAGTGGGCAAAATCACTAAACGTGGGATAACGGATTAACATTAATTTCGAGCCCTGTGTATTGCATGTGAGGCTCGGGGATGGGGGTGGGGGACTATGAGATCGACAATTTACCTCAAAGACCAGTGCAACTACTGATCATCCTGAAGATAAAAAATCCAGGAAAAGTAGTACAAAAAAGCTGTTCGAATTAAGCTAAAAGTATTCTCTACTCAAAAACATCAATTACCCCGGTATACTGTCACAAATTACACTATGACAATGTCGTACAACCCCCACCTCCCGAAAAGAAAAGAAAAAATAACGCGCAAATGTTTTGGAGCAACTTACGCCTTGGCTCTTATCCATATTTCTTTGTATCTAATGTCAATTGCCTTTGTTCAATAATGTATGTATACCTGGTATATATATATATATATATATATATATATATATATATATATATATATATATATATATATATATACTGATGCAATATATCAATATCATACCCACCAAGTACACAAGTACATTTACAGATGCTCATTAATTATTGAGGCTTCCCAAAGGGTTGTGTATCAGGGAATATGGGAAATAGTGATCAACAGTGACAGCAACGATTTTCAACTTTTATGATTTTCAAGCTGGGAAAGTCAACCTTTTTCACTTAGCATAGCATGGTTGTATCATAAGTGTAAATCTTTGGATCAACAGCTGTGGAATGGTAAAGTGTATAGTTGCATAAGGATTTGCTGTATTTGTTTTTGTTTGCAATATAAAACACATGGTTTATACCCCGAATAATTAGTCTTCGACACTTTTTATTTAATGTGAATGTGGCAAAAAGAACAAGCTAAGTTTGTTCAGTAGTCTTTCTTGGGATTTGTAGACTTAAGTGAGATATGCGTTTGCAAGCCAGATTCTTTGTAGTAAGCCATTTTGATTTGAAGTTAAGCTCAGGCGATGATATTCACCTGACACTTAAGTTTTTATCAAAACGGAATGTGATTTGCAATGAATTAAGCAATCAATTCAAGTTTGAGTCAGTTTAAGTTCTATCAGCTTTATATATTCTACATTCTATAATTCTGCAGACTCAATTTTTTTTCTGACATCGAGAAAGAGCTATTTATTAAAATTTGCACATCTGGTCAGTTCTGGTCTTTTGTCATTTAAATAGTATTGACCACTCAAAGAGCTTTGTAGTTCTTCAGTTTGACAATCAGAACTAATCGTGAAAATGCAAATTCATATATTAAACAAATTTTAAAAGAAAACACTACCTTCTTATACAACTTTTTAAAATCCTGTTATAGGAAACACATATGTTTTTATTTTTTACTTGGACTTATAATACATACATTGGTTAATATAGGCTACCAAGAGGAATCATTGGTTTTCTGATACAAATTCCTATCATTCGGTATAATTACATATACAGTTAATTCCAAATGTCATCTCGAATGGTACCTGGTATTACATCTAAAAACAATGGGTTCACTAACAGAGTTCCTAGTAATTTCACAACATTGTTTTCCCCGTTAACATGGACACTATACATTCATGTCACCTTTAAAGAGCCAGTGACCTCATAATGATAAAACTGACAAAGGAACATAACAGTACATAATGCACCAGTAGTGCAAACAAAATGAGATATCTTATATGCTTTTACAGTTGTGCCACCTCAACTTTCTCTTCTGCACTCTATTATTACATTTTCCAAGGACGCTTACATTATTGTTATTTGATATGTATGCTTTGCTAAAAAAATAATGTTTCAAATGAAATGAAATATATCAATATGAAAGGAGTATATTTCCGAAACGATGAAAGCAAGTGCTTAAGTGCATCAAAACCGAGGACTCCAGGATAGTATAATGTTTGCCAGAAGAGTTAGGCGCATTGGTAGAATATATCTGACCATTTAGCTGCCTGTTCGACCCTACCAACAGAGAAACTCCCTCTTTATGAAAAAAAAAAAAACAGAACAAAAACATACACCATTGGTATTATTGTACGCGACAAGGGACCCATACTATATTTGCAGAGAAAATACATGGCAAATGTATGCACATAATTCCGTGAAAAAGATGTTTTTCATTATCAAATAGAACTAATATAACTACGTGACCGTCTCTTTCTCTATAGGTCATTCTGATTGGGTTTATTAAATTGAGTTTCATTCCTTTATGTCTTGTCTATTTATTTATTTTTTGAACAGTTATCAAATTAATGTACATATGTGTGAATGATATATTGTTGTGGCCAATATGGATGATTGCTTTATGAAATTATATTGTATTGTATATTTTAAAACTTGTATTCTCCCTCTTTTGAACATCTACACGGGGTTTTTATCATTTTTCCATTATGATAAATATATGTATGAATCTCATCTTATAGGCCGATATCTATCAAATATGTAGCGTTCAATAATTGATTTTTAAAAAACACCAATGCATCACATTTTTTCGGACTAAATATTGTATATAGTATATCCAACATCCTTTAAACTTATTTTCTAATTCACATCAGTGCATTATATTTATAGGCAATGTTCCGTGATATCAGTCAATAAAACTTAGCATGTTTCATTTTCTTACTGTGAGACAATTCGATCAATCTATTTACACTTTTACTGAGCCTAAATCATTGATTTTCTAATTTTTCATAAGTTCAGGCCTTTAAAATCTAATAACAAATACTGGTTAATTTGTATTATCCCCAACTTCAAATCATAACTCGTTTAATGTCCCATTAACTGAATCATGCAACCTAGAGATGCTAATTTTATTTGTATTCTGCCTAATAATTCTGCTTACTAATCTTCTCGTCGGAAAACCAATTAGAAGAAGCTACAAGTCTCTTCTCTCTGATTTATGTATTTTGCGTTTATTATATTGTTAAGCAATTTTTTATAAAACATTTTTATCAATTAAAAATATATGAGACCTATTTTTATAACTGAATATTGTGGTCTTTTTGCAGTTCTTTTTCACATTCGCAAATACTAATTTTTTTTTAATTGTATTCGCTGATTTTGACATTTCTTCCGCTAGGATACCAGTTTGAATAGATCATATTTACACAACGTTTACATCTTTTGTAGAGTGTGTTTCGACGTTCTTTTTGGTCGATAGGCTTTTTTCCATCGTATCGAAAACATGGTATAGGCATTACCATTTGTACTGCCTTAATTGTTTTTACATGTGTATCTGACGTTGCTATTGCTCTCTAAAATCATTGTTACACATACGCACCATTTAACGTTTTTAAGTCGTCAATAATTTAATTTATTTTAAAGTATTGAGACTCGTTAATTCACTGGTAAAATACAGGACCTATTTTATTTCTCAAAAATAATAATCTTCTTTCCCAATCATATAATTATCTGCTTACAAACATATGAGCAGAATTAGCAAATATTATTATTAGCGGTGCTATTCAAATTGTATTGTTGTCTACACTTTTGTTACAATACTAGTATAAATTTTGAGACCTTGTCAGTGGCATTAGTTCATTATACAAGATGTCATAAAATATGTCATTCATAATAATGTTTTAAATTTTATTTTCAGGTGATTCTTTGTGTTTTGGAGTAACCAATTTTACGTGCTCCGTTTATTTCCATGTCTATTTTACTAGCATATACTTCTACCCTTCATTGGTATAGTCTTGAAATTTGCCCAACCCTGAACACGTCATCCTGATTACTGGATATTGCTTCAGCTGATTCAGTTACGGACTTGACATTACACCTTTTACAGCCTTTAGAATAAAGAAAAGGTTAGGACCTCCACAAGTAAGTCACGCTATGGGGAATGCTAACTATATCCCTAAGTGGTACACCAGAAGTTAGCCTCAATTGCAATTCGAATCATTTTTATCCACACCCTTGGCACAAATATGGTGTCATGCTGACAAGGAATGAATGAGATGTAACAAGGGATACTACTTAATGAAATGAATGCTATTTTTAGGACTATGACGAACAATCACAGAAACGTTATTTAACTCAGATTGCAATACGAATCATGTGAGGTAAAAATATTAGTATCTCACTTTGCAGGCGTATACATCATCCATAGACGATGTATTTTTTTATAGTATAGGCAATGCAACTCCAGTTGACAGCAATATCACTACTCAACTGGAATACGAAAAAAATACTAAATTACACACATCTTCTCACACCTCAATACATGAATTTTAATATAATCTGAAAAAAATGGAAACTAGATTACGATAAATGAAACACACATATATAGGTTGTAAACTAATTACTTTAAAATTATGAACCAAAGAGTATCGTTTGCTCTCGCCATTATTAGTAGTATTTTGAAAAAAAGTTTTAAATCTTGAAGATTAAATGATACTTTGCTATTCCTTAAACAATGAAAAGAACAACATGCAATAAAGAAAATATGATTATAAATTAATGAGAGTTTGATAATATAATGCAATCAGTTTATATAATTTACTTAAACGCCAATTTTTTCAGAACTCACAGTTCCTAAAATTTGTAATATTAAGTCTATGTTATGTCCTGAATATGCAATTTTACTTAAATTAAGATTCAAAATTTGAGAAATTGTCCGTTAGACTCTATGTATAATCATACAGGCTTAAAAAGTAAACTTTAGTTAGTCAGATTATTTAATTCAAACAAATACAAATTAAAGCTCTTTTTATGATTAACATATAATATAACTATACATGTACCGAATTTGATAATATCTGTCTTAAATTTAATAAAAAGTCTCTCTAAAATAATATTACGGATCATACAAAATTATATAACTGTTTTCGATATCGTATGCAGTAATAAAGAGGCATTTATGTTGGTTACTTTAGTAAAATTGTATCACTAGAGTATAACGTTATATATTCAGCTTTTAGCCATAATATTATATCTTATATTAATACAATGTTATTACTCGGGAGAGAAAAGAAATACAGACTAAATATTTGTAATATATTTAAAAATATATACCGCTTTTTTAGAGTTCTACCTGTTGATAAAACGTACTTCCAAGTTACCAAAACTATCGTATTTAACTATGTGTGTATAGTTTATATTAAATTAATAAAATATTGTTACTCTGCGTAGAACAGCAAAAGAGATTACATTTATTTTTGTATTTCGTTGTTGTTGTCTTTTTTATATTTTTTCTAAATTTATTTAATACATTTATAAATATATACATTATTATTAGAACTGTTCCTTTTAATAAAAACTTACTTCCATCTTACCTAAAATATCGTATTTAACTTTGTGTGCATTATTTATTTTTCCTTAGTGTTGGTCTATGGTAGGGTCTTCGCCAAACATTTAATTGTTGACGTTATTTTTACAGTGTTGAGATTTTAAAAAAATCGATTAGATACGCTCTAACTATATAAGATGTTATAACGCCTAGCCATGGCCTTGATGCTTATTTATATTTCAGTGAGTCAACTTGTTTCCTACAAAATATGCATTTCAATGGTTGAATAAATTGTGGAGTTTGGGCTCAGAAAAAAATTGCAGATTATGTAAAATATTGTTCAAGTATGAAATTAGTGACTATCAAATAGTGAGGTAATGGGTGTGGTTTAACTTCATAACACAATCTACTATCTGCAACAAAATGGATAGTTTGCCATTTATTTTATCAATTAGATACGTCTTTGTCAGGAGGTGAATCAATTGCAATATAACTTTCAATAATTTTAACTCATAAAACATATGGCTTGCCTTAAAGCTTACAATTAACATTAGTCCAAAAAGGCGCTTTTCGAAAAAATGCAATTTATTAATATTTCTGGTACAAAATAAAAACATTGGAATTTATTTCGTGCTAAATACCATTCATATCATCCTCTAAAGTTCAGTACCAAGATAGAAATGTATACTTCCATATTTCCTCTGTATAGTCATAATTGGTTTTAATTGTAATATTCAAAGAAGTGCAGTATACACTGTTAATACATCTGCCATATTGGCAACCAGAGGTACCACACATGTTTCGATGGTAAGATCATATTGTCTTGTTGACGTCACACTATTCAGTATAGTATAATAGTATTGATTCTGAGATAATCATTCAATCATGCGATTTTGAATGACCTGTGAGATAAAAAACCGCACCTCGTTCGTGGTGCGCTTTATGGCTATAGAGGGATACTGGCGGCAGGTATGTACAGTGTCCAAAGTGTCAAGTTAGCAAACGGTCATTTTGAGCTCATTTGTTGAACATGTCCGGCGAATACAACCGTTTTGCTTTCTCTCTCTCATTCCCTGTCTGTCTGTCTCTCTCTATATGAATATATGTCTCCCTCCCCCTCTGTCTGTCTGTCTGTCTCTCTTCCGGCATCTTTTAGCTCTCTCTTTTCCGGCATCTTTTAGCCACGTAATTTGCAGGAATAATGCGGGATATTTACTTTTACTTGAATGTAAAAAGTCTTTCTGAATCCTTGTATATGACAAGAATACTAACATTATATTAATCATGAAATTGATATAATACACGAGTTTGATGAGTTTAATTTCATGATTTATTCATACTCTAGCATAAACTATTTCAAAACACTTTGGATTTAATTTTGGTAGATTGGTGGATTCTATGAGTGGTTTATTTATCTTTTGGTCGAGACATAGATCTGAGTAAGGCTTATACAGTTATTATGTGTACAGCAAGAATTATCTTTACAAAATATTGAAATAATAACATATGGAACGTTGATCAGATACATGGAATTATGTTAAATTTGACATACCAACAAAGCTATGTGAAGGAATTATGTTTAGATTTCGAAAGCGTGTGATATATTTAAAGGACCACATGTTTATCCCTAAATGTGAGCGCGAAATAAGTAGAACATTTTGTAGAGTAAGTTTTCTTTACAGTTAGATGGTTACAATTATGTATTGGAAACGTTTAAAATTCAGGAGCTTTCTGAGGCTTTGCGTCCTTGGCTCCCACTGGAATTCAGTTACACAGACATTTTGGTGATCTATTGAAGCCACCATAAAAAAATAAACGATCTTTCTGGATCCGACGCTTCTAAAAATGTTTGTGTATTGGAGTACTTAAATCGAAAGTTAATTATGTTTTAATGTCTAAAGAAACACTAATTGAACAAAATTATATCAGGCAGGGACCACATAAATAATGACAGCAATGTACACGCATATATATAAATTACTTTTGCGAGGTATAAAACAAAATAATTTGTCCTCTAGTATCAGTAATTTAAAAAACATTTTGTGTCTGATTGTGAGAAAAATCAGATCAGTAACGAATTTTTGAGAAGGAAATATATATATGAGCGAACTATATGCATCGATGTACACTAAAGCATTAGCTTTTTCATGTTAATGGAAATAGAGTCTTATTAATGTAAGGTAAGGAAGCAATATTCTGGCTACTAATATCTAATCTGGGATTACCGTTCAAACTCAATTTAGAGAAAATAAATATGTGATTTAGAACTGTTTAGATATACCCTCATAAGTCAGCACTATCCACCAATTTGTTATGAAAAGGTTCAGTGAATAATGTCTCTTGGTAAAAAAATGTCAAAGCATTACATGCTGAGAAGTGGTAGTGGTAAATAGGATCAGCACCAATCCTGTAAAGGAGAAAAAGCTCTCAGGAGCGTAGATGCTGTGAGCTTTATTAAATGTCAATATAATTCAAAAGGTATTCCATATATAATATATATATATATATATATATATATATATATATATATATATATATATATATTGTTACGACTCTATGGTCTAAGAAAAATGTAACAGAAAGAAAGTGAAACCAACAAATCAAGTAAAAATCAACAAGCAATTTTTACTAGATAATTAAAATGAAAAATCAAAAAAGTCACTTACAGTAATGTGTTTTGAAATCCTAATAATCCAATAAGAATGATTGTTCTAATCACAAGTCCTAAATATAGAATGTTCCGAATTCACGGCTGTGTCCTTGAATGTTATGATGTGCTAATGGTCTCCAAAGTCCTGATGTACTAGAAATCTTTATGTGCTGATGTCAAAATGAAGTATTCCAAAATCTCCGAATAAGTTCAGTTAAATTCCAAAATCATTAATTAAAAATCCAAAATCCAAAAGTTTATGAGCACTGTTATAATCCAATGAATATTTAAAATAGTTCCTCTCTTAGAATTTGGAATGAATTTTCACAACTGTAATAGCTCTTTACAAGACTGATGGTAATGTCAAAACTGAACAAATGTCTACCAAACATGGTATATATAAAGATTGGTCACATGACAGAATGTTCTAGAATATGAGTCATCTTAATGGAATTCTAACTGTAAACAAAATTCAACCTTGACCTTCAAATTGAGAAAACATATTGATCAAAACAACCTAATTCAAGGACACTAGTTGAACATGGTTTTCCTGATAAACATAAAGATTTAAGCAAATATTAAAGTGAAGAAACATTTATAATTTCCTAAAATATTTATAATATTATATAAACATCATACATAACAATATATATATATATATATATATATATATATATATATATATATATATATATATATATATATATATATATATATATATATATATATATATATATAAATAAAGTGCAAATATAAACAAACAAGAAATGATTTATGTTTATGCTAAAATCTCAACTAAGGATTAAAATTTTATATTTGTATACAAGTTCTGTATTTGAAATATCATGTAGAAATCTGTATCTAATCAAACAACGAATTAATCTAACGGTAGCTAGAACATTTGAACATCACTCAAGCCTGTGAGTATGAACTGAAATAAAAGCGAAACTCCTAATGACAGTTCGTAAAGGCCGAAACTCAAATTGCAGAACTTTAAAGCTATACAAATTCATTTTCTAAAATAATCATCGTATAACATAATGTTGACGTCTGAAATATGTAATAATAACATATTTTATATTTTAGTAACAAAAGTAATATGGATAAAACTAATCAGAAGAGAGCTTATATATATATATATATATATATATATATATATATATATATATATATATATATATATATATATATATATATATATATTACTATTACTATATTTTAATTTGTAAAACAGATAGAATGACTTTTATGCTGCATTTTGGAAGATATTATTGGCTGACCCTGATGTGTCGAAGAGTTCCTCTTATCATGATGCGCAAACAATTTGAAGGATCACGATGCGTTGAACGGTTCCATGCTCTGTTAAAATGTACTTATTGACCCTAACAATTTCCAATCTGTATGTGTATGTACACATTATTTGACTATTTTAAAGTAATACATATGATTTTTACGTGCCCTTGTCAATCAAATAAAAAGAAATGGAGTATAATCAGCTTTTGCAAGTACAAGATACAAACGAGAGGTTGTGGGGGCTTTTGTAATTAACTAAGTAACACAATTTCAACAAACACTTATATTACGTATTAGATGTACTAAAGCATGTGAACACACATAAGTGGATAAATACCGCAGAAGCATGTACTCAGTCATACAAATGTACTCAAATGTTAGTTGCCGTAGCAAAATTGAAATTGCAAATTATACTTTATTTGCTGCATTCTAGAAGGAAATATGAAACACAGAAAAATAAAACAGCATGCAATATTATGGGCAAAAAGCTCTAAAATAGAAAAGGCACCGTAAACTAAGTCTATGCTGATGTAAGCTTAGATAAGGAAGAATATTATGTTCATGTTGCAACATAAAGATAAAGTCATTATATACTTTACATATCCTCCCCATGCGCAGAATCTATATATGAAGCTATAACAGGTTGCCGAAAATATGAAATAATTTAAACACGTATCAGGTGTTGCATGCTCAGGCAATTCATTTCATAATTCTGAAAAGTAATTTTTTTTTTGTATTGTTTTTTTTTATTATTTTAGAATGTAAGTCACACATACGTTGCTGAATCCAAAATATAACGCTGCCAGGTCAGTACCCAGCTAAGTAGTTCATATCCAAATTTAGGATTTTTGATTGGCTGTAACTTTAATTGTCAAGTAATCAAGGCAGGAAATGATTTTACATAGAATAATTTTGATGGGTGATTCTTTATTTTGAGATGCATTTTACTGTGGTTGTGAAAGCAGTGTGGTGGAAGCGCACATGTAAAGTAAGTGCAATATATGATCACAAACTATGTGTTGATTGCCCCGGAAATAGAACGATGGCCCTAGTAGGTGTTGATCAGATGTTAAAAGTAAGCATGATGGGCAACTAAGAGCAAGTCTTGGTATGTGTAATGGACTATAATCGCACGGTCACCCCAAGGAATCCTACTGTGATTGGAATGTTGGTTCAGCTTGGACAAATGTATTTATGTAATCTATAAGAAAAGTATTTGTGGTCAGACCCCTGTATATTGTCAATTTGACGAGGACAGACCCATGTATTGCATAAAATATAAGACAGATAACTCTGCTGGAACTGGGTACGGGTAAGACATATCCTGTCACAAGTGATAATTGTCACAAAGGTTTGCCCAAGTTTTAAGAAATTACACAAAATACAAAACATGGTCTAATTATAAATCAATGTACTTTTGCATATACACAAGAGATTCGTTCGTTTAACAACACGACTGAAGCTACAACTCTTACATACTACACCAATCTCAGCTAAAGTCATATTTTTTTCTATCTTTCTGAATCTAAATGGTCCCTACGCATTTAGCTCCACCCCGCTGAGATTCAGTAGTTAGCGTCATTATTCCAGTTACACACGAGACGGCTTAGCCATTCACGCACAACATAGCCTGAACTGCTCACTTCCACCATTAACCTGCTTTTAACACTTTTATAGAAGAAATACAATCTAAGAAAATTGAAAAACAAATAATTGTACAGTGACAGTATTACTGATAATATATTATAAAACGCCCACAGAATATGAAATAGTGCACAAAAGAAACACATAATTGTTGTTGTAGAATGCCCTTTCACCTCTTCCACTCCCCCTACCCCTCCTTCTTCCCCCAACTCCTGTCCCTGGCCTGAGTGCAGCAATTTTCATACAACAAAATAAGCTAAAATTAATGTTAGGTGAATCATGTGTATTTGTCGCAGCAATTGCTGTATAAATAAAAGATTATTTAATTTACATTATCCACTTCTCATCGGTTCTCCTCCACATATATGGCAATGTTGAATTGAAAATTTACATAAGGTTACACTTTTATCCTTTTCTCATTTTTATAAATGACCCCAATAATTATTGAAAAACAAAGTATTCTAAGAATCGTGTTAGGAAGTAACTTTTCATCTCTTCTCTTCACACAATTCTTGGAAAATTAAGATGTGGCTTTGATGACTGACACGAAGTGAGTTTGGTATGTTTCAGCTTATTTGTGTGTTGTAAATTACTTGTAAATCGACAAAAACGGCAAACTGAAACAAAAGAACCAAATATTTCTTTAAAGGTGGAAACTGGTTATGGTTTAACTCACTAAGGTCTTGATAACGTTTTATTTAGTTATTATTTTTTGCATTACTGAATTGGTTGGTACATTTCTGATACATGTTTTAAAACTGTGGTATTTAAAGATCATGACTACTTAGAGAAAATGAACTACGAACTGAACGAATTAATCACTGACTGTTGTATAAAGAATGTACGTTTCTAACTAAAACGGTTGCAAATAAGGTTGATACTTTGGGAAGGAAAATATTTAGATAAATATTTTTTTCACTCAACCTGCCATAAGTGTAGGAATATACATGCCTGCATTCTGTCTTGTTTTGATATTGAAGTTTGTTTGTTTGTTTGTTTGCTTGTTGTTTTTCTTCAAGCTGTTAAAATGAAGACAATTACCAAATCTGTTTCTATCACGTAACCAATTTCATCAAGGTGTAATAGCATTTGAAATAGTATTTTTCTTTCTATCACGGTGTTGAACAATAATATTGAAAAGTTCATCGTCAAGGATAACATTTTTGCATTTTCTTTTCTTCAATGAAATCTTTCTAGGCATATGCAATGTAAAGGGTAAGAGCAGCTAGACTTGAGGCACCGCAGAGTAAGTGACAATGAAAGTATAACATTCGTACCAACAAAGTAATTTTGTAAACTATTTTTCGTCTTTCATTTATTTTGTTTTGAAAATGTCCATTCTAGATATATGTCATGACATAAGAAACATTTTGTCATATTTTCATACTGCAATCCTACAGATTTTCTCCCCACGTTTTTAAAGAATTGCGTGAATATTTGCATACTGTTGGTGCGTATGTATATGCATGTGTAATGTCACTAAACACATTCTGCATCATTCAGAGAAAGTCTATGAAATGTTTCTTAATTATCTCCATATACATATAAATTTCATCAAACTATTCGGATTTTGGTATTTCCCCTTGTGTTCGGTTACTAAGGTGGGATCGTCGATATACAAATAAATGAAAAAAAGGACTTGCTAGACTTCCAGAGTATTGGTACATATCTGGCATTATGAGTATCCTCAATTGTCAAAGTGGTCAGTGAATCGGACTCCAAGGTAATGTTTCCTGGCTCATCACACCACAGAATACCTTAGCGCTGTTCATCAAATAGTTTATTAGGCACGTATCAGATAGTGAGTTCAAAATTATGCCTAATAAGGATTAAAACTACATATCATTCCATAAAGACTTCGCTGTTGACAAGTATAGAAAAGAAGGTTAATAAATCATTCTGAAACGAATACTTCGATCTGCATATAACTACATATTCATCGGGTAAACGCTTGAATCATTACTCAAAAACTGAAACGACAAGTTCGTTAAAACAGCAAGATGGTTTGAACAGATGAAACCTAAATCCTACTCAAGTTTAATATACGAATATTGTGATTCATTTGAAAAGTTAGAGGAGACAACTAATCCTTCAAATGAAAATGTTTATTCTGCATCGTTCAATTCACGTGTTTCAGGCAATGACGACCAATATGTACAAGATGTGATGTCCCGCCTCAAACTAAAACACATTAGGTGATCTTCGCAACTATTTCGTCAAAGAAGGACACCTTAATGTTAGTAGACATCGTCGAATAATGCGGGGAATAAGCACATGAACCCATTACACAAGATATTCACATCATTGCTATGTTGCAAGTGGACCAGCTCATAATTCTCGTTTGAAAATAACTGATGTTAATCGATGGATTCTAACTCATAGTGAAATGTTCCTGATGATATAATTAGATATACGCGGGGACATCAGTATGATAAAGAACAGATATGCTAACGGCAATCACAAATTCGATGTTGATGAAGATATTGAATTAAGGAAAAAGTATGATGGACAAATTAAAGATGAAGGTAAGTATGATGAAACAATACCTAATCATACATAATGTACCACAATACAAACAAAATGTACATTTACCTGTAGAAGACTTCTGAGTAGGAACAAATGAGTGATTTAAACGTTTTTAAAACTTTGCTGAAGATGAAACATAACAACGAAACGGGATATATTTTAGAACTATGCTATGAATGTAAAAATATCTTCAGTATCATTTCAAAGACATCGCTTGAGCGACAGAAAAAAAAGAAAAAAAAAAACAACAACAACAAAAAAAAAAAACACACTCCAAAAGAAAACGCTATTACCAGCCGCATACAGCTATTTATAATCTACAAAATCAACTCAATAAAACCACATGTTCCTAAATTACCTTGTGCATTGAAAAACAACAACACATATCTGTGTTCATTACAAAAATCTAAAACTGAGCACTCAGTTAGGTCTAAAATTGAAACAAGTACACATACGCATTCTTCTGAAAAATAATCTTGAAGTCATAGCCGTGTGGCTTTGGGTGCTCGTGAATGAGAGCCATCGGATAGCGACATTTACCGCTGCTCGCGGCATGGGTTCCATTCCTGCTTGGAACGAAGTATAACTCGCTAACCTGTAAGATTATATTGGTATAATTATAAACATATATTTCATAAAATCACGTATCCTAAAATATAATGCTGGATCCAGGGATAGGCGCTTTCCTCTTTGTTTGGTATACAGGTGTCAATTTATACTTGCAATTTAATGCATATACTTTGCATTTATGAATATAAATCCAGTGGTTTTGTGTATATAGCTAAGTGTTAAACTCTGTTTGCCTAGCGAGTGAGTTCTCATGCACCTCAAATCATTACCTTGCACCTTGTTCCGTCCGTTTTCGGCGGGATGAATGAATGGCCGTGTAAGTTAGGGCGCTGGTGCATGAGATCAAGGCGATAGTTGCCGTTACTTGCGGCATGGGTTTGATTCCTGCTTTAAACGCAGGAAGTTTCAAACGATTTTCACAAATATGTATTTAAAGGAGATTATTTTTATGCATGAATGTGCATGAAATCGACATAGCATTTACATCGCTTTATTTTTTTTATTTATATATAATGATGTGGAATAAAATTGCGAAAATACAAACAAAGTTATGAGCTCGAAGCATTGAACATTAGAATGTTTTACCCCTGTTTATGACTAATTTTGAATAATGTGAATTAACTAGTATTCACGATGGTTTTTTTTGTGTGGAGTCAGTTGTTGTTATAAACCACCCATTTCTATATACGTGAAGAAAGATGCACACATATGAAGACAAAGACACAAGTTGTAGATCAAGCTGTTGTAAATATTGCATCAAAAATCACGTGTAGGACATTTAGTAATAATTAAGTGTATCCAGTAATGTAATAAATATTACAGTAATTGATCAGTGAACAATATAATATACAAACACACAAAGATGACCAAGTCAAGAAAGATACACACATGAAGACAAAACAACCGCTTTCTACGTATACAAATTTAAGCACCAACAAATATTAATTTCTTGGTGAACCACGAACATTGATAGTCATGGATATATATGCTTTTACAATGGTTTCAGTTGCTTAAAACAGGGATGTCATCTGCCATAACATTATTGAAATAGTTTATGAACTATGCAGAATGTAGCCACTGAAAAAGAACTAACTAATAAATAGAACCTGAAAAAGAACACTGCTAATTTTTCGAAAAATGTCCTGACTTAATTTTCTTAATGCCAATTTTCAACGAAGCGTTGTAGATCACGCTGTTGTGAATATTTCATTAAAAAAATCTCGTGTTAGATATTTAGGAATAATTAAATGCATCCAGTAATGTAACAAATATTACAGTCATTGATCAGCGAAAAATATAATGTACAAACACACATAGGTTACCGAGTTTACATATCAATAAAGCACAAACTGCAATACCCCTTCCTTATTTGCATTATGTTACATACCTCGTGCGGATTTTGAAAATGCAACACAGAATTATGTTCAGATAATTACATTTTATGCTATGGTTCATAATTATATTTGTAAAAATCGATACATGAGCACAGTTATGCATGAACATATGTGTTAATAGGCATATTATAGTTGTAAACCATTATTTCAGATTTTTGCATTATCTATGCTAATTGCTTTATATTGTAAAACAGCTTTTCATATGTTGTTATGCGACGGCTGACATTACTTTTTTGTGAAATATACCGTGCTATCTTGTTTAACTTTATATCGTTATTTATCCTTGAATCAAAACATACATTTTTATTTTAAGCATAATGTCATAATGCATTTAAACGGTATAATGCATCCTAAATTTGGATTATATATATATATATATATATATATATATATATATATATATATATACTCCTGTGTCCTTAATGTGATCTGCAATCTAGAGCTAATGCAGACAGGCCGCACCTTCTCAGGTAAAACACATGCTAGACGTAGAAGACTGCTGAGTTAAATGTGTAAGGAAATACAACTCTGTAATGGACGGGTGAAATCGAACCCCTAACTGCTGTCAATGTAGAATGTCTACCAAAATAATTGAAAGCAAAATTATGTCAAGAAAGTTATTAGGTGAAAACGCCTTTCAAAAGAAGAGGAAAGGTTCTACGTAAGCAGATTGTCAGGAGGATGCGAAACATGCAAGGCAATGCACCTACCTGTAGCTGTAATTAGGAAAGACGAAAAAGGGCAGACCGAAGGATTACTATTGGAAATACATGACTGCTCGTTCGTATGGTCAAGTAGATAAATGGTTGATAGCAACGAAAAAAAAATGTATAATATGATCGGAGAGTGCGTGATTGTTTAATCGGTATTAAACATCACATCATGAGATTAAGGACTTTTTAATGTCGAGACAAAGGGAGTAATATACCTTACCCAGAGACACACCATGGCAGCCGATCTGAGGTGGCCTGGCAGGATTCGAACTATTACTAGTTGTGATTCTGGTACGCTAAGCACAGCGATACCGCTGCAGATCTAAAGCAGCGAGCCTGACCATAGCGAGTACAATATATGGCACGACAAAGTAGTTCCCACGGCCTCTTGAAGATATCGTGTCAATTCTGAAAGATATGAGGTCACGAAACAACCAAAGTCCATAGTCACATGACAGAAAAAAGGTTGAGAAAAGAAATGTGAATGTAATGGCGATCTCGACATATATCATGATAGTACAATGGCCAGAAATTTTAATAATTGATTCAGAGAGAAACCTGACACACACACACACACACACACACACACACACACACACACACACACACACACACACACACACACACACACAAACATATATATATATATATATCGGGCAAAAGGCATAATTTCCAATGATATCAGTGTAAACAAGAATTTACATTGCAACTTGTATGATGCAACAGTTACTTTATTTATCACTACCTACGCAAAATGGTGGCACGAGCTGAATCAACAGTCGAATCACGAGAATAAGGTTGGTACACTTTGCTGAAACGAAAAAAAAAAGAGATAAAGGAATACATAAGTGACCAGTATCCCCTGTATCTAGGCCTAGTAATATTGTTGAGTTAAATTATTTAAAAGCTTGTCTTTGGATAACAAATTAGAAACTCTGCTTTCGAAGTTGTTCAGTGTAGAGTATGAGTGACCATGTAGATGCAACAAAACGCTCATTTTGTGTACTACATGACAGAGCGACACTATCATCAAAAAAGTTAAGTTTTGGAATACGAGTCTATATATCGGAGAAATAGCTCCTGATCTCAGATAACTTACTAACATATATTGAAACTGCAGATATTGAACCAGAGTATATAACTGATTTTTAAAAAAAATATTAGTGTATAAAAATGATCTGCAAGAGGAGGAAAGTTTCTTTGGACAAGAGATATCTTGAAAATATAAATAAATAATTACATATATGAAATTAGACTATTTGTATGATATTTATGTCCAAAATGACGGTAGTGATATTCCAAATCAGTACAATTTAAGACAAGGAACCTATTTTTGTTTTAAAATTAAGTTCTCTTAATGAAAATAAGAGTAAAAACAATGTTTGTTCCTTCGTTCAAGAAAACCAAAGAGAGACTAGAGAAATATTTTGTACTCAAGAGATTAATCTTTTATCTAATGATAGTGAACTAATTAATAATGGTTTCATTGGTAGAAATCAGAACGAACTACAAGCGTTGTATCAACAAACTTCAGAGGAACAACATAAGGTCTTGCGCGACATGGACATAATTGAGTGATATGGACTGAATTGAGTGACATGGACTGAATTGAATGACATGGACTGAAGACGCCAATGGTGAAATATTATTTAGAATATCGGATATATCTCAGCTAATACTCTACTGAGATTTAAATCCTGGTCGACTGGTTGTGGCACCCATCGCCTTGCAACCACGTTCTAACCCCCATATCCTCTAGATCAGGGGTCCCCAACGCAGTGCCCGAGGGCGCCATTGCGCCCGCCAAGGGTTTTTTTGTCCCCGCGGAAAAGGTTATATGGAAAGAGTTTATAATGAATAATGAAGACAAAAAGGGTTCATTTTATTGACTGATGCCCGCCACTCTCTCATAAACTCACAGATGTGCCCGTCGGCACAAAAAGGTTGGGTACCCCTGCTATAGACTAAACGCACATCATCAAACAAGAATGAACCATAGCCGTGGGTATAGGCATTCGTTCTCTACTTGTAATTTCAGTTCATAATATCTTGCATCTTGTTGTAGGATCCACGGATAACGCTTTCCACTCTGGTGTATATGTGTAACTTTCAACATTAACTACATTACTTGATATCAGTAAGAGGAATCCGGTGTGGTTGGTGTGGATGTGTATATAGATGAGAGGTAATAACTGTTTCGCCATGCAAGTGTGTCTGCTGCGCACGAATGCCTAAGTCTGACGCTTCTTGTAGAAATGAATCCATGCAGTTCATCCAAACATTATGAAACTAAGAACCTCCCTCCCCTCTCCTATATAGTTTCCTCACAAAAAGGCATCCACTCATACATTACACATTTCATCTTCTTTGAACGCTTTATATTTTTGGCGTGTTTTATGGTTGACCTATTTCAAAAATGGTTTGTAAGGCAGAATATTAGATATGTGGGGTCAATTTTTTTATAAACGCTATAGATGTTATATATTCAAAGTTTATTAAAGTTTTTAAATACGAACTACTTATTATTTTCATTATATTTGAAAGATACCTCCAAGTTTCAGGCATTTTATCATGTATGAACTTAAATAGGTACTTTACAACAACTGGTAGTCACACCACATATACTTCTTTCCGTCTGACCAGTAACTTTTGGAAAAGAGCATGTTTATTGTTTGACAAAATCAAAATGATACAGAAAGCAAAGGGGGAAATCTTTAGAGTGTGCTAGTTAACTTCGCAAGTGTTTGGCGAATAATATTTAACTAATTTATTTACAAGTTATACCAGATTTAAATTAAGTAATAATTGTAATTTTCATAAATTCTGAGTATATACCACCAAATTGAAACTTTGTTATCATGCATTAACTGAAATAACTACAGAACAACATTAGTAAGTTTCCCCACATTTATTCTTTCTTTGTTGACAGTAAATGCAATTTACAAAAAAGACATATTTTAATATATTATGTATTTTTTTTTTCAAGTCATAGACAGCCAATAACATTTGTCTACTACTCTTTTGACACATTTGTATGGTGAATAAGTTCAATTTTGTGTTCATTTTTATACTGGAACACTTTGTAATTTGCGTGTTTAATCAGATACGCCATTTGTTTTTTTCTCATCATGTATTAACCGAACTAGTTATGTTGCCAGCCAGTGGAATTTAAAAATGTTCATAAAAAGTATTTTAACAACATATTATTGATAAACTGTGGCAAGTCATAGAGTACGCACAGCAATTCTAAAAACGATTATGCATGTTTAATGTCAGATCTATGAATACATATGACTGAGAAAGCCGAAGGATAAATATGTGGCATGTGCTATATGTTGTACTCACCGAAATTGAAAATATTTAAACAAATAGTTTGCATTTTTATTACATAACATGGATTTACTGAAGTTTAAACGTTTTGGTTATAGACTCATCTAAAATATTATTGTATCTATTCGGGACTGCGTCACAATTCTAATCCTTTATCTGATGCTAGTGATTGGATATTTTTAATATTTAAATCGCTTCAAAAATATTTTCAAGGCAAGTTTTAACCAATCATCCAGTAGCCAACGTATTATGAAAAAGGCTTGGGGTTGTTTAATGAGCGACATGTTTGTTAAAACTTTCTTCAGAATACATAATAATTGATCGCTGATTGTGCTGCCGTAAATATGAGTATTTGCTGAAGAATAATTATTGTATTACTCATTTTAAAGTTTTCGTCAATATTTAAAACCATGCTCTGTATTAAAGCGAATGTAAATGTACCCTTGCGTGAGAGAGATCAAAGCATGGAGATCACAAAGTACCCGCCATCATATGCCATACATGGTTGGTAGTCTGCCCTAATAATCAGAAGGTGCGCTGGCGTTTGCATTAAAGTGTACAATTTAGCACCGCGCTCAAGACAAATGTATTTTGATCTCAGGTTGTTTCCGTTCCTGTGTCATTTAATTCCCTGCTTGAAGCTTAAGGTCAATGTTAAAAGAAAACAAAATTTAGCCTTGCATTTCATTCCAGGACATTGGCTAAACTTCCCTGTAACCATTTCAAGGAAACTTGATAATATGCTTCTTTTGCCCGAAAAAGAACAATGCCCTGCTCAATTCATGGGAAATTTTAAACTAGGAACAAATCCGAAATGACTGAAAACTGATTAAAGAGTACTGTTGGACCAATATTTGTATATGCATGTTTACGTGTGGTCGAAATATACTGCAGAATAACATTCAAACAACTAAACTTATGTTAGCGGTGTATTAAGTATCGTGTGCGGTACTCTGGTTCAAACATGATTTTTTCCCCTTTTCTGCTGTGCCACATTACCTTACCTGTTTCACTTAGCGAAGCATTACTCTAAACGAGAATATACTTCAATATCATTCGCATGTCATTGTGTAATTCATTATAGAGCCTGGTATTATTACTAAACAAACCACATGTGTTGCTGGAAAGTATTTTATGTTGGTTATTTTGAAATCTCATATACTATTTAAATTAATCTCATGTTTCTTCCAACGTAACGAACGAAGGTAGATAGGACAATTTTTCACAATGGGTCTATTTGTCTTTCCTTAAAAATCACGTGAACCTCAAAAAAAAAGAAGGAACAAAAAATAAGAATGTATTATTTCGTTATAGTAATGTATAGAGAATAGATGGTGCCAATTAAAAGTAAAGACCATGTTAGAGAATGTGCTCATGAGCATTATTGAATAAGACTTGGTATGTATAGTTAATATTAAGATCTGGATTAATTCCTCTATAATTGACGTCTGGCGATAATAAGAAGGTGATCTATACTCGTCGTGGTTAAGCGTTTTACCTATCAAGTACCTGTATTTTTGAACAGATATTGCTCATACTTGGTATGTAAACGTGTGTTGTTAAGATCCCATGCACCAAAATCCATTGAGCTTTACAGAAAAAGGGAAACAAAATCATGTTTGAATATCATTAACAGCTAATAAAGATATCAAGCCAGTTGTACTTGGTTATGATTATACATCAACTGTGACGTGTATTTGATTAGTTATACTGTTTCGATGGAAATATGAACTTTTAAGGGTTACTCATTTTGTACGTACCTATCCATGTTTATCTCAACATGAAGATCCAAATATACTGCAAAAATAACAAGTGGGATAGAAAATGACACATCTGAAAATTGTGTTTCATTTGACTAAATTGTGACTAGACTTTTCATGCTGTTGCGATGTCAACTAGAAATAAACATACTTTTTAGAAAGTGTCGGTCCTTGCGATACTAGGTCAAAGATCGCAACTATTGCCGGAAAAACCGAACGTACAATAGTGTACAAGACGTAACACACACACACACACACACATATATATATATATATATATATATATATATATATATATATATATATATATATATATATATATATATGCAACAAACTGGCAAATAACAGTGGAAAACTAATTTTTAACTAGCCTAAGCGCTTTTGGCTCTCACGGAGCCTTTGTCAGAGATAAACACAAAAACAGAGAAAACAAACAATAAAGACAAAAAAAGTGTTGACATTACAAAAGTTTACATGACTATGTCTACCGGAATGAAAGCTTGAAAATGATGGATATCTCGCATAGTTGGCTTCGACTTGGCAGATGATATGTTAAACTAGCTGGTATTGGCCTACAAGGGAAGAGCTATAGCACCATATGTTTTTAAAAAAAAATGTAAACTGGAGTAACTGTAACGTATATCCCGGATGTTTCATTGTTGCAAAATGTCTGAATCATTTAATTGAAACTGTGGTGGCTGTAAGCAGATGATGCTTTTATTTGTGTACGGTTGTCGTTTTGGAGTCTTCTTGGTTTAAGCCACTTGGTTTCAGTGTTCTAATCTGGCGTATTCAGTAAGATTCTTTTTCTTTCCTGGTTTCGAAACTCCAGCAGGGGTTGTGAGCAATTGCAGTTAGTGTTATATCACTGAAAG
The DNA here is from genome assembly GCA_029931535.1 of Margaritifera margaritifera. Taxonomy (NCBI): domain Eukaryota; kingdom Metazoa; phylum Mollusca; class Bivalvia; order Unionida; family Margaritiferidae; genus Margaritifera; species Margaritifera margaritifera. The sequence continues at coordinate 3,064,418 of JAQPZY010001559.1, forward strand.
TGGCAAGGGGAAGAGAAGTGTTCTGCAACTGGACGCCTGACCAGGGTCCTTGTCATCCAATCAGATATGTACAGATTGATCATTTTGTGCAGCTTTTCGGTTTCTCCGACAAACTGAATTCCGCAGATTTTACAGGTGATGCGATAAATTCCATTCTCGGTTTTGCCCATTTTTACCAGCATTTGACATTTTACTGACATAGGTTATTGTGATGACGTGCCGTTAAATGCATATACTAGTGCATACATACATAGGTTACAAGTTTGCGTTCAGTTCATGATTTTTTGCACCCGGTATACATATTAGCGAGGGGATGTATCTTGATGTGTATTACACTCTTATTTCAAATAAAAGACACCTTGACCGATATTTCACGCTTCACTGACTTGGATTCATAATTACGTTGTACGTTTATTTCTCAAGCACTTTTAAAGCTATAATCATCAAACATATACTTGTATGTATTTTTTCAGAATAACGCCTCCTTACATCAAAATAATGACACCGCGACGTAAATTTCACATTTTATACTGTTTAGGTTAGGTTTCTTACCTCATGACCACATACTTTTTTGCATCATGTTTACCTGTAATCATGAAACATGGTCAGGGGATGCATCGTGATAAAAGCAACTCCTTCAGCAGGTGACTGTGATCCATATTTCACGCTTCACGTGTTTTGAGTATATTTTTGTTTATCTGTTTATGCTGGAATGTTGGTTGTATTATTTTATAGTATTACCAGATCCACAGAAACAAGAAGGTCTTTGTGATCTACATTTCACAATTTACTGGCTTAAGTTCTGTTTTTTTTTTTTTTTTTTTTGTTGCGTTTAGTTTATGACCACATAGGTTTCATGCATGCTATGTACAGATTATACTATCTAGAGAATGAAACATAGTGAAGAAATGGATCTTGATGAGCATTACTCTCTTATTGCTGAATCAGGTCATTGTAGCCCATACTGTATGCTTCACTGACTTTGGTTATATTTTATTTTGTATGTTCATTTCTTTCGTACTTTTGTGAAATTGGTGATGTTACACATTTCTGTTACTACCATACTCTCTACCAAAAGAGGCTCATAATGACCTATATTTCATCTTATACCAACTTTGGTTAAATTTGTCTATTTAGGTCATGACCACACGAGTTTAAGGCATGCTATATGCATACTACCCAACCTAGATTTATACAACTTAGTGAGTTGTGCATCTTGGTAAGTACAGCATCCTTTTTGGAAAAAGGGGTATATGTGACCTTTATTTTATGCTTCAGCGACATTAATGAACCACGTGTACTGCATCTGTGTCTGTATATCGTACAGATAGTATCCAATGTAATACAGATATACTATTATATAGATCTCGAATTTTCCTGTTTTGTCCCACGCTTGAAGAAAACGTTCTTCACAATTGTTGTTTGACGTAAATGAACGATGACTGATCATGTGTTGCTGAACGAACTTAAAAACACTTTAAGGAAGTAAATTAACGAATTAGAATGGCTACTCGTATGAAAGAGAAGCATATGTTTTAGCGGGAACGAGAGTCCATCATTTACGCTTAGAGAAAAAGGTAAGTCTGTTATATTTCAGTTCCAACTTTTTACTTCAATTATGATAAGTACATTCAAACAAGTGATAAGACCATTTTGATTTTTGCCCAGTGTTAAGTGTGGTAATTATCGTAATCAATTTTGGATGATTCTATTTGTTTTGTAATAAACTAAATCTTATATTGCCACCTAAATAAACGTACAAGCAATGCAATAAAGACAGAAGATACAATGGAGAGAGAGAAAATTGTTAAAACCATTGAATGTCATAATTCATTTTCAAAATCATCAAAACGAAAAAATGGTTCAAGCTTTCTAATATAAATATACACACTTTATTGTAATTGTATCTTATTTTAGAGAAGAGGAAGTAATAGTAACATCGATAATGATAATGTTGATAATAATGAGAATTATTAATAACAAAAAAATATTGTGTATATAGGGGATTCATATGCGTGCTCGTTTCGTGTGAAACCTATGGCAATCATAAATTTAAAAAAAAAGTCAATTTGGTATTATACATGACATGATCACAAATGTGATATTATGCATTACGTAACAAATGTGTCAATGTTTTGTTCAATACACAGATTAAAGTTAAATTAATCAGCAGAACTGTGACTAGACTTTTTACTCCGATACCTCGAATGTTATGTTTTTACTGTGTTCTATCCGAAATAAGAAAATGATTTATGAAATGTTAAATTATTAGACGTTATAAAATTAATGAATTTACTTATTCGCATATGTACTAAAATTGCAGAAATTATCTCAAACTTTACAACATGAGAGCCAGCGTTGGAGCTAGTATATGTAGATGTATTATTACTTATATTCTGCAGAAGGCATAAAAGGATTCAAGCAAGATGTAATATATTTTATATGTAAGGAAAGAATTGGGTATAATGCAGTATCAATGTATTATATAAATGACGGAAATGTTTATTAAGTTGTTCCAATTTCAAACTTTCAAACATTATAAACATCCAACCACTTTAGATACATTTAATATATAAGACACATTTTATGGCATGAAGATCAAGCATGTACAGGTTTAGTTATGTATTCGTATTTGGCGCGATCAGATCACCAGAGGAGAAAGGAAGGCGATGATGCCGATGTTAGGCCATTTCAACGTCATGCTACATCGATTTTGTCCCCCACTTCATTTATTGATGGACACAGGATTGGTCTTTGCATTTTATACAAAGGCACCTGTTATGCTCACTGATATATGTACATTTCCCTGTCGAACATCCGTTGATACCACGGGTGCTAAAACATTGTCCTTCAGGAGAACGCTGACATGGTCTGAGAGCTTGCATTTTGTCGGCAAACTGGCATAATATGAAAACCAACACAAAACGGTGCACGAGATTCCACTGCATGTCACGTAATACCTATGACAAGAAAGAGATCCATCCTTTATTAAAAATGTATCTGCATTTACTTATATGGAAAGAGCACGGTAATTTCAGTGTCTTAACTTTTCATACTTCACTTCCTTTTTTCAAACATGAACTTCGAGATCAAGTTTACAGTCTTAAAATTAGACATAACTCTAAGAATATCTACATCAAAAATTTCTTATACAAATGGAAACTCGAAAGTTAGAAAGAGTTTTAACCAAAATTTGCCGATTATGATTATAATCTAATTATAAAAGCTGGCCGCAAATTTTAAGCAGACTTTGATTTTAAGTTTGAATTTCGTATTTAAAGTGTTTTGAATCAGATCCAGGAAGAACTGTTGTTTATAAAGTGGTATATGCTGTCATAAATATTCAAATAAAATCCTAAAGTGACGGATTGCTTTTGTTTTTATCCATCTCGATTATTCAATAAAATTTCTGCATCTGATCATATACCATCTTATGATAACTCAATTGCGACGGACATTGCAAAATGTGAATCATAACGAACCTATAATATATTCCGGCTGTCATTCTCGTGAACTTCATAGTTAGGTTTGACAATGTATATGTCACTAGAATGCACCTGTACATGTATTACTACTCATTGCTTGCAATTTTAGTAATGCGAAATTCGACATAATTCTAGCGGTTAGGGAATCAAAGTTGGTTGTTGGTAATACGAGAAACTTCGATTCGCCCTCTTGAAATGCGTTGACAGTAATATGAAAATACGTCCTATTCCATTAATTTGTACAAATAATCACAAAGTATACGAAATATGCTCCAGTTAGCATTTATGAATGACGCAGTTGAAACAGACACAGGAAAATTCGCCCTCTATCAAAATATGCAACGCCTTTTGTATTAATGAAGCCGAGGCAAATTTAAATTGCATGTTTTTAATATCTTAGGAAATCTGGTCATAACAGATGTAAAATTCATGCTTATACCAGTGGCAAATGAAGTATTTAAGACGATATGTATCTTTTTATGTAGATAAGAAAGTAAGCATGTAAGTTAGAACATGGATAGTAAGAATGCTTGATATGTATGTGTATGTGCATATGAGAGAGAGAGAGAGAGACTTACCTTTGCTTACGTCTGAAGAGCTCTTGCTTGTAATGCCTGCGAAGTGTCAAAACAAGAGACTATCAGTGCAGTCTTATGTCTTATGATCATTTCGTCGTGGACATATGTCAAATCGATTTTTCACAAAATCTATATAAGCAACTGTTTTGCATTTAGCTGACTTTACATCTGTTCCGCTTGTTGTTTTCACATAGTATAGTAAACATATACATGCAAATTTTTGTGGAATGCATCAACCTGAATATTTAAAAACATCGTTTGCAGGAAAAATATGTTCCTTGAAAGATTAGTGTATTTTCTGGTATTTTACCTCAGGCAAATGTACAAACAAAAATTACGAAAAAGAACTATGATTGATTGATTGATGTTTGATTTGCATTGGTAGAAAATAAAATACTGAAAGATGAGTCGTGGATATTGCACATTTAATCACGGTAGTAGTAGTCGTAGTAGATATTGTACTTATTTTTAAAATAAAGTATGAACATACAAATACCACAAGAACAATTTAATAGAGCAAATATGGGAAAAATAAGAGCGAGAGAGAAAAAAAAAGACTTACCTCTTGTCAACTTGATTGTCCAATTTGCTATAATTTATGTTAGAACGTAAAGGAGATTATAGGCTGAATAATATTACGTTACATTCAATTCTTAGAATGTACCACTTAAATATTACTCATAGTTTTCACCACAATGTTTAAATAACAATTATTATCATGAATCACTTTAACAAGAGGAAAAAATGATTACCTATTCAAGTATTTGACCTAAGCTACAAGTGCCGATGGATAGCTTATGCAACGCATTACTGGGCTCGGACCACTAATTAAATATCCTTATAAATCATTGTTACCCTTTAAAAACGAAGTGCCGTAGATACAATAGTACACAGTATATATATATATATATATATATATATATATATATATATATATATATATATATATATATTGATCTGAAGTTAGCGCAAACTTATTTGACAATCAAATTTGGGTGATTCGCTGCATTTATTCAAGCTACGTATCTTTCAAGCTTGGGCAACGGTAACAGCTACATTTTCAACAGTCTCGAACTGGGTACGCGCAGCAGAGCAGTCGAAATATTTTAAGAAGTTGGAATCTATTTAGAAGTGTTAAAAACTGATAAAAGGCTATAACATAAATGTTACAATCCAAACAATTATGTTGTGCAGTGCGTAATATTTACCGAGTGATGAAGTGTTTACCGGGCAGTTAATATTTTTCAGCAAAAACCAACTTTTTCTAGTTATATAGTGAAATAGTAGCCTTCGCATTTCTTCTTCATCACTAACTCCTATATCTCCCACCTCTTGTAGGCCTCGTTCCTCCCCGTCCCCTATACAAACCGGAACGATAAATATTATATAACTATCACACTATTCAAAGTTTCTCCCTAACCCCCAACTCCCTCCACCCAAAAAATAAATACAATAGCAATATGAGTCAGAGAGTTTCAGAATGTTAGCTGATTCAGAACCATAACACCCATAATTTTCCTAATAATTGTGCGTGCTTGATATGGCCTTTTTTACATAGTATTCGTGTTAGACCCATATTTTGTCGTTTATTGAGAAGGTTCAAATAGTTTGATTATAATAATGGTGTATGAACATTTCTCGACAAGGCAAGTAGATGTACGCAAACAAAATGACGAGCACAATTATGTAAAGTCCTGGCCTAAGGATTATGATGATGATGATGATGATGATGACGATAATAACGATGATGAGGATGAGGATGAAGGAGATCATGGTTGTGCTGGTGATGGTGGTGATGACGACATGACGCTGGTGATGATCGGTGTACTTCAGTCGTTGGTGGTTGCAGGGAGGGAGAGGGAGGGGGGTGACTACAGTATAGAAGAGACACACCTTGTTAAAGAGGAGAAATTAATAAAAAAATGGTGAGATTCTGCAAGCATCACTTCTCCTAATAGAAAGAGGTTCCTACATAAGAATGAAGTGATACCCTACCCTTGAATTTTTTTTTTAAGGACACATTTAAAGACAAAGAAAGCAGCTAACACTGCTTTACTAGGTCGGAGATCCCATTTTTAAGAGAATAAAGCTGACTTTTTGAAAAACTGTTCAGTTATGGTCCAGAGGGGTTTGGAAAAATATTTTCTCGGATGTCTGGAAGCCAAATTCAACTCAAACTTGAAACAGTAGTGCCAAGCGTTTGAATCTAGATCAGTTCACCAGTCCTTCTGCAGTTGTCAAATATCATATGTAAATTCCCCTTTCCTAGTTGGAAATACACAATTGTACGTGAAACCCTTTTGTTCCTTATAACATTTCTAAACGTAATATGTCATGACTTTCTCTTTTAAACTGCATCATGACAAGTCTCATCTTAGTACATACCAATTTCAGCACAATATTAAATGCCCTACCTCTCCCCCACTTTCGTTTATGACATTATCTTATAAAATTAGGAAATTCATAAGTGAAAGTATACTTAATGTTTGAAAATTAAGAAACTCTCTCGCTGATATATATATATTTCCATCACGTATATCAATCCGCTTATAAAACATTACTTTTCTTCCAATGTTTAATATTTTCTAAGTAATGTTTAGATTTTCGTTTCCTGAAGTAGTTTCACGGAATTCTTTACTAGGGCCCAATTTGTGTACAAATTTAATATAAGCTAGCCATAAGTGAATGTCGCTTATGGACAATAATATATTAACATTTTGACCGCCTATGGTGAGCCAACCGAAAATTTTAGTGCAGTTCTACAGAGAAATAATGATTACCCACCCGATTGTCGTTGCAGTGATTAAGTCTCATCTAGTGAGAATTTAATACTGGGTCGACATGCGGGTATGACTGCAGCGCACGAATGCCTATACCAGCGACTTTGTAGCATCGTTTTTGGGTGATGTGTGCATGGTCGAGATGGTGTAGGGTTTTGTATTTACATGCCAGGCGATGGGTGCCAGGCGTTGACCCGGGTTCGAATCTCCGTAGAGTGCGAATTAAAAATTATCTAATCTGTATGATATTATTATTTTTTCGTATTTAGCAATTATGTTCATGTTATAAAATATTCTCCAGTAGGACCCAGGGACAGCACTTTCCGCCCTATTTGGTGTATATTTTGTAATTCTCTCTCTCTCTCTGTATATATATATATATATATATATATATATATATATATATATATATATATATATATATATATCCGACCTTATATGGAATGGTAAAAGAATACTATCATACAGGCTATATAATGTTTAAATCGTCCCGATACCCACTGAACTAAAATAGGATGGAACAAACTCGCGAATAAAACACTCCTGCGTCGCCGACGCACATGCATCGCGACCCATTATTTATCCCTGAATAATGCACATTCATTCCACATTCATTAGACATAAGTCCTGTGTTAAATAGGGTCAAAATATTCGAGGCCTCCACTGGGGTATAACAGAGGTGCCATCTTGGTTCATATGTTTTCTAACAGTGTATCATTAGGGGACTTTCGGCACTCAACCAGAAATGTTGTATGACGTTAAGCGAGTATGTAAGTCTTGTAACAGTGTAGCATATGTTTAGAAGAGAAATGCGATTTTGCTTTACCCTCTAAATGAAAGGCTATAGAGTAGTCCTGTGTTAAATAGGGTCGAACGTTTATAGGGACAAAAGGAAAATTAACGTGGGAAAGTAATGGTCGAAAGTTTATAGGGACAAAAGGTCGAAAGTTTATGGGGACAAACGGGAAATTAACATGAGACAGCCATACAGTGAAGTTGTGTATCTTAACAGAGGTCCTGAATGATGACGGTTATCTGTACTGAAGACATAAGCTCCCACGTCTTCAGGTTTATTATGTGTAAGATTCTTTTTCCTTGCCTATAACAAAAACAGACTAGGATGTAAAAGAAGGATTAACAAATACAATTCAAATCCATTCTAAATAAAACTAACAACCCTAACATTAAGCCTAAGTTCTATATAAAGTTAAAATCTCTACCACATCCTAGAATATCTTCATCTCTAACTACCCTTCTGTTTTAAAAGTAAAATTATCATTCTCATCATCTTTACATATCAGTACCCAATTATCTACTACAGACAAGCTAGTTGTCTACTATCCAACACCCAGTTATATAATATCCACTAATCATTTATATACCCCTTTAAATAAAGATAATGTTTCCTAACTCCCCAATAGCACTATATGATCCTTCATATAAATTAAGTAAAAAATATCTAGCGCCTTATATGGGTCATCTTAATTATTTCCCAATTTAATATGCCTACTTTAATTTTTTAAACAAAACTATCTTCAGTATCTCCATCAACCAGTTATCTAATATCCACCATTTAGTTGTCTAATATCCAGCAGCCAGTTATATACTATTCACAAACCAGTTATCTATTATGCAGCACCCCTACTATCCAGCAACTGCTTTTTGATAACAATCCAAACACACGCACCTACTATCCAGCAACCGCTTTTTGATTACAATCTAACACACCCCCCTACTATCCAACAACAGCCGTTTTATTACAATCCAAACAAACACCCGTACTATCCATCAACCGCTTTTTTATTACTATGCAAGCATACACTTCTACTTTCCAACAACTGCTTTTTTATTACAATCCAAACACGCACCCATGCTATACAACAACCCCCTTTTCATTTCTGTCTAAACACACACATTCTACTATCCATAAACCACTTTTTGATTACAATAAAAAAACACAGCCCTATTAACCAAAATCGCTTTTTTAATACTATCAAAGCACACATCCTACTATCCCACAACCGCTTTTGTTTAAAATCCAAACACCCCCAACTATCTAACAAAAAGGGTAGGAATGTTCATATGCATGATATACTTACATTCATACAAATATACTATCACACCAGAGGAGGGTATGGTGTAATAGAAGGGGATAAAATATACACACACATTCAGCTTTTTTTCTATCCAGCACCCAGGGACTTAATGCCCACCAACCAGGAATCTACTATCAAATAAATATTTATATACTATACAACAACCTCTGCTTTCAGCAACCATTTATCTACTATCGAACAACGAGAGTTCTACTGTCCAGCAACCAAAAATCTGCTATCCAACAAACATGGACATACTAACAAACAGCCACTGATCTGCTATCCACCAACCAAGGATCTACTATCCACCACCCATTTATCTACCCCTTCTAAATGAAACTAACGTCGCTAATGCCACATACCGTTCAATGATCCCTCTTATAAATTAAGTTAAAATTATCTATGCCCGTTCTATAAGACGCCTTAGTTACCTCCCTTTATAATATACCTACTTTAACTCCTTCAGTGTTTTTACTACAATCCTATAGAGTAAACCTTACTTAATAGGCTACAGGCCATTCTAAAAATATAAAAAAATAATAAAAAAAATTACAACCCTGAAAAGAAGAGCTGTGTGTATGTGTGTGTGTGTGTGTGTGAGAGAGAGAGAGAGAGAGAGAGAGAGAGAGAGAGAGAGAGAGAGAGAGAGAGAGAGAGAGAGAGAGATAGAGAGAGAGAGCGAGAGAGAGAGAGAGAGAGACAGAGAGAGTGAGAGAGAGACAGAGAGAGAGAGAGTGAGATAGAGAGAGAGAGAGAGACAGAGAGAGAGACAGAGAGGAAGAGAGAGAGGTATGTCAATAGATAGTTAAGTCACGCATCAAATATGATCATTTTGGTGGTTATATTTTGGTTATGTGGCCACTCTGTCCAGTCAAGTATTGTACTTTATTTGGTTTCTTCTGTCTACCTCTAACATGCAGAACTATTTTGTTCAAGCTTGAATATTTGAAAAATGGTAAAAATCTAGGTACATCCAAATGAAGCAAAGAAAATTAAATATTCCACATCCATCCTGCAAACTAACTATCTAAGTGAAGATAAGAGAGAGAGAGAGAGAGACAGAGAGACAGTGAGAGAGAGAGAGAGATAGAGAGAAGGTAGATAGACATAACACAGATAAACATATCTTTATGGTATATTTTCCTTATGCAATTTCAACAACTCACAACACAGTAAACGAAATCACATCGACAGGAAAAATCCACCATTTTGTGTAAAATATCACACTATTCCCTTTTTATACTATACTCCTTTTTCAAATATTAGTGTAACAAGATAACCGGGTAGGATTTCGGATTTATAACAGAACACTGTCGATGGTGATAAAAATGCAATGTTTATTGATGAATGACTTGAATGGGAAGAAGGGTTATGATTAATACGTGCGTGTATAGGGTCCAAATATTGGACAAATTAACATAATCCGCACGAACCTAATAATGTAACCCAAATATGAATACAAATAAATAAATACGCAGTGCAATGATAAAGGCTAATGATTCACCGTAATATCAGACGACGAAAAGAATGATGTGTTTTACTCAGATAGCAAAAATGATGTATTTAACTCATATAGCAAAAATGTATACCCTCAAATAATGAAACATGAGAAAGGAATGATGTTTTTCTCATATAGCAAAAATGATGTACTTTTACTCATATAGCAAAAATGTATACCTCAAATAATGAAACATGAGAAAGGAAAGATGTGTTTTGCTCAGATAGCAAAATGATGTATTTTTACTCATATAGCAAAAATATATACCCTCAAATAATGAAACATGAGAAAGGATGATGTGGTTTGCTCAGATAGCAAAATGATATATTTTTACTCATATAGCAAAAATGTATACCCTCAAATAATGAAACATGAGAAAGGAATGATGTGTTTTGCTCAGATAGCAAAATGATGTATTTTTACTCGTATAGCAAAAATGAATACCCTCAAATAATGAAACATGAGAAAGGAATGATGTGTTTTGCTCAGACAGCAAAATGATGTATTTTTACTCATATAGCAAAAATGTATACCCTCAAATAATGAAACGTGAGGCACTTTATTCAGATAATAAAATGTGGTGCAAACAATTGGGATAGATATCATGCAAAATATCATACACTCCCGAACGACTGGGTATCACAAAACCCCAAAATTAGCCCACGGCTAAAATATTACATATATGGAGTGACTCAAAGACACTCCGTCACTGCTGGTCGCACTGGTCGATCGAGCGATCCACGCCCACCAATGGGTCAACAACGCCCGACCACCCGACACCCACGCAACACACCGTCCGTTCAGCCCCACGGCTGCCCTGGCCAGTTCTACAGCTGCCACAGTCAACTTCCATTGTCCCCTCCATAACTGGGACCTCGTCGACTCCGATCATGATCAGCTGAAAATAAATCTAACACCGTGTAGTATGATTGACACGGGCATATACGATAACACGTAATGACGTTATATACGGTAAGTTATACAAATTACGTTATCGGCACGACATTACAAAGCAATGAACAAGTTCAAAAGTGAACCTACACGTGTCCGATAAGAATCTTATGGTACTAAACGTTTCCTATAAACGCCACTTTATATTGCTAATATAAAGCTCTTATTAAGAACAAACAAGAATAGAAAATATACAAACAAGAATAGAAAATATTTGCATTGTACTACGCAAGCCGAAGCTACATAGAAAATATACGCTATAAATTAATAAACGATTTACGTACCTCTACAGCTGAAGACGTGCAAGTCCTTAAGTAGACTGCTCACTGACAAGACGTTCCGTAATGTAAAGATTTAGTCTTACGGTGAGGCATTTATACACGGACGATGCAGCTCTACATCGTCCGTACTCTTGGTGCATTCGGTTTTTCCCATCGAAAGCACTTCGCACGTGCGGCATGGGGTGAACCGAACTCACTGTTTCGAAATATTGTACAATATACATAACTCACTCTCGGGCATCGTTGTTATACTGAAAAACGAAACCCGAGTAAACGTATTTAATAAAAGGGATTTATACAATTCCGTGACAATTAGATCTACGGTTGTCAATGCACAGCCAATTATTCCTTGGCAATTTTTTTTTCGCATAAGGCGGGCAAATATGCAATTTAAACGATATGCAATTTAGAACTTAGGAACAGGCTTTTACATTTCCAGTGCATACATACTAAGGAAGTTTGGAATCACGCTAAAGAGGGCATGTACTGTAAACGTGCGAGTGTATGTGTACTGCAAAACGACAAAGACTCGATATAATTGTTTTCTTGTCACTAAGTGAAAGAGGAATTGTAGCATGTATCGGTTCAAGTCAATATTTTCACTTAGACCTTTTGACTTCCCTGGATCGATGTGTGTGCGTGTGTGTGTGAGAGAGAGAGAGAGACAGAGGGACAGAGACAGAGAGAACTTTTATTTTTACTTTAAAAAAAAATACAGATAAACTTACATTTTATGGTATATATCCCCTTTGAATAAAATTACAATGAAACTTAAAAAAACACATTACAAAAGTCCACTTTTCTTCTTCTTTTACGGTCTTTCTTTGCTGAATTTCTTCACTGGTGTTTGTTCTTCTTTTGTTTTTTCTATATGTTTGGCTTAGAATTTATTTGATGGAATGGATTATTTTTCTGCATCTTCTTATTCTGCTTTTGAAATTTCTTCTTTTTTCTCTTTTTCACTTTCTTGGGACATTCTGTAGTCTAATGTCTTTTTCTTGACAATGATAATAGATATCTTTACATTTGACTCTCTTTTGTCTATTCTTTCCCTTTCTTTACATGTGTGGATATTCTGTAGCTCAGTTTCCTTTCTAGTGACAGGTTGAACAAGTATCTTGACTGTTATCTCGAGTGGAGTAGTCCGAACTCTTATTGGAAGTGTACTTTCGAATGACCGTCTGTAAATCTCTGACGAGAAAGGCATTCTGTTTTAAGTCTTCCATCTTCACAGACGGAAAGTTGATTGAATATACTCACTTACGCACGAGTACTATTATATAGTGAGAGAGAAAGAGAGAGGGATATCCTAGGAAAAGCAAACACGAATAATTTACCGTCATGAAATGAACATACCATTTTAATCAGAATTCAGAAGGAAGCCACGACAAGATTATATGGCGCCTCATACGATACGAGAAGTTGTTTAGCTATCTTAAAGAAGACACGAGACAATACCCACGGCGGCCACGGGGTTGTGAGTGTCAAGAACAGTCCAGAAAGTTGTTCCACTGCTCATGAAGATTATTTTCACAGGTGAGATACACAGCAGGTGATTTCCAGGAAATGTCGAACGACAGGTTACACGTACAAGTTTAAATTTAAACCGTTCAATGCCAGTTCTTTCGCTTTATATTTCGTATGATGTTGTCCTTGTTTGTCGCTGTACTGTTAGAGGTAACGTTTAGATTCCCACAGCCAAACTCACAATAGTATCTTGAAGATATTCATCTGTCCAAGTGCCTAAACGGGAGCCTTCGATGCTTGAAGGATAACCGCCAGGCCGATCGATGTAAATGCATATATTTTGTGGCGTAGTATCTGTTTCCTAAAAGTACCATTTTACCATAAAGCTAGCATCAGTTTTCATTCATTAAAAACGTAAGATATGTTAGAAATATGTTTTTTTTTTAATAAACTGATTTACTTCACTTTACGTAATGTGCAGATTGAAATGACGACTGTAGCTGACTACCGCTGAATTTAATTTGTATCATTAAGATTAAAAACATGTTAGTCATCAATATCTTATCATATTGTTAGTAGCATAATATACACACCGGCACAGCATAGGTTTATTTTGCGTTGTGACGTCATCAGTATTTTGTTACAAACAGATATATTTCTTTGCATTTAGAAATATATTCATGGAATGAAAGAAGAAAGAATACATTACTGTTTAGATAAAAGTACATAGGGGAATTTTTTTGTAAACAAAACGCCACCTATAGGAATTTTGTTTTAAATTACTTTCTTTCTTCTTTTCTTCACATTAGAGGACAAATGTAAAAGTATGTTAAAAAGAACAATTTTGCGTCTAGAAGTTTTGTATCTTACGATTGCGTAGAATAAATCTATTCAAGAACATCTAATGATAAAAAAATGTACTGGTAACATTTTGGTAACTATCGTTGCTTTATTATTTGACTATTTACGGGTCATTTTCAAGACATAAGACGTTAGATATATTGACAACATAGTCAGTAGTCAAATTATTGAGAGATTGTTGGTGAGGACAAAATATAAAAGAGAAGGTAGATGCGAAATGTCTAATCCATGAAAATTTATATGGAAAATCCTAATTTCAGGCAGTAAGTAATGTATGAGATATCTGGACATCTAGTTAATTTAAAATCAATTTCTCCACTCAAGCAATTTACTTTGTTTTACTCCATCATCAATCGAACAAAAGTGATTTGTGTTAGATTACACGTTTCGCAAAATATGTTTTGCCTGATCCACAAGGTCCAACAATCAACAAAGTAAAAGGGGTGACAAAGTTACAGGGCAGTACTTGATGAGCTGACCTTTCGTCAAGCAATTTGAGAACGGAAGACGTAGCCATAACTCTTAATGTGTATTTAGAATTCAGACATTTCATCAATAACACAAGACATTTTATACATTTTATACATTTAATGTTTTCAAAGTGTATCAACAACGACAGAACTATTTCACATTTCAAAAAACACAAATTTCAGATTTTTCTTTTCTTTCATCAAGCACACCCAATGTCTTTGGTATAAATGCATACCTTGTGTTGGGGTGCTCCTGCAATAAAATACATCTTATATTTGGAGTGTTAGCATGACTATTGCTGCTGTAGCGAGTATTTGTCGAGAGGCGATGATGTCAATTTGGCTTTGTGCGTTTTTTTTTTATCTTCTTCGCGTTTTTTTTTATCTTCTTCGCAAGAACTTTTGCTGGCAGTACCCTCTTCACCTCCCTCTCCATCATTACTAGTGCCTAATGAGTCCAGTAAGAAACAGAAGCATGAGTTAGAGGCATTATGCAACGCCAAAAAGAAGCAGAACATATATTAGTCATACAGCAAGAAGAGGAAAAGACAAAGCAACAAGAGGAGTAGAGGAACATTTTGAATAGTGAACAGAAGAATGAGAGTGAACCAAAACTGCTAATGTCTTACAAGACACTCTGGCAGAGTTAAAATACTTGAAAAAATGTATCAACAATTTTTTTTTTTGAGAAACCTAAGAGAAAGAGACTTACACCTAAACCCAGCACTACACAGATATCATAAGCCACGACAGACACTACTAATACTACTACTACCACAGCTATTACAATGCTTTGCGTATATCACATATGCAATATATATTCAGTAATTTGACACTTATGGACGACAGCATGACTCTTCATCTCAATTGTTTTAGTGGTTGATAAAGTGTGACTTTTATCCAATGATTTTTATTAGCACAGGATCCATCGATTAGGAATTCACATATATTTAAGATCAGAAAACGTCAGACATTATAGTACAGCGTTGACATGGAAAAGTTAATGATGACAATTTCATTTGGGTCTTTTTCTTTGTTGATAAGGATACCTCATATTCAACCCTACCACCATCTATTGCAGCATTTATAAAATAAACTGAATACAATAGTTTTGCAATTTATTTGGGGTGGTAAAACTGAAGGGGTTAAAAAAAAACACCTTAATAACTTCTGTTAAGGAAGTGGTAATTCAATATGAGTCACTTACACTGATTTGTGTATTATATACAATTTTCCTCGATTAGGTGATGCACCAAACACTATTTCTGGTTTAATGTACATTTTGTACATCAATCACAATGTTGAACAATTGCATTCAAATTCCTCCGCTACCCCACCTCATATCTCTCTTGAAATCTGTGGACCGAGAGTTAACAATTTCACTAGGATGAAAACCTTTAACTTTAAATGTTCCTTCAAAATAGGATATTTGCTTTCATTTACCTCCAAATATTTGTTTTTCCAATTAATATAATAAATACATTTAGTTCTTTTGTTAACAAATCAGAGCAATAATTTCAACTTGCTTTGGATCCAGATTCCTTTGTTTTTTAAATCACAGGTCACCCATCATAAAATTAAATTGTCGGTCCCTAACCGATTTATCCATGGACTTCGAAATTTTTCCATATAGCTTTATTAGTATAATCTCTTAAAGTTGGATAATATTATGCTTTTTACGCTGCTGAAATAACATTTCAAGATGATCTGATTGACTCAGCGTGCAGTATATGAAAATGGATACAATGGACCGATACTAATTCGATTTCCTTACGGCTCTCTACGACTTGGATGACTCGACTTTGAATCAGGTATTAGATAAGTATGAACTTTATCCGTACGACATCAATCTGAACATATACGGAACATATACAAGCTATTGGAATAAACAAATTGGAATAAGTTGTCCTGACGATTTACCAATAAGCTGGATTAAATGGAATGTTTAGCAGCCATTCAGGGATAAGGACTAACGCTTCATTTCACGAGGGATGTGGAACCGTTGTATACCAACTGTTTCCATTTTATAAGTGAAACATTTCCTTTCATTTATTAAAAATTTCGAATTTTATCACATAACTACAGAGTTATTTCTTTTACAAAAGCCATATAATACGTTTTGGATATATGCAACACATGTAATAACGCAACCAATGACGTCATAACGCCATGCAGAGGAAATATATAACGACCATGGTATCCGAATTTATTCAAAATAATTTAGTTAAAATCAACAAATAACCAAGTTTTATTATTACAGTGTATGATTAATCGAGAGCTTAGGCCCACAACTCTAACCGTTTGTAGCTGTAGTGTCAAAGATTATGCAACAAAAACAGATCATGGCAGATTTGCATGCGGGATGTGAAAAACATTTTAAATGAACACATACTTAAACTTTACTTACTTTTGTTTGGAGTTTGTTTTAGACATTTATATCTTGCACCCCTTCATCCTTTACATAAATTGTACGTCCCGCAATGTGTCTTCATGTTTTGTTCATCCTGACAGGAGCGAGAGAGTGGAAAAGAAGAAGAAACAAAGAAATTAATTATTGGAACTCTGGGGTTTTCAAAGTTCTGTAGGATCATACTGTAGGCACTATGCATAGTTACCTTCACCGTACCATGATAAGTAAATACAAGCGCAACTTGTCGAATTAAGTTCGTGTGTCAACGAGAATATACGCCAAGATACAACTATCAATACTATTTTTGAAAACTAAAGCCATTTAACGTCAATCCCACATGTATGCTTATATAAACTGAAATATGAGTGTCTGTATAAGGATATATTTAAATCGCTAACAACAAAGGCTCGATCGTTTCATTGACGATACTAATGATAAAACTGTGTTGTACTTAAACTTAGACTTCCCAAACTACTCAATCTCAATTGGTTTCAAGAAGATTTTTCAAGTGTCGTAACGTTATAAAGTGCGACTGATATACTACAACAAAAGGGAAAGGTTGAAGGAAAATGACATGCGTGTCAGAGAGCAGCACCCGAAAAAAGTTTAAGAAAGAAGAAAGCAACTTATTCATATGATGAAGGCTCAAACGAAAAATGCAAACATGTATTGACTTGTCAGAGGAGAACTGTTTAAAAATGGAGCAGAATAGAAGATTTTTAATAAGAAATAGAGAATTTCGCAGTGGGGCGGTTGAGGAGACAATTATCTATCCTACCCGGGAATGTTCATGGTTTAAAATATCAGATATGGGGTAAGGAATTTATTTTATCTCGTTGGTTGTTGTCATAGTATTATACGAAACATGGATAAATACTAATGACATTTATGATTTAAATATCAGAGTTTATAAAAGCGACCATTCGTGCAATGAAAAAACAAGGAAAAACTAAATGTATATTTTGTAGAGGGATTTTACTATATTATAAACGGTTTAAAAAAAAAAAGAAAAATAGAACTATGAAACCATCAATAACGTAATGTATTAAATATAATGAACAAATATCAAAGTCTTTAGAATCATTGATTTATTTCGACCATATTGACCCTTTTTTCTCCGTTGTTATTTTTACTCTGTATTATTGACATTGCTCAAAATATCACTTCTGACCTCAAGAGTGTTTTAACCATAAATTAAATTAAGCTGTTTTTTTGTTGCATGTGGATGACGATTTTGTACAACTTGTTAAATCAAAAGATTCTGTACAATCAATGCAAAATGATTTATTACAATACTAGTATCTGATTTGTCTTGCCTATATCAGATGTGAAATAAAGTTAGTATCACTTTCCGACGCGGGCGATAATTGCATCCTCATCGACGCGATGACTATATATTTAGGTTGGTTACGCAATACCGGGAAACCTTTTACGTAACTATTGTGTTTCTTGTTCTAAATGTAGTTTCCAGCCACTTTAGCAACACTTAGAACAAGATCTAACATAGCTGCACCCTACTTGAACAGCACTTAGGACACTTAGAACACGATGTAATGCACAGGACTTTGACCTGAATCACAACTCGCGGCTAATAATCTTCACACCCATTGCACATAACACATTTTGTATGTGCTGTTTATTTGAGTAATACTAAAAAGGCAGTTCGCTCAATTATAATTTATTTAGATGTAATAGTATCGCCAATCCTTCCTGTTTATGATGTCGAACACAAAATGACCACTATTTTCTTTGTCAACGCAGATTGTTTAACAATGCAAGATATGAACTTTCTCAAATAATATCAGTAATAAATATTACTATTGATTCTGATACAAATGTATCTGTCAAAAAGCTTTACACCACATAACCAACGATTGTGCTACAAAAGAAAGCACGCGGCAATTTGTAACTAACACAAAAATATGCACGAACATATGCTTGCTCTGTGTGACCTTGTGTATAATTTGTTTTTTACCGACCAGAATATACCATATATTATCTCTCTGCTCTTATATTTCCGTCTCCTGTTTATTTCCTTCATCCCTCTTATTTTTTTATAGTGTATATGCTGAAAATGATGGTGGACAGACGTTGTCATATTTGGTCTTTACATATTACATACCATATTTATCTTAGCGAGTAAATCTAAAGTAAACTAAGACGACATAGGATTTACGTACAAGTGACTTACACATTTGTGATATAAATTTATTGATCCGCTTTTTATCATGTGTTTCAAACTTTTTTTAAAATTTGTTCAAAATGACCCAGTGTAGAGTATTGATAACACTACAAACGTAGCCAACATATTTGCAGAAAATCACAGATGATTTAAAAAGGAACCTCTAATAGTAAAACTGGTGCCCATTGACGCAGTAGAAGAACACCCCTCACGTGTTCTCTATGTCGACTGGTAGGTGACACTGCAGAAATATTCAATGTTTCAATCAAAGCTATACTTATTTTCAATGGAACACTATTATAACTTGACGAACCAATGTTTTAAGACAACGAGCTATTAATTTATGAGATAATAAATAATTAATATGCGGAACAATATATGAAGTTAATGAAGCAAAATGTTACATTGAGGGAACAAGTTAAGTTAGCTGTTGTCGCTGATCAGATCCAAAATAATTCGATATTTTTGAAACACTATGTGTTACATATTTTTAGTCAGATTTTAGGAGGAAATCCATCTAAAAAACGTGTCTGTATATTTTTTCAAATGAGTCACGTGATTCTTACTGCCAACTCAATGATGTATCCGTCGGACATGACTGTATGTTCTTAAGACAAAAGTAAATAAGACATCGAGTTGCAAAAAAAAGAAGAAAAAAAGTTTTAAGCGCAAGATTTTTCATTCTGTGATATATATCCAATGAAATTGTTATTATATTTAAACGAAATTATAAAGCCGGAATATAACATGCCCAGTATTCACTAGATAAGAGGAAGAATGGTGTTAAAACATAAAATGTAGCCCTCGTATTGAAAAAGTAATTGAAATTTTTAACAAATATACTTAGTATTTGTGCAAGAGTCCCCAAAACTATCAGTTGGAAGTAATTTAAGTCAATGCAAAAGAGATGAGCATTTTAGTAGCTTGATAGTTTTCTTCATGACTAGTTTTACACATTTTTTACGACTACATCGTGTCGTTGCACTGTGTCTTGACTTGGCAGTTTTCCAGGACCATGTGACACCTAAGTAAGATTTCCTCGTCTATATTATAATTTCTCAGACTTTATTACTTGTTTTGGAACGATGAAGCTGATGATAAAGATAGGCAGTATGACGTTGTCATTAGAGTCTAACAATATTTATTGCTGAATTTCTAAGTAACAATAGCGTCAGTGATAAGCAAATGTAGGCGGAACTAGAACTATTCCTTGAATCTATCAGTAAACGTTTTGTCTCCACCATGATATCCGGGTCGAAGGGTGACAGTTAGTAGCTGCACTTGTTTCAGTGACCTTGCCAATACATTTGAAAGCATTACATGTTGAGAGGTACTAGGTGACCACGATTAACACTAATCCTGTAACGGAACAGAAGGAATTGTACTGGTATTTAAGTCCTTACAAACGTATCAACTATGGACAGGTTATTACAATTATTATTATGCATGCCTTTGAAAAATGAAAAATGTCAAGAGCAAAGACCATGTACATGAACATATATCTTTATATCTTCACGATGTTTTTCCATAACTGTGTGTTTGCACAATTTAAAAGTACCTTACATTTTTTTTAAACAAATATTCTCAAGCATGTTTATTGATCTTCAACTTTCCTAAATATGTAAGGGATTTAAAAGTTATTAAAATATAAAACAATTTGTAGTAGTAGTGTTCACATAACTGTATCAATAATAACTATGAGAATAAACTTTTGTTATCGATATAGATTTATCGGTACCCATTGATGTGACTACTGTGTGTATTTTATACCGCTTTCTTGCATGATGTGTTTGTGTGAACAAACAAGCAAAAAAAATTGCCTTATTGCTTGAGAACAACAGATAAATAACACGTAAGGTTAATTGCTTATCCGAAAGGTGTATCGTTCTTTTTATAATGTATAATTGCAAAAAGGAATGCTAACTGGTTTTATTGGTGACTAGTCATGAGTATGTAGTCGATAATGGTCGACGAGTTACAACTCAAAGTGATAAAATTGTGTACATGTATCCGTTTTAGCAAAATGTGTACATCACAATTTTGTATTATCTTGAAACGTAGACCTGTCATGTACACGTTTTAGCATATGTGTACACGTACAAGTTTGTGCAACTTTCAGTTTTATCATCGTTTAGAGAATTGTATACATGTACAAAATGTATGTTCCATTGATATTGTAATCTGTTATCCGCTATGGACCAGAGTACTAACGATAGAAATGAATGTTGATACAGTTATTATGTGTACAGAAATACTTATCTTTACCATATAATACATTCATTACAGTAGGAATGAGGATCAGGCACTTGGCAATACGTCAAATATGATGTATCATCAATGCTACCAATAGTAGTCGAAACACAACCTTTGGTGCATTTTTTATTATTTGTTTTTAAAATATTTAATTTTTGCAACTTTTGTAGAGTCAAATTTTAAGTGGCTTATAATTATTTTATTTCTTAATTTATATTAAATAAGAAAATTTAACGAAATCGTTAGATTAATTTTAGATGGACTGTGTACTCAGATGAGAATTACAGGAGCCACATGCGGGTATGTCTGCTACGCACGGATGCCTATACCACCGACTCTGTAGCATTATTTTTTGGTGATATGTGCATGTTCGAGATGGTATAGGGACTGGTGCTTACAGGCAAAGCGATGGATGCCGTAACCAGGGGATCCGAGTTCGAATCTCCATAGAGTACGAATTAAAATGCTTTAACCTGTATAATACTGTTATATATATGTATATATATATATATATATATATATATATATATATATATATATATATATATATATATATACACATATATATCATGTTTAAAATTAATTTGTAGTATTTATAAAATATTGTATTACATTTGCTATTATGGTTGTTGGCAAGGTAAATAACTTTTATAAATTTAAAAATACCAATAAAAGTAAATCGGTCCAATAAATGTTCAGCTAAAGATCGCTGGAATCATTTTTTGTTCAATTTTAAAACAAATAGAAAATTAATTATGTGTTTTCTATTTATGTGTATATTTATGGCCTTAAGCCACCGAAGGCTTTTTCACATCACTATCAAACTAATTTATTTTAATTTTGTTTTGAATATTTTTACTAAAATATGTTATTGTAATTGTTAATACGGTAAAGTTTGTATGATATCATTCAAACTATTATTATGATAGTATTCACAAAATTGTTTTAAACAGATTTATTGGTAACATTTTCAGTAAATTCAATGAATTGGGTGTTAATAACTAATAAAACGTGTGATTTTGAAGTAAAATAGAGATAATAGTTTGAGTACATATGATCATATGGATTTCAAAAAGTATTACAAATTTATTGTAAATAATAAATATAAAAGAAATGATGTCATGCGTGACATTTGAAGAAGAAAAAAGCCTTTTTAGTTGTTATTGCTAACATTCCTTTATACTGAATTTAAATGGTTATGCTTACAGTTTACACACATAATCGATTGCATTAAATTTTGATATCTTTATGCCCTTATGGTAATGTATTTATACCATCGTCAAATATATAACGTTTTGTATCATATTGGCTCAAACTAACTTTATTTATTCTGTAAAACCCTAGTTCATGGTTATCACTTTTGATATAATGCATTTCATGAATTTCCTGTCTTTTTCAAACAAAGATATTTTGTAAAGTTGATGTGTCAAATCTTTGGTTTTAAAGATAGGTTCATCAATACAAAACCCGTCAGTTTGTTCATGATTTACAAATTTGTAAGTAGCTTGAGTGTAAAATTTAGGAAAATATCTGGCAAAAAGACGAGATATCTCATCCGGAGCCGACGCTGCTTCACCGCCATATTTAAATATAAAACAACATTTGGAATATTTGCCTTTGTTACGTCGTCTTTTGTACATCTTCCAAAAAAGTCTAACGTCTAACTCGGCTGTTTCATCTAAGTCTTTTAAGATAGCTTCTTCATAAACCAGTATTGCATGTTCTTGAGTATTTCTAAATTCCCTTTTTGCAGTTTTATATTGCTTGTAAGATTCACCGACACACCCTCGCTGCCTTGTTTATCCACTTCTGGAAGTATTCATTGTTATCGTGATATTTTTTAACTTCATGCGACCTGAAAGGTTTTGTGTGAGTATTAAACTTATTTGATGGTAGTACCTGAAAAACTGCATCCCTCCTTACAAATAATAATCTATTAAGATTTTGTGTTTTGCTATTTGTTGGGGCTATTGGGTGATTGATTCCCAATCTGCGTTGAATAGGATATCTACTTCAAGTTGATAAGATACCAATTTCGCATCCTCACATTTATACCAGAATGGAGATGATGAGATGGAAACGTAGGAAAACATCGGCTACAAAACTTTACAGCCGAAAAATAAAAGGTGCTGTCCACAACATGATGAACTGGAACTATGTACGTATCGTGTTTTGTATAAACTGCACAATTAACTAGCCAGTCAAGCATTCTTCTGGTAACAATTATATAGTCAAGAGTTGCTCTGCATGGCTCGAATGTATAAACAGGTGATTTATTTAAATATGACTTGTTCAATGATATAAAGTCTTTATTCTCAACAAAGGCGGTGAACACTTTACATTTATACCATGCACACCATGATGATGGCGATTCTCTGAATCTGGCATTAAAATACCCCATGATTAGTACTTCACCGTAACACGAGTAATACCCATAGATAGATTCAATTAAATCAATATATTATTGATACAAATTAAGATTTCGTCAGAAGGTAGACAAGCCAAATATAAAGACTTTGACATCTTTCACTGATCTTAATTTAATGCAAACAATTTGATCATTACTGCAACTTAGTTATTTTACTGAATAGGCCAAATTGTTTGTAATAATAATATATACTACACCTCTTCGACCTTTTGAGATTAAGCAGTTTCAGGTATTTTCAATGTTTGTACAACACATGAAATCACTATGTAGTGTATATATACATTTTCTTGTTTGTCTTGTCAGTATGTGTTCACGTATCACGCAATATCGCATTCTAACAGATCAAGTACATTACTGACACATTATGCAGAGGATATAGTTCCTATGGCGTTCCAAGTAAGAATGTGAAGAATGTTGTTATGCATCAGTAAGCAAGCAAAAGTGTACACCGGTAATATTGCAATAATCATTATTGACATTTGAACTATTTTATATACAGTAAACAATACATGTAAAATATTCAAAACGGATTACCACAATCTGTGATTTTTCTCGAGTCATTGGTGTCAAAGCTGTTATGATTATGATCATGGTCGCAGTCTTAGTGATGGTCATAATAGTCATCATCATGGTCGTGTTCCACATATCTGCTCGTTCTATCACGTTTTAAGTTCAACCTCAAATTATTTTATCTGAATTATTTATCATCGCGTACATGATTTCCTCTATGTACTTTCTATTGGTCATATTTTGCACGCAATTAGTTTGTAGTGAGCCAGCTCAGGTATGTTACACCAATTCGGCCAAGCAACGCTTCCTCTTTATATGAATTTCGCTTATTCCGCGGGAATATTTACCCTCACTATTAAGTTTCGTCCATTCCTACTATAAAAAATTCGAATCACCGTGGGATGTAGCACTCTTTCTTCCACATGTGAAATTATCCCTGCTCGTGTAAATCGATTATCGATATTTCCGAGGTAATACCTGTATATTTTTCTGCGTGATACTTCTATAAAGATTTCACCAGTATATCAATCTTAACTTCGTTTATATCCAGGTATTGGTTTTGTTTCTCTAATCGAGAATCAGTTCGACTAGAATCAATTGGTTCACTATTGCTCGTAATAGAGGAATTGTGAAGTGTGTGGTTTTGACTGCATGTGGAATGACTAGTTTTGGAATTCATATCGGTATACGACTGTTGCTGCTGATCATGTTTTCTTTCTATGTCATCGGTATGGGTTAATATGGATTGGTCTCAATGTGTCTCTTTTCTTTCTTGTGCGTATTGTTTTGTCAATGTAATAATCCTCTCAGTTAGGTGCGGTATGCACGAGTCTCTAGACCCACTTGGTACAGGTTGTGGGCTCAAGTGTCTAGCAGTGGCTTCTGCATAGTATCGGCGTCATGCACCTTACCATAGACTGTTTATTATGAAAGCTTACAGGTAAAGATGTTTTTCGCATGGGCGAGCTGTTGACTACAATAACTGGACTCTAGGGAGAATCAGATTGAGCACTTGCTTTCTCACTATGTGATGAATGTGTTTTCATTTTAGTTGATATTTGTAACACTTTGTGTGTCAATTTTGAGGCATTGGATTCATTGGCATCGAGTCGTGCTGCGTCAAATTTACCAATATTATGAATTGTGCTATATGCATACTTTGTAACTCTTCATACACCGTGAATTTACCATCAACATCAGAATTAAATTGTTTTTTCTGGACAATATAGCAAGGTAGTGTTTTTCTTTCCTAGTGTGTCAATGTTCTCGTCTCTCAACTGAATAAGTGTGTGAGCTTCATGTATTTAGATCTTTTATTCATTAACCATTGTGGTTATGCTATTCAGGTCTGTTTTACATTCTGCTATTGTAAGTTCGTTTGAAGCGGACTCACTGCTATCTATACTCATGGGAGTCACTGGTGTTCTTACCGTTGTTGATCTACAAAACATGGCCTGTATTTCAGAGTCATTTGTAAAGGCTTAACAATCATTAGCGTATTGTGTGGCACTTGTACCTTGCTTTGTGGATTTGTTTACGACAAGACTTTTATTAGGATAGGATGAGAGATTGCTAGTTCTGCTGTCTAAGATATATACGTACCAGAACACATATTTTCCATTTGAGGTTCCTAAAGTATAACTGTCTGGCAAGACCGTTAGGTTCGTTGCTAAACCGTGACATTCTCTCCTCGCTGGGATTTGAGAGTACTGGCTACTGTAATTAAAATCATCAGATTGACTATAGCTGTCTTTCTCCAAACTTTGAACATGACCTCGATAGGGTTCATATCTCCTGCAGTCAATGGTAGGGTAAATCCATTTTTGCTATTTGTAAGGAGCGCTGTTAGGTGTGATTGCCCTGAGTTGAATATGCTTTCTTGTTGGAGGACTACTCATAATAGCACTTTGTGAGAGCTCACTGATAAGCAGCTAATCGTGTATGGTTAGCACAAAAGTGCATTGACATGTTTTGCTCAGTTGTTATTTCATTTGAATAGATTCGTGTCTTGAGAAAAATATGAGTCTACATTTTGAAATACCAAGATGATAAACTCAGAATTATTTCCTGTACGTCGTATCACCCGAACAATCTAGGTGAATTCATTTTTTAGGCTTGCATTATTAGTTACCTGCAAATAATGAATTTGTCCATAATAAGTCCCACCGTTGAACAGCTTCTCAACACAGTCGCCATTTTACTGACTACATGAATGTACTTTAATTCTCTATCCCTGCTGAATATTACATGAAAATCTGATTGTGAAAAAGTCTTAATTTTGATTATGACATTTCTGAGATGTCTTTCTCTTGACATTGAACATGACCTCGATAGGGTTCATATCTAGATAGTGCAGTCAATGGTAGGGTTAATCCATTTTTGCTATGGGCAAGGAGCGCTGTTAGGTGTGATTACCCTGAGTTGATTATACATTCTTGTTAGAAGACTACTCATAATAGCACTCTTTGAGAAGTCACTGCCAAGCAGCTAATCATGTATGGTTAGTGCAAAGTACATTGACATGTTTCGCTCAGTTGTGTCTGAACATGTATATTGAATAAACATGGAGTCGCTTTATTCTCTTTTATTTTATTTGAATATGAATAGATTCATGTCTTGAGAAAAATATGAGTCTACATTTTGAAGTGAAAAGATGAAAAACTTAGAATTAGTTTCTGTACTTTATATTACCCGAAAAATCTGGGTGAATTCAGTTTTTAGACTTGCATTACACGTCGCTTATTAGTTACCTGCAAATTATGAATTTGTCCATAATAAGTTCCACCGTTGAACAGCTTGTCAAAACAGCCGCCATTTTACTGACTACATAAATTATTTTAATTCGTTATGCCTGCTGAATATTATGTGAAAATCGGATTGTGAAAAGTCTTAATTTTAATTACGGCATTTTTTGAGACGTTTAGTGAACATGGGGCCAGGAATATAGATGTAAATGTCCCATGTGCCCTTCGATATTTTGACAGTGCAAATACTACAGTAATGTTTCCACTCTCTTCACAAAATCCAAATTGGAACGGTGATACAAGGTTTCTTTGTCTTTGTACATTTATTATCATTAACATCGTGATTATTTTCCGAACAATACTCATGTACCAACAATAAGTTGGCATCTGACACTAACATATGTCACTGGATCCTTTCTTTCTAAATGCATACTCCTATATTTATATTTTCCCTATCGTAAAAAGCTATCTTCATCACGAGAAATGCTGCTCTGCTGCCGTCTTTTACCGAACATTTAGGATCCATTCTCCCCTGAAGAAAGTTACACTGGATTAGTCAATTTCCAGTGCTGAACATGCTTGTCAGCTTTTGTCAATTTTTCGTTGATAAAGGATTGGAAACTTCTAGATTTGCTAAAGTATATATTTATTCAAAATGCCTGTGTTATGTGTAAAATAAATTTATTTTACACGCTTGCCATGATAAGTGTACTGTCTAATTTGAGGATGCCTCAAGAAGGCCATGCAAGTTTTGCAAAAAGTGGAAGAAATATAATTCGCGTTCTGTTGACCCTTCTGTCAATATGTGCCTTGTGCTTTCGTTCGCTTGTTAGCTTTAAGTGAAATGAACTCTATCAGAAATTACTACATTTCACACAATTTATAACTGATGTCGGAATTTATTTCTGCAGGACCCGTTGTCATAGACAACTATGTCCTTAGAACACCCATTGTTGTTTAGATGTAACATGAGTCAACGCATGTTTAATGATCTTTGAAGTGTTTGAGACTCATTGATTATATGTTTCTTATCCAAATACATTTGCTTTGACAAGTCAAAAAATGACTAGACACTCCCCCACCCTCCTGGAAAAATGTCGGCATTTAAAAAAAAAAATAAAATAGAAAACGCTAATATTCCTCTCAAAAGAAGGGTTCCAAACCATGTAACTCTAAATAAATGATCATGCGGTTTTTCGTTCATAGCGAGAAAGAGTACTGTAAAATAAATTCTGCCCTCTAATAGCGTTTACTCCGTGAGGGGTCAATATCTCCTGAAAAATAATCAGCACCTGGGAATATGTAGCTCTATAGTGTAGGCACAAACCATCCCTGATTAATAAAGATGCGACCATTACTTGAATTTTATCATGAATTAAAAAGTGGATTTTTTTAGGAGAATTATTTTATCCATATATTAAATGCTAATGTGTAACATTGTCGAGGCCACTGTATTGTCTTTTTAAAATTTCCAAATAATTGATTACTTACATTACTTCCTGTATCGCTATTTCATCACATCCCGTGTCATCAGTTACATATATACTTAACTCGAATATTGCCCATGAATTGTATATATTTCCAAAACAATTGTACACTCTCCTACTTCAAGCAATGCATGCTACTTATATACTCTCTTCATGTTTTAACTTTTTTCTAAATTCTAGATTTGTTGCGTTCTTCTCCTTTATAACGTTTGTGTTCTGCAAATGCAATTTTTTCTTCCACAGGATTGGTTCTCAACCCACCTCACTCGTTTTCTTATCAGCAATGCTATTTCCACTGCATCTTTAAATATGGTTTTAACCTATCTTTTCTCGCCGGTATTACACTCTCAGTCATTACTAAGCTATGCTTATGGATGTCTTTCATGAATATAGAGTTAAAAGTAAATCTAAGTAATGTATGCATATCATTCACTTTCATGAACATAGCGCTGTCCATGTGATTTTGCAAAGCTCTATAGTATGACGATATCTGTTTACATGGATTTGCTAAGCTATTTAATATTCACAGCATCAGTTCAAGTATATTCGCCAGGCTCTTTATTATTCACGGTCTTTTTGCAAACTCTCTTTCAGAAGACCTTCGGCTAGTGGCTCCTACAATGGAAATCGATAGCATGTTTCATATCGCGATTTTCCGGGTACTTTGTCATATTGTATATCATATCAGATTTTATTACGTATCAGTATATAAGGCACTTCATATCTTTGATCTTTCCAAGATGTAATGTTCGTGGGCTTTTATGACGTAGGCAGGACGCGTCTCTGCCTCACCCTGTTCCTGAAACTAATGTTTATCGCAGTGACTTTTAACAATCAGTATTGTTGTATTTTGTGTTTTCTAATACAGATTTGGCGAGATCAGAACATCTAGTATACATGTCAAACAATATCGTCACAATATGATCGATATACTGTTGAAAAATGTGTGGCAATCGTTATAAGTTCCTTCCACTGACTTATAATACCAAGCTATTGACAACTCGTTCAGTATATTACAGCAGCTCTGTATGCTAAAGATGCATGCATACAATGCATATAATCAGGTCAGTTTACAATATTCCTTTCGCACTATGAACGTTCATTCAGAGACTCTCCCGCTTGAAAATCGTGATTGAAGTTTTCAATTAATGCAAGTTATTGTCCAAAAGAGAGTGTTCTGTTATACCAAATAAGTTACTGCCACGTATCAGTGTAATCAATTTCACATTCCAACACTGATACAATTATCTGTATCCAAACACTCGTTTTTGTTTTTACAAATATCAGTCAGGATTCCTACTATGTCAATACTTAGTCTCGTTCAACAAAATTCTCGCTTGGCTGCGTGAGAGTTTCGCCCCACGAGAGTGTAGTAAAATGTTCAAGTGATCATTGTGACCGATACATAAAACTGTGTAGACGTTTAACTACAAAGACACTTCTCCCTAACTCTAACACTTTATATATATATATATATATATATATATATATATATATATATATATATATATATATATATATATATATATATAAGTGAGTACGTTTCAAATGGCACAAGTCGAGTTCGCGAAGTCGGGTCACAAATACACGAAGTATTACAACCACGGAATGCGGAGTATGAAATTCGACCTGGGTGATCGAGTGTTGCTGCTACTCCCTACTAGTAGAAACAAGTTATTGGTCCAGTAAAATGGACCCTATGAGGTCAAACAGGTCAAGGGCGAAATGGACTACAGAGTCGACACGGAAGATAGGTTACGAATATTTCATGCCATTATGTTAAAACGGTACGTGAAAAGGCCTGACCGAACAGTCGTAAAGGAGTGTTGATCGTCGTATGTACTGCGGTTATAGAAGACGAGACAAGTGACAAAATTGAAGCAAGCGGAGTCGCTAATAGACCAGAAACCAAGAAACAAATTCGATCGTTTCTTGGGTTGATATTTTTTAACAGGAAGTTCGTTTAAAATTTCGTCATATTGCTAATCTGTTGAAGGACTTAATTAGGAAAGGGCAACCCAATACAGTTTTATGGTGCTCATGCCAAGGAAGAGCTTTTAACGCTCTTAAGGGAAAATTTATCAGTGCGCCAAACCTAAAGTTGCCAGAATTGAATACATATTTCGTATTGAAAACTGATGCGTCTGACACGGGATTAGGAGCAAGGGGGAAGGGGGGAATTCACCCATAGCTTGTGCTAGTATGCAATTGCTGTCTCGGGAGCAAAAATACTCAGTGATCGAAAACGAGTGTTTGGCATTAGTGTGGGAAATTTGGAAATTTCACACGTACTTTTTCGGAAGGAAATATGTCCTTGACACGAAACACTAGGCTCTCATGTATTTGAACAAAGCAAAAGTCGCCAACGCAAGTTGGACGAGTTGGGCATTGACATTTCAGCCATATCGTTTCCGGATCGAGGCAATTAGGGAAAATATAGGGGCCGAATACATAAGCAGAGTGTGATTTGCAGATTTTAATTTTACCATGGTATCCTGGTAATGTAAATAATACGTTGTAGTTTGTATTTTTGCACTGAGTCAGTGATTTCCTAAAAAGTGTTTCCACTTTTGAAAGGGGGTGGGGGAGGTTTTGTCATGGAATTGTGCATACTTGATGTCAATGTATATATATATATATATATATATATATATATATATATATATATATATATATATATATATATAAACGAAAATGTGCTCGGGTTTCGTCGCCGCGTACAGCGTTAACTGAGAGTGGTTTATTTTTCGGCTTTGGTTATTTCAAAATACTGAGTTCGGTTCGCTCTATGCTACACAAGCAAAGTGACTGCAGTGAGAAACCAGATTACCTCACATTCCCTTGCCGTTGACTTCATTTTAACCAGGGTACTTATAGAGCGTTATTATAAATGTATAATCACAATATATTGAGTTTTGTCACGAAGTTGTCCACTTTACGCAGGCAATCTTCAGCTGTATAGATGTTTTATGGTGATATGAAGTCATATAATTCTGTGGGGTTTTGTGTAACCTGTATGTTGGGGTCGAGGGTGACATTGAATCAGAGGAAGGGATTGGTTGACTCGCAGTGAGGGACCAAAGCTTCGGCAGACTGAGAAGAGCGGGCCATGCGTGGTGGATCCTTGACCATTCGACGAGAGCTGTGTAACCGGAAGCAAATCTTGATCGTCAACTGGACGCCGTGAGATGTTCCATTGTTGAATTAATGTTATTCAACATCGTAATATGAGCGTTAATCAATAATTTCATACCCCTATATGAGTGAAAATAAATAATACATACTCCCCACTTGTGGATAAAACGTACATTATTTAAATTGACATACAAATTCTATAACTTGCTCACCCTTGGTGAGAGGATCATACATTGTTAATATTTGTGCATAAATACAATAATTTGATACCCTTGGTGATAGGATCATACAGTTTTCATGTTTGTGTATACATTTTGTACATTTATATTTCATGGCGATATATACATATATCAATCATATTTGCCTTATAAGTTTCATATGTTGATTTTTGTTTGATTATTAGTTGAAGTTACATGTTCTGATTAGTTCTATATTTAGGAACTATATCATTTCCTTTTACCAGTTGTTGAACTCGGTGAGCATCATTCTGTTTCATCCATTCTTGGACTTTATGCGCACGTGTGTGGTGTCAGATTCATTCATCATTCAATAACATTATAAATAAACATCTCATTCACAAAACTGTTTTCGGTGCCTTCGTTAAATCAAACCCCAACCATGTTGCATCTTGTTACACTAGTAACATCAACCGAAGTTGCTGCCGGATCGGCATTTTTGGTTTACATGTATGTTTTGATGCAGTCTGTCAAATATGGTCGATAAAACTGAAACGACTTAACTCCAGTTCACATTGGTATAACCTAGTCACATGTTTTTGATCAGAATTTTACAATAGCAACTGTTGACGCTTGGCGCACGATGGATCACGGACGGTGTACGCCGATCACAGATCAATAACATCATTTAGCCTTATAAGCAGGGGAACAATTAAGTTTGGTAAAAAAAAGCATAAAGTTGATAAAATGAGGTATTCGTACTATCTCCGTGACTTAACTCTTTACCAACAGACATGATCTGTTATGGGGGCGAAGGACATATGCAGGTCGTGTAACTTCTATTCCTTTTAAACTTTGCTATCGAGCACCTAATACAATTCGTTCATATGTTGGAATATATATATATATATATATATATATATATATATATATATATATATATATATATATACACACATATGTTGTTGTATGTCATTCGAGTTCGCAGATGACCATGACACCATAAACTGGATTGATATATGTGAGTACGTTTGTGGCTGATCAGGCCAATGTGTGTTCTGAACTGTCTGTGGCACACATGAGAGGATATGGCGTTTGGACTTGCTTGATCAAAGGAAGACGCGCTTAGAATGCCTGAGTGTGTGAAAATCTCAGTGACTGGGACCCTATCCTACCATCTTATCATCATCAGTGTTCTCAGGCAGCCCATGTGAAAATGGTTCATCTTCTTGCCATGGCGTCCGCACACCGTTCAGATGCCTCTGTGCTCTCACACATTTCCGCCAAATCTGCCAAATGTCACACTTGCTTTAGAAAGTATGGCACTGGTTTGATCATCTATGTGGACTGTACGTGACAGTGTATTGCCAAGATTGGTGAACGGTTCCACTGCAAGTAGGGTTTAGCCATTTACTGTGATTGTAGGCTCTAGGTAAGGCTTTCCTGGTGCAGGCTGGTGCATCACCTCTGTCTTTTTATACTGAATGTGACACCGAAATTATCGCAGGCTTTAAGAGAAATAGTCCATACTCCGCTGCAAGTCAGACTCAGATTAGGTATTCAGGGAACAGTCGTCAACAAACAGGAGATCATGAACAGTTACTTCCTGTAACTTAGTCTTTGCCTGCAGTCTCCTTAGATTGAAGAGCGTGAATGTCTCCAAATTGAAATAGGAGAATGTGAAATAGGCATTTGTCAAGGAACTAGAAACAATCGATGCGAACTCCGAGAATGTGGAGGAATGCTAGTCATCCTTCAGAAACTTTTTGTTCTCATCTGCATCCGAAATCCTGAGTCCCACCATACGTAAACATCAAGATTGCTTTGATAAGAACTATGCTTCCTTACAGAGACTACTGAACGAGAAGCTACAAGAGGTCTGCTTAGACGACAGCACTTCATCATCTAAGAAGACAGCTTTCAATAGCATCAAGAGGACTGTCCAATGCAAACTCAGAGAGTTCGAAGACTCATGGCTAGGCAACAAGTCAGATGAGATTCAGTCCTACGCAAACAGGAATGACACAATAACTTCTATGATACTTTGAAAACAATCTACGGATCACGGTCATCGGCAACAACTACAATACAGAGTGTTGACAACACCACACTGCTCAATGACAAAGAAAATACACTACAGAGCGGACAGAGACTAAGAAAGCACTTGACCAGATGTAAAATAGCACCTGGAGCGGATGCTATACCAGCACATGACATACAAACTGACTGAACTCTTCCAGTCAATGTGGACTCAATGAACTTTACCTAAGGAGTACTAGAATGCATCCATTGTCCACTTGCAAAAGACAATCCTGCGACAACCATC
This sequence comes from Margaritifera margaritifera, assembly GCA_029931535.1. Classification (NCBI taxonomy): domain Eukaryota; kingdom Metazoa; phylum Mollusca; class Bivalvia; order Unionida; family Margaritiferidae; genus Margaritifera; species Margaritifera margaritifera. The sequence goes on from JAQPZY010001559.1 coordinate 3,098,536, forward strand.
TGGCTATTTGTTTGCTGTAAATAGGCGGCAAAATCCTCGTCAGACTTCTGCTGAATCACCTTGCCTGAGAATCAGCGTGGCTTCAGGAAAGGAGGAAGGACCACAGACAATGTGTTTGCAGTTCGTCAGCTCCAGGAGAAATGCCAGGAACAAAACTCTAACATGTACACGACAGTCATCGACCTGACAAAACCCTTTTACAGTCAGTCGTGGGGCCTCTGGAATATCATATCAAAATGTGGTTGCCCAGAGAAATTCATCGTACTGGTTTGGCAATTCCATGATGGCATGCTCGCTCGTATCGCGGACGACAGAGAGTCATCTGAACCATTACCAGTCACCAATGGAGTCAAGCACCTACCCTCTTCAGTATGGAAATCTATGTCGTGCTTAATAATGCCTTCCGTGATAATGACACTGGGATTGACATTATATATATATATATATATATATATATATATATATATATATATATATACACTGTATCTGTAGAGAGGTCTTTCTAATGTCCACAAATGTAATGGATAATACGATATTTTGTACGCAAGACTTTGTAACTACAATATTGTAATCGGTTTCGGAACTATTTAAAAAATATATGTATAGCGAAAGATTCATCTGACTTGATTCTTTACTTTACTGATATTTATAGCACGTAAGAAATACTGTGTCTTAGTACGGTTATCTTTTACTTACACGATAAAGATGAAGACTTATTCCTTTAGCTTAATTTCTTTACAAGTATAAAGCAAAATTACTTATGTGGATCAGTAACGATGCTTTATTAGAGTGTACATTAATATATTTTTACTACTTGGGAGATTCCATAAAAAGATATTAAACAGTCGACATTTTGTATATTAAATAAAACAAAAGAAACAGTACAGAAAACCATTATACATATTTGGTTTTGGCATAAATATGATTTTGCCGGACATGCTGACACAATTACAGAGGAGCGTCTGAAACTGGTGATCTCCAGAACAAAGCAGATACATATATTGGGATTCTGATTGCATTTCGTTATTCAAAAGAAAATTATTTCGTCAGCCTCGACGCAAAACATTCGTCATTGTACACCGCTTAATTTCGCAAACTTCAGGATCTTTGCATTTGATCATTGGAGTATTACGTCATATATATATATATATATATATATATATATATATATATATATATATATATATATACATCCTATAACCTTAAATGCTCATAACTGGCATGGCATATATCATACGAAATCCCAAATCGCCAGATGGTTATGATTTCAGCAATGACATATACCATACATGAAAGGAAGGCATCTGAAGGACAATAATTATATTAGTTCTCTCTTTTCATTTCCTAACTTTTGCACTTGTTTTTATTTCACCAAACATAGTTCATCTTAAATGAGGTTACTTAGCACGTACTTCAAGGAAAGGACAGTGTTCATATTAGGGAATAATTCATCGGATCCACCCTGAAACGTGCTAACAAACGGCTTTCAATAAACCATCGGTGTATTATACCGATCACAGTAACAATGACAGCGCCAGAAACTACGGACCTGATTCAGGAAGATTCCTCTGCAGGAGGATCCCCGACACGAACGTGAAGACAGCAAAAGTTGCAAATGAAATCAGAATGTAGAATAACAATGTGGCTGGCCCCAATGAAACCCGATGAAATGTAACGGGCGAAACAAGGCTACTTACAGGAGAGACTATCATCTACTTCGGAAATGAAGAAGAAGTCCATGGCCACACGGAATGAGTTGCATTGATGTTGTAAATTGATGGAACTAAGGCCATGATTGTGCGGAAATATGTCTCAACAATAATCATCACAAAAAAGATTCACCTCGAAAGGAAGTAAAACCACGATCATCCAATCCTATTATTGCAAGAGAAGAAACGAAGGATAAGTTATTTCGAAGGTTGCATAATGCATTTAACCAGGCACCTGAAATAGATCTCAAGATCATAATGGGTAACTTCAATGCCAAAGTGGGCCCGACAATACAGTAAAAGAACTGACCATGGAAAAAGCGTCATGAAAGACACAAAATAAATACATAAATGCCCTGACCGCAGAGGCCGAGACATCAGCATGAAAGAAATATATGAAGAAGTTATTCGACATCACGTTCATACTTTCAGGGAAAAAAAGAACACGGCATATATAGTCAAAGACAAAGTAGGGACAATACTAAATAAAAAAGAGTAACAGCAGCAACGATGGACTGAATATTTCAAAGAAATCCTCGACCGGCCGCGACCAACTGAAACGCCTGACATACAACAGCAAATAAACTGCTTCAAGTCCCCCCCCCCTCCAAGACAGAAATCTCAAAGGTACTGAAACACTCAAAACTAACAAGGCAGCAGGCCCATATAGCATCCTACCAGAAGCTCGTAAAGCATACAATGCATAGACAACATAAATGATGCAAAAACTGCTCCCTAAAATCTGGGCGAGTGAACAAATCCCTACAGAATGGAAACTGCCAAAGAACGGAAACCCGCATTTATGTAAAACTTCGCGAGGACTTATGTTACTCTCAGTGCCCGGAAAAGTCTTCACCAGAATCATCTTGAAAGACGGAAGATTCTCTCGAAGCAAAACTGAGAAGAACTGTCAGACTTTCGCAAAGAGAACTCTTGCACAGACGCGCATAATAATTGAATAATCTCTAGAATGGCAATCACCCATTTGTCTGAACTTTGTGGACTTTTGATAGTGTGGACAGGGAAGTAATCTGGAAGCTGCTTCACCATTACGGAATGACAGGGAAGTTCATATCCTTAATACAGCATGTATAGGACAATTCCACTTGCCAAGAGATTCACAACGGGAAACTCTCAGAACCCTTCCAAGTCCAAACTGGAGTCAGACAAGAATGCCGTCTGTCGCACTGATCTTCTTGATGGTGATAGACTGGACAATGAAGGCAACCAAAAAGAACAAGCGAACTGGAATACAGTGGAACTTCACAAAACAGCTAGCAGACCTGGACTTTGCAGATGACCTGTGTCTCCTGTCCCACAAGCACCAGCACATGCAGGCCTGGTAAAAGAAGCAGAAACAACTTAACGACATATGCACACCGGGAAGACAAGAGTAATGAATGGCAACAATAAGCAGCACAGATAAATACAAGCTGAACAGTTGACCTATCTAGTTATTAATGGCTCAGTCGATGGAACGACCGATCAAGACATCCGAAACAGAACTGGGAAAAAGGAAGACAAGCATTTAACACATTGAAAGGGGCATGTAAGTCCTCATCCTTCTCTAAAAAGAACAATATACTACTGTTTGACAGAAACGTGAAGTCTGTCCTGCTATACGGTTCGGAAACCTGGAGGGTGACTAGGACAACTTCCAACAAACTGAGGTCCTTTGTAAACGGTTGCCTCCGCCGCCTCCTCAACATCCAACAACCAGAGAGGACACGTGACACCGATTTGTGGGAAACCACCGGCCATCTACCTATTCACCAATAAATCTCCAAAAGTAAATGTGGATGGATCAGGCATACACTGAGAAAGCCGCTTAACAACACCACTAGGCAGGCCCTAGAATGGAATCCTCAAGGCAAGATAAATGTTGACAGACCAAAGGAGACCAGGCGCAGGTCTGCTAAAGAAGTGATCAAGGCTGCCAGAACAACGTGGGCCGAACTGAAGAGAACAGCCCAGAACCGAGTCCGCTGGCGAGGAATAGTCAAGGCCCTATGTTCCCAGGGGGGCGGAGAAGGATAAGAAGAATTTTCATAAATTGTTTCTGTAAAACATTTAGCTACTTAAAACGTAGAAAAATAAAACTCTTTCATGCAAATTACTAAAGTGCTGATACCAGAAAATAATCAGGATATGTAATATGAATTTAATAAATTAGTGTCTTGGACCTTGCAAGAAATAGTCACATCGTACACTAGGTGATTCGATTGTATCTGAGATTGTCTACCATGCACTTATATTATTTTTTGCTTTCATTCATATCCCTAATAACGGATATACTGTATGCAGTCTTTTTCACTTTTTATGAGTCCAGATTAAAACATTGGATGTAAAAGACAGCTTGTTTGTGACACTTCTTGCTCATGTTGCTATAGGCACATTGTAGCTCTTTGAAGGTTTTTTAGGCCAAAGTCATACGTATTTCTGTAATTTTCTGAATAACGTCCTTTTGTGTTTTATTTTTCCCGAGCAGCTAATTTTTCCAAACACATTTGTGTGAATTTAAATGTAGCCTAAGGTCTGAGAAGCAATATATATGTAACTTGCATCATCCATTCACACCAATTTACTTCAATCTATGAAAAAAGTCATTGCAAGCCTGTGTGAAAATATTTCAAACATTCGCTATGTACCAACAGTCAAATTGCACTTGTTATATATGAACACATGATTTACAAGAAATAGTTGTGCTTTCGTATTTAATGTTATGTTTTAAGTAATATACCCACAGGATTGCTAAAGTCTTATATATACATACCCGTTTATTCAATATTTGTATTGTTTCCCATGGTCAAAAATATATATAATACGTCTAAATAATAACTCACTTTAACCACCTAAGCCCAAGCCATGCAATTTGACTTATGAAAGACACACATACACATATATACACACACAAACATACACATATATATATATATATATATATATATATATATATATATATATATATATATATATACGTGCGTGCATAATGGTCTGTTTACTTGCTGCTTGTCTAAAGAAAATATTATTTAGATTTGTAATTTCTCAAGCATATATTTTGCAATATTTATATATGAATGTATATTTTATTTTATGCTTCAAATATTCTTTAGACACAGATTAAAAGAGGCACGAGAAATATACCGCCAGTAACGGCACCTATCGCCTAGCCTAGCTCTCAACTACCATCACCCAACACGGCAATGAGCCCATTCCCAAAAAAGTACAGAACAAGGTCGAATGAAAAGATCATAGGTGTTCTATAACTCTCTCGCTAGACAAGCGGGATTTAACACTCAGTTATACTAACCCATTTGATTTCCTTTTAGCAATACGATATATGTGCAATACCAAACAGGGAGGAAAGCGCTTATCTATGGATCTCACATTACATGTATTAAATACATGGTTCCATGAAATAAATTGATATAGGATGACACTAATATAATGAAACCGGTCAGGAAGTTAAAATTCGCTACAAGCAGAATTTAACCCATGCTGCAAGTAACAGCTCTCATGCACCAGCTCCCTAACTCACACTGTCATGAACTCTCAGCACAATAAAAGATATAAAAAGGTTGCAGTAATTTAATAACATTTTTGAAAAATACACCAGATCTTCGAAGATCATTTTTCTCGAAGAAAATTTACACAGAAAACAAACGTTGGAAAGCACGATACAGCAAGTGCGTGAAGCTGGCCAAGCACTTTCAAAATACGAGGATCTCTTTTTCAAGGCAGACGACATTAATGATAAACACAAAAACGTGTATATATAAGGTCGGATATGAGGAGCTACATGCATGCCTGAGTTTAGTGTCTATGATATTATGGTGACTTATGCTAATTGCATAATACCGTGCTGTATAATTAGTTGATTAGATAAACAGGTTTTAAATAAGAAAATATAGGTTAGAATAAGTTTGACTATCGTCGGGAAGGGAGTTCCAAAGAATAATCGTAGATGTGGAGAAAAAGGTCTGAAAAATCTAAAGTCTGGTAAGGATTAATGTAATGCATAGAAACGTACGTAGACGATAATGAGATATCTAATATTTTCGTTGTTGTTAGTACTTGATTTTTTATCTTTGAATACATTTTGTATAATATCTATTTTGTATTTGATGCATAAGAGTTTCCCAATCAGTTTCTGTACATCAATGCACAAAGTAGATCTGTAACGATTTTTGCACCCTCCAATTGAATTTATTTCCCAATCATTCCGAATCTTCCTTTCATCAATTATCCCAGACCTCAGAAGCATATGATAAAAATGGATGCATGAGTAGAGTATACAGTTTAGCCAAAGTGTTTCTATTGAAATACTTTTTTTTTGATACATGAGCAACATAAATAAATATTTAGATGCGTTCTGACTAATCATACTAATATGATCAGTCCATTTGGCATTATAAGATAATTTCAGTCCTGTGTGTCTATAACTTTTAATGGGAAGCAAATTCATTTTGTCAAAAGAGAATCTCATAAGGAAAAAAGAGTATGCCTGCTTGTAAGTAATAAAGTGTCAGCTTGTGAAGTATAAAGACTAACAAGCTAATGAATTATATTTATCAAGATATTTAATAATGATCTCTTGTACTTGTAAATGATCCGTTGAAGACGTTGCAAGAGAAGTATCGTCCGTAGATAATTTGGCAAGCGAGTTTAAATTGTCTGCTATATCAATGATATAAATACGAAATAGTAAAGGACCTAACACGGAAGCTTTGGAACCTCCAGCAGTTAGTTGACATTTTGTTGATACAGAATTTCCATAGAACATTCTGATAACGGTATGTTATGTATCTTTTAGCCATGGGATAAGTTTACACACACAACCACACACACACACACACACACACACACACACACATATATATATATATATATATATATATATATATATATATACATATATACATATTTAGTTAGTTATTGATTTATTTGTCATTATAAATAATCCCTTCTATCCATACTATATCAAAGCATTACTGGCATCAAGGAGTAATAAACACGTACTTTAATTCGAATCAAAAGAAAGCATATTTTATGATAAAATTCAATTAATTAATGAGCTGTTGAACGACCTGAGAAAATGCTATTTATATGTCAAGTTATTTTCGTATACAAGATATATAAATGTTTGATTATAATTCTTTCAAAAACCTTGGAAGCACAACTGAATAAAGAAATTGGTCTATAATTAGACGATAGTGTTTTTTTCTCCTTTCGTATGAATCTGTATGACGTGCGCTATTTTCCGCTCTTCAAGGAACACACGGGTTTCAAGTGATTTGTTAAATAATATGTGCAAAGACAAAACAATTGATTAAACTATTTTTTCCATCGTTTATGAATAATAGGATCGGGTCAAACGGCTTTGTTTAGGTCAAGCCTTGTTATTACATCTATAATGTCTTGTTGTTGTATAATGATGTCAGATAAAACAATTTGATTTTTAACCTCTAAATCCGATAATTGTCTATATGTTATTCTAATCATGGAACGGAGCAAATTTAAGGGATCACTTTTCCTGATCATTTGTCGCAAACTTACAGGAGATTTTGTAACTCTGAGTGGAAATAATATGTTTTAATGTCATTGTAGAACGTACTTTTTTCATCATTTTCCATTAAAATCAAGGATTTCAGGATTTTAGAAAATGCAAATTTGCATCAAGTTTTAAATGAAATGATATAGCTAATACAGTCTGAATACGATTATTAATAATTTGCAGTACTTTCTATGTAAATCTACTAGCTTTATCGTCATCTCTTGTAGAGTTTAATTCTTGTTGTCGTAAAATAGTTTTAAAGAAAAAACAAATCATGCAGTTTTTCAATAGTAAAATCTGAACCGTTTTATCATATTTTAATCGACGACAAGTTTAAAAATTCATTGTTTAAGACTATATAACAGACTACTACGTATACCTCAATACACGCTACAATATAGGGAAAAAGGAATTTCCTCTTCAATTGCAATTCAAAATCATCACAAACCGTATATAATCTTTCTTCCACCCTTTCATTTACAAAGTTGGACTGTTTCTATTCTCTGGGCAAAAGCACCGCTCCTAAACTGTGTCAATATTGATAATTCTTGCTTTGACATTTTAAGGGAATTATAATTCTCAGTACAAACTATTTCGTAAATTGGCAATATGAGAGCAATTTTGGAATATCTTTGTATTTTCTAGCAGTTTGTTATATAATGCACGTCCCAGTTCATACGATTCTGAAACTGTGAGTTCAGATCAATTCTTTTTAGTATGTCTCTAATCACAGTTGAATAAATATTATAGTAGATATTACAGTCCATAACAAAGACTCGTTTATTAAGAATATGCTTATCTGTTCCAGCAGCAGACCACTGAAAGCAATCTCTTGTATATTAGGCATCCAACCAATATCTCCGTTGATTGTCAGAATGGGAGTAAATCTATGCACACCATGGTAGTACCTTATTTGACACTGCATATATATCCTTATCAGGTTTGTAACCCCAAATTGACTTACCGTAATCCCGAATTGGTATAACCCATGAAGGAAAGAGTATATCAAAGTTTTAAAATTCAACGTTTCTACAATTATTTAGTTTTGAAATAATAAATCCTGTACTTCTCCTTGGAATACTTGCACGAACTTCAGCACTTTCTGAAAAACCTGATAGTAATTCGTTCCAAGCAGGAATGTAATCCTTGTCGCGAATTAAGGCACTATCGCCTAGCTTATATGCACCAGCGTCATAACACACACGACCATGTGTTATATACCTGCTGAGAGAAAGAAAGAAAGAGAGAGAGAGAGAGAGAGATAGAGAGAGAGAGAGAGAGAGAGAATTACACATATACACCAAAACAGAGCGGAAAGTGTTATCCCTGGATTCTACAGGATAAATACGAATAAGTACTATTATGATACAGGTTAGAGAATGTTTAATTCGTACTCTACGGAGATTCTTACCCGGGTCCGCGGGTTACGGCACCAATCGCCTTGCCTGTAAGCACCAACCCATATACCATCTCGACCATGCACACACAACCGGTATAGGCATTCTGGCGAAGCAGACATACCTTCACGTCGACCCAGTCATTACGTCTCATCTAAGTACACAGACCATATGGATTCCTACTACATACATCAAGGTATATAGAAGTTATTATAGAGAATTACAAATATACACCAAACAGAGCGGAAAGTGCTATCCCTGGACTCTACAGGAGAATGCTTGATAACATTAACATAATTTTAAAATACGAATACGTTATACTATCCTACAGGTTAGAGACAGTATATCTATCTATCTATCTATCTATCTATCTATCTATCTATCTATCTATATATATATATATATATATATATATATATATATATATATAGTCTGTTTATATAATATTATAAATATTTTAGGAAATTATACATGTTTCTTGACTTTAATATTTGCTTAAACCTTAATGTTAAGTATAATGTTGACATGTTTACCCATTATTCTTGAATTAGGTTGTTTACTTAGTATTTGAGTTCAAGCACGGTTTTGGTAAACAAGTTGTTTATTCAATTTGAGGTCAAGGTTGAGTTTGTTTACATATAAAGCCAGAATTTCCTTTAGAGCTATGTGTCAAAAATCACATACATCATAATATTCTAGAACATTCTGTCGCGTTACCTATCTTTATATATACCATGTTTAGTGGACAGTTTTTCAGTTTCGCACTTACCATCAGTCTATTAAAGAGTTATTACAGTTGTGAAAAAATCGTTCCAAAATTCTGAGAGAGGAAGTATTTAAAATATTCATTGGATTATAAAGTGCTCGTAGACTTTTGGATTTTGGATTTTGAATTGATGATTTGGGGATTTATGTGAACTTATTCAAAGATATTCTAGAGTACTTTATTTTGGCTCATCAGCACATTAAAGACTTCTGGCACATCAGGACATTAAAGACTATTGGCACAGCATCACATTCAAGGATACAGTAATTCATTCGGAACATTCTATATTTAGGACTTGTGATTAGGACACTTAGGATTATTGGATTTTTGGGATTTGTATTCACCTTATTGTAAGTGCCTTTTTGATTTTCATTTTAATTGTCTAGAAATAAATTGCTTGTTGATTTTATTGGTTTTACTTTCTTTCTGGTACATTTTTCTTAGACTATAGAGTCGTAACAATACATAGTGAAATGCGTGGATAAGGAAAAAGGATTTAACAAAATTTTTGATACAATTGAGCCCATCGCAAGGTTCTTTCTGGTGTTTTATATGAAAGTGTTTCCTTGGTTATTACTAAAGGATATAACGACATAATATTTATTTCAGTCGTTCATGAATTGATTGCATACCCTATTCGGATAATAATACAGTATAATTTTTATTGAGATTGACAGTATATACTACAATAATTATTCCACTCTCTTCTCAAAGTCCAAATAAGAACGGTAACAAAAGTTTACTTTGTCTTGGTATATTGTTTATCCTTAACATCGTGAATATTTTTCGAACAATGCACATGTACCAATAATAAGATCGCATCTGATACTAGCATATGTTGTTCCATATTTTTTGTTATTCCATCTTTTGTTTTCTAACTGCATTTTCTGATATGTATATATATGTTGTTCCAGATTAGTTATCCCCTAGAGTATTTTCCCCATCAGAAAAATATATTTTCTACACTAGAAATGTCGTTCTGTTGCGGCATTTCCCCGAAAGATTTAGTATATTTTTACCCCGGAAGAAAATTGCTCTGGATAATCATTTTCCCATGGTCAAAATGCGTGTTTGCTTTGTCAACTATTTCTTCGATACAATATTGGAAACTATCCCCACTGGATAAAGTCTATATTCATTTACAATGCCAGTGAAATGTGTAAAAAAGGTTTATTTTACACGCTTGCTATGATATATGTACCGTCTATGTTGCTAAACCCTCACGTAGGTCAAGTATAGTCGGGCAACTTTTGAGAAAAGTGGAAGTAATAGAATTAGCGCTCTATCAGTCCGCCTGTCAATCTGTGCGATATGCTTTCGTCCACTTGATAGCCATAAGTGAAATGAACATGATCCGAAATTACCACATTGCACACAATTTCTAACTGGTGTCGGAATTCCTTTCTGCATGACTCGTTGCTTTTGACAAGTATGTCATTAGAGTATCCACTGTTGTTTAAATGTGACACGAGTCACACGAGTCATCGTCAGTTTAATGATCCCTAATGTGTTTGTGAAACATTTGTAAAAAGCATTAGTGGCTCATTTATTATATCTGTCTTATGCCAAACTATCTATTTTATTTTTTTTTTTTTTTGGGGGGGGGAGGGGTGAACGACTATACATTTCCCCCGCCGCTCATGGAAATTTGCAGCAGTTACAGAAAACTAACTCGATAACGCTAATATTCCTCTCAGAACAAGGGCCCCAAAGCATTTAACTCTGTATAAATGGTCATTCAATGGTTCGTCCTTGATGAGAAACAATTACATAAAAGAAAGTCTGTTCTCGAATAGCTTTTCCTCCGTGAGGAGTCATTATCTCCGGGAAGAAAATCAACCCCTGGGGATAGGTCGCTCTATGGGATCGGCACAAATCATCCCTGTTCATCAAACATTTGACAACTATTTGAATTTTATCATGAAAGGAAGAATTTTTTTTAGGATGAATTTTAATTGATATTTTAAATGTTAATCTGTAACATAGTAGGTGCCACTTTATTGTATTCTTTTTACATTTTCAAATAATTGAATACTTAAGTTATTTCTATCGTAATTTCATCATATCCTGCATCATCAACTTTATATTTACTTTATTTATTACCTTTAACATCATTTTTATTGAGTCCACTTTACTCTGTTGAATACAGTAGTACCCATGAACTAATCTATCTATCTATCTATCTATCTATCTATATATATATATATATATATATATATATATATATATATATATATATATATATATTTTAAAAGAATTCGTCTATTTCCAGAATATATATACACTTTCATACTTCGTCTAATGTAAGCTATTTATATACTGTCTAATTGCTTTTGCTTCTTTCTAAATTCTTTATTTACTTTCGTATCATTTATATCTTTCTATTCTGCGCCTGAAATTCTTTTTTCCAACTATCGGTTCTTAACCCGACTCTCTCGCTTTCTTCCAAACCGTGCTATTTCCGTCTCATCTGTAATCATTGTTTTAACCTATCTTTTCACGCCGGTTTTACACTGTCAGTTATTGATTCATCATAGTTATGGATCACTTTCATTTACATCTATTATCAAAGGTAAATTTAAGCAATACAAGCATATCAGTCACTTCTATGTACATGGCACTGTTCATGTGAATTCACCAAGCTCCACATTATTGACTGCATCTGTTCACGTGGATTCGCCAAGCTACTCACGGTATCTGTTCACATGAATTTGCCAAATTTTGTATTAATCGCGGTTTCTCTGCAGATACTTTTCAAGAAGACCTTCAGCTAGCGGTGAAAAGACTGGAAATCGATAGCAAGTGTGATATCGCGATTTTCAAGTTAATTTGTTATGTTGTATACCATCTCTGATTTAATCATATATTTGATCCTTACATGATGTAAGGTTTGTGAGTTTTTAAGATGTAGGCTGGTGTTTCTCTACTTCGCCCTGTTCGTGAGAATAATGTTTTGTCTGAGTGACTTTTAACAATCGATATCTTTATATTATGTTGTCTAATATACACTGGCTGCTATCAAAACATATATTGTACATATCGAACAATATCATCACAAAGTGTTTCATACACATATCATAAATGTCCTGATAAAAAGTATGTGGCAATCGTTCAAAGTCCCTTCCACTGACTTCTAATACTAGAATTTTGACAAGTCGGTCAGTATAGTGCTGCAGCTCTGCCTACTAAAATACTGATATAATTATCTTATCGAACAATCTACTTTACAAATACCAGTCAGGATTCCTATTCTTTCAGTACTTAGTCTCATTCAAGCAAGTTCTCGCTCGGGTCAGAGAGAGTTTTGTCGCACGCGAGTGCATTAAAATGTTTCATTCTTCTATGTGACCGACAGAAGGCGCTTCCAGAAAACTGTGTAAAATTGTAACGAAAAAGACATATCTCCCTTCTTTAACATTTTTCTATACATATTTTCTGCAATAATTCAAACCAAACTGATATTATCAACTTAACAGTATCGAATTTGACACCATTACCGATGCAGGAAGTATGTCTTAAGCAGCCAATAAAAAATGAATGTGTAGTGAAATGAGACATCGTCTTATTATAACAAGTATGTAATCTCACATCATCAGCCAATGAAATCGCTTTCCCAGCTTTGGAAAAATGTCGTTCTGACATTATGAACAAAATTCTTCTTTTTTTTTACCTGACCCCCGTATGACAATGCTCTCATTGAGCAGTGCGAGAGTACCGTTGAGCGAGAATATCAAGCACTCACCGGTACATACATATTTAACATCAAAATACAGCTCTAGACAATTATGATAATATATGCATGGTCTTTTATGAAGTTTCCATGGCGTAAATATAAGCATGTCATGGTTGTTTGTTGCACAAATTAAGAACATGTGTAATTAGATATCTAGGTTTGGAATGGTTTATAATCCGGTAGTCTCAAAGAAAACAGTGTTTGCTACTAAACTCATGTCAGTCGGAATTTAAGACAGTTCTTTCTCAGGCTTCCGTGCATTTATGATTGTTTTAAAGAGATTGGTTAAATTACTTTTGTTCATTAAACGTCTTTTTAGTGTTTTGATATGCCTAAATCCACGATTATTTGTTATACTAATTATAGGACTTACAAGGAATGTTTTCAGCACATGTTTTCTCACTATTTTACCTTTATGTGCACTCCAACCTTTTTTTAAAAAAATCTCATTGATCTTTGTTCAACATTTCAGTGGTCATGCCGTTTGCATAAACCAATCCAGCTGGTTTACTGGTTGGCTATTTCCCAATGAATCACCTGGCCGCAGCATTTATACAAAAGGAAGTATCAATCGTTTTGGCAACAATGGAATAATTACCGTATGTATGTCCAGTTTAGCGCCCATTTTAGATGTCAACACTCGTCAACTTGTTTATTTCCATACTGTCGTAATCAATATTTTGATGTTGTGATTAACCTAACCCGAATTCAATAGATGGCATCTTATATAATTATATTATATTCAAGACAATTACTTCTTGCTTCATTGTTATTTCCTAGGGCCAGATTCAGACGCAGCCCTCTAGGTAGCTTCTGTTATTGCTCCCGATGTAGCAGCTATCCCGAACTTGGGAAGAACTTTCCAAAATGAAGGCAATATATTCAGAACAAGGTACTTTATAAATGCCATAACAGCACCAATAAAACCTCCTTGTTTGCTTAGCTGATTTTGTTTTTAGCTTATATACAAACACATGATGCATTCTTTATGTCATAAGGAATTTAAACAGTTGTTGTTCATTTTTGAATAATTCATCTGTGCCGTTATACTGTTAATTTCTTGGTTGAACTTTGGCATAAACTGTGACCAATAATACTAGTATCTTTTAATGTTGTGTTAAATTTATATATGTGACTTCAGTCATAATTTTATATTATATCATTACATACTAAGATATTCACCTTTTATTAATTTTATTTAGTGTTATGTATATGCCTCAAAACAAGGCAAATGCGAAATATGCGCCAAGATTAACTTTAAATTGAAAGTGTCCACCAAGTTGCCATGTAATTTCAATATCAGATGGCGAATTTATCAACTGTTCACCATGATGAGTTGCATCACAATTAAAAACGTGATATATTGTTTGAAAGTCAGCTATTGAAATAGAAGCTTCGGTGTCAGTATCATTATATTTATATACTACTTTCATTAGTATCCTATATACGCGATTAATATTTATGTTTGCTGGTCCAAGTTACATATGGTTGCTCTTTCAGTATATTGAACTGATTTGAAACGCACAAATCTTTTTCTGACATTAGCATTACCAACAATTATATTATTTAGTAATTGTCTGTCATGTCTGCCAAAAGCTTGGAATGGAACAAGAACATGTCTTGGTAATTGATCCTACGCACCGCTTGTAACCCGCCGTGTATTTGATAAAACATCAGCATTATATAGTTGTCTGTAGACATTCATTTTTACAGGATATAAGTTCTTGTTAAAACCAGACGCGTATTTGCTTTGAAATCCACCGAAATTCTCAATGATGGCTGAACTTTGGACATTCACAGGGATAACTAATCGATTCTAAAACAACCATGTGAGGGTGTGTTATTGTTTCTCATAACACAGTTATTTCTCTCAGCTGGATCCAATATCAATGAATTTTTGACACATCTCGTAACCGAGTATATGTCTCTAAAATAACCAAATATTGCGGTTAATTTTGTTTCCTGTTGTTAGTAAACTTTCTTTGGCAAACCTTGAGTCATAAAATGCAACTCGTATATCATTATTCATTGTGTATTACTGATAATTGCGCCTTTTATATTTGCATCCTTTCCCATCGTTGCGGATAGGGGGAAGGGGAGGGGGGGAAGAGGGGTACAATATACCACCTGTTTTAAACTCAATTTTACCAGCGGCACCGGTATTAGTATTCGGAAACCAAAACACGTTTGTGATCGATGATAGATTATAATTATTTGAAAAAGAGACAAAATTAATATCTTTGAGGCTTATAGAAGATGTAGTGTAGTGTAGTGTAGTATATATATATATATATATATATATATATATATATATATATATATATATATGATAAGTTCTTCATTATTGAAGTGTGTAAGTCGCAAATTACCAAAGTGGATTATTTTCACTTGACATGTGATTCAAACAAAGAAAGAATGATAATCAGGCAAGAATAAATAGTGTTTGACATTTTTCTTCTCCATTATTAGTGTCAAAATTGATTATATACATTATACAGATTTATTACATGAAATGATTCAAAGTGGATCTTTATAACCATTTAGTGTGTGACCTAGAGGTACTTTTCTAATGGCTCCGCATATTTTTCAGTAGATTGAAACTCTTTGATTCTACCAAAAGCATATTTGACTACATCTGTCTGTGCTATCAGAAACATGATTTGATTTTACATAGGAAAATAATTGTTTCAAATACCTGTGATAAAATTTATTATTTGATTTTTTTAATCCAGTTTTAAAGTACTATTGATTGTTGTTGCTATAATTGGAATAGTAGCTAGGATGCTTATCGTAATGGGGATAACCGGTATTACACTGAGACCGCCGCATCAACTAATAATAGATGATATTAACACAACCGAATTAATTTTACTGCCATATAACTTAACACTTTTGCAATAACACATAATAAACGTGTGAGATAATCATGCAACTGATTTAGATCTGCAAAATTAGATATAAATTTTATATTGTTATGTTACGTTAAATTCCAAAAATATACGCATTAAATTCTAATTTATAATTTGTGTCAATTGTAATAACCGTTGGTTTTCTTTAAAACTACCACTCGATATATTATTTATCAAAGAGGATTCCAACAACACTTTTCATTCATCAGTGTCATAGATTTGCCAAGTAGTGAATTCGCTTCTGTCATTATCACAACAAAATATCTAGAAAATTTCATTTCCGTTAGAGATTTCTGGTGTTCTTGATAGAAACTGTATGAGGTATGTACCAGGTAAAAATTAATATTAAAACAACCCGAGTCCAGATTTTCTATATTAGGTAGAGCTATCATTTGCATTGCAATAGCATTGATTTTAGTATATTCCAACCAAGACTTTCTTATAACTTCTTGGTTTAAATGCCCATGGTTTCCTTAAAATTATATTTTGTTATTTTTTTGAGCAACAGAAATGATGGTGATGCTAATGCTTTTTTAATTCTCAACATCTGCTATGTGATCTGGTCTAAATTTGGTCTTAATAAGGACACAACTTTGCTCAGAAGTGCCTAAAAATGCGCAATCATTATTTGATTATATGCCATATAATATGAGTGGAGTAATTCCTTTAAATTAAATTTCAAGAAAACGACTGATTTTATGTAAATTACTTAAGCGGGTTTAAATCGGAATTCATTTTGTATTCACCAAGAATGAATTTTTTTGTCCAGTAAAAATATATTGTGGGCCTAAAAACTGCTTGTTCTATCTTTGTCCGAACATGAACTATTGTGTTTATAGTTGCTTACATATTTTGTTGACATGAATTTAAACATATCTTCCCACCATGCAACTATTCCTTCAAGTGTTGTTACCTCGAGCTCATGAATACATATTGGAGTTGGATTTTGGTTTAAAGCATACTATGGAGGATTACTAGTTAGTGCACATTCTGTGCAACAGTCTTTTTATTATTTTACTGGCATTATTAGCTATTTTATCATCAACATATTTTGTATTTGACGGATCAGCATCATCATTGACTTTATAGCTTGATATCATTTTATTTTCACTCTTTATCAGCGTGCTTTTCATATAATCACCACTTTTCTGTAACTACGTTCCATTACTGTAATTTGTGCTAATGATATCAAGAGTATCCTCATCAAATTTGGTGCAAGCATTCTGCTTCACTGTCAGTCCATAGATATTCTTTGTATTATTTCTCCCCATTTTTAATTTGAAAACAAAATCGCGGCGGATTATTGTATTAAGTACCAGATTGAAATATCTGGTCACTATTGATTTCTTATTTATACCCAATCAGAAAAGAAAACAGGAATAGGCCGTTTTTCACTATCATAACTAGTAAGATTTTGGTCATTATCGAATTAAGCTATATTTTTGCCAGCTTGAATATTACGGCAACCAATATGTCTTACCACATCCTTGTCCATGTAAATATCTATGTCGCCCTCATTGTATCACCGCCTTCTAAGATATAAATATCAGATTATGTGTGTAGTTTATTCATCAAACTTTTGGAATTGATGTTCAACCTTCTGGAGCTGATAATCAACAACATTTGATATAAGACTATTAACATTATCATATATGAACTGCTTCGAGACACCATCGACTCCATTTGTAAGGCATCCTAAATTGACCTTATTATTTTTATTCTTATTCAGATCTTTTAAACTTACTGATGACCCCGTTACAGCCCAACCCCATTGATGGACGTATTCGTCTAATTCATTTTTAATATGCATAGATTGATTACTTGTTGCAAATGTATTATTATATAATTCAACAACACCTGCGCCATCGGCTAGCGTTAAACATTTTTTATTTGTATTAGTACTAAGGGCAAGTATCTGTAAATTTATCAAGTTGCATATGCCTGGTAATATTGTTTTTGTTATCACTTGAATCAAGTTCTTGCAAATTAGTTAATATTAATATTTCAGGGGGTATTTTGTTGTAAATGTGTACCCAGCAACACTTGTTTGGTTCGATTGTATATTTCGCAAATATTTTGATTAAAAATTTATTTTTAATATAGTATATATTTAAACTGATTTTATGTTTCTCAATTGTATAATAATATATAATTATGTTCTCTTTAAGCGTGTAAAAAATGGTCAAATTTGACAAAATTAAATTAAAGGCCCATCCATAAAGGAGATCTACCAACCCTTTTTCTACCAGTCACTGGGGAAAGCATCCTCTAATTAAGCACTTAGACTGCCACAATCAAAATCTATTCCATTTTCTTACGATCAATTGTGCTGGCTCTACTCTTCCACCGATTGTTGAACAATTTCTTAGTAATCTGGACGATGAAATGCAATAAATAAGAAATGCTTACAAACGGCCCGTGCCAAAGAAAACTAATGGAAATGATAAACTGTAACATCCTGCCACATTTGTAGAAAAAAACATATAGTTGACGATAAAGTAAGAAATCACTGCCATATACCGGTATTTACCGAGGTGCCACTCATTCTGATTAAAATTGACAACTAAACATTTCTCTTCAGGAACTAAGGTTCATTTGGTATTTCACAATCACAAGGAATATATTGACCATCTCGTAATGTCTGCAGCTGCGAAAATACTCACGGACATATAATTTGCATACCAATCAGCACGGTAAAATACAATTTCTTTAGGACAGATGAGCTTACGTTCCTTGATTCCTTTCAATTTCTTAACAACAGCTTGGAAAGATTAGCTCAAAATCTGCACAACGAAAAAAGATTTTAAAATAACAAAATCAGTTGCTGAGCCAGACCAGTTTGATCTGCTAACTAGAAAAATGTCTAACCCATACCATTATATAGGTAGTTTTTAATTTGTTGACGAGGACAAATTACTACCAAAAGAGACGTTTTACTCGACGTTAGCCAAATCAGGAATAACAGATGAAGTTAATGCTCATGCCCAGGAAGTATGGAAAAAAATACAATATTACAAATATAAGCGACTACCATAATATCTGTCTCAAGACCGATGTGCTGCTGCTGGCTGATGCTTTTTGAGAGTTTTAGAGAAGTATCAATCAAACATTATGGCTTCGATCCTGCACAGTTTATCATAAGACCTGGCATGTCATGTGATGCTTTAAAAAATTAAAGGCTTCGAACTGGGGCTCCAATCTGATATTGATATTTGTTTATTCATAGAAACAAAATTCGGTGGGACATTGCAATGGTATAAAAAGATATTTTGCACAGCTAACAACCCAATGGTTAGTAGTTACGGCTCTACCAAACTAAATAACCGGAGAATGCATATCCAATTTTTATGCCTGGGCCCATACCGACGCCGGGGTTCAAATGGATTAATTCTAATACAATTTCTGCTAAAATATTGATGATGATTCGGAGATAGGATATATCTTGGAAGGCGATCTGGGATATGCCTATGAATTATATAACAGCCACAGCTATTATCTGTTAGCCCCTGCGAAGATGCAGATCGAGAACAAATGGCTCAGTGAATATCATTAGCCAATGAATTAGATAGCAAGTTTATTAATTATGATAAGCTTCTTTCAAATTTCGTGAATAAAACAAAATGTGGCCCACTACCGCAATCTAAAGTTATATTTGAATCTAGGCGTGATAATAACCAAAGTCCATATGGTTCGCAGGATTAACGAATCAAAATGTCTGTCGCCACGCATCCAGTTTATCACTGACCTGAGAGAGCGATCTAAATATGAATTCGAAAATTTTGTTTCTGAGTTGGCGAAACTCTCTCTTCGGCAAAATTATGGAGAATCTGAGAAATAAGGTTAATGTTGAATTTGCAAGGACTTTTGAAAAGCAAGAAAATCAGAAGACTGGTAGCAGACCCAGGGCTTATATCAAAATAAGTATTATATGAAGATTTGACAGCGATTCATTATGTAAAGACAAGACTTATGCTAAACCATTTATACAGGGCAGTCTGTGCTAGATCATAGTGTTTAATGTATGACTTTTATAATAATCATCTTGAAAAGGAATATGTTGAGAGTAGGAATTTGTTAAACACAGCGACAGATAGATTGCTGATGGAAAATAAAAGAAACAATGTGTATTATTACATGAAAAAGATAACCTGGTATCATGACTCAAGCGAGTATCATGATAATCATCAGCTTTTCAGTACCGCAAATAAAATGTAGTACTACCTCATTATGCAAGATAATTAAAACAAACCTGTCGCCGCTGGACACACGCACACACACAAACACAAATTATCAGGGAGGATGGAATCAACACTTATGCATACTGGCGTCATAAAATAAGATGCTAAGCATTGATTTTCAGATGAATGAAACCATTAAGGAAGAGCATGCATTGAATAAGTAAAGCATGCCCTAGTATTCCCCGAAAGACCATGCCCTAGAAGTATATTCATCCGTGATCGTCTAAAACCATAAAGTAAATTCATTATAGTTTCCAAAAACACTATAAATAGTAAAAGCGATCCTGCTTAGTATATATTTATCCGTGACCATCTACAACACATAAAAGATACCAAACGCATGTCCTAAAAGCATATTAATTCTAGGCCTCCAAAACACTATAAATGCAATCAAGAGCACGTCCTAGAGCGTATTCATCTGTGATTCCCTGAAACACTATAACTACCTCAAACGTGTGTCGGAAAAGAATATTCATTCTAGACGCAGAAAACACTATAAATATCATCAAGTACATATTATGAAAGCATATTAAGTCCGACACCCTTGAAACACTATAAAGGCCATCAAACGTGTGTCAGAAAGCATTTTCATTCACGGAATCCCAAAAAATATCAGT
Organism: Margaritifera margaritifera; assembly: GCA_029931535.1. Lineage (NCBI taxonomy): Eukaryota > Metazoa > Mollusca > Bivalvia > Unionida > Margaritiferidae > Margaritifera > Margaritifera margaritifera. Next base: position 3,119,459 of record JAQPZY010001559.1, read on the forward strand.
ACAATAAAGTGTATTTTCTTAAAGCATATTCACACGTGACGTCTTAAAACACTACACGCACCAACAAACGCACTCCCGAAAGGCATATTCACATATTAATTCTTGAAACACTATAAAACACTATATATAATGTTGCGCACGTCCTATAATCATATTAAATCCGGACACCCTGAAAAACTACAAAGGCTATATTTAAAGATTGCAACTTAGCCAAAAAAGGATATATTTTATCCTCCCCAAAAAACGAAAACACTATAAAATCAGCCCATGACGCGGAAAAAGGTGCACCAGAATGTCAACTGTAATGTGTTGCAGATGTTATAATTTCGCTATATTATATTCGAAATGAAACGCCTATTTTGAGTGATCAATTTTGCTCTTAGCCCGTAATTTATTTCCTGGGTGAAAGGGATTGGCGACAATTATTTTAGATCTGATTTTTAAAAAAAAACAGGATCAGCCAGTTTAGATGAGTACAATGTACCAGGCATGCAAAGAGTGCGTTGTGCAAAACTTTGCGTCATCGACGACCAGATCAAGAGGTATGGATATCGTTAAACGGTTTATATATATGTCCATTGTTCTGACCATATTTTAGTTGATAAATAATGCAAAAGCAGTCAGGATACACGTTCCCACATTAATATAAAAGCCCTTCCCACAACAATATAGTGATACAAATGAATCAAACATGACTAGTGTCAGTAACATAATATGAGCCGACAACTGATAGATGCGGTTAGAAAAAGAAAAAAAAAGATATCCAAGGCAAGTAAACAAGGGTGTTATTAAACGTCGGACAGAATATAATTTGATATGCAATGCACCTTCATCAAACATCAATTGGTCATTGAACTGTTTGAAAAAGAAATTAATTTCTTCATATTTAAAGGCTAAGCCAGATCCATCAGTTAAAACGCCTTGTATCCTTAATGTGTTTTTGAAGAATAAAAAGCTCAGAGATATTCAAATTTGGTTCAGTTTCGAGTTCCGATGAGACAAATAAATAACGTATGTTACTTTCGGTTTATATATAAATGAAATGATAATTAACTGTTACAAGACACATGAGTCTTATCACAGTATGACGATGATCAGTAATCGGGAAAGAGATCCCCATAATTCACACCAGGACGAAGCTAAGGAATGGTGTGGTTCATGCGTGGAATGCGTGCGGTTCGCTGTTTATGAATGCATCGTCCCTAAATATCAGTCGCAATACCTGGAGATCTTCTACCTGGTGGCTTTGGTTAGCTTTTGCTGAGCAATGACAGTAAAATGTCGTGCCGAAGGACACAATACCGCAGCATACACAGCTTGATTTGGGAACAGAACCCTGTACTCCGGCGTAGAAATGAAGCAAATGTCCAACTGCTGACAGTAACTTATTGGTGTTCATTAGAGAGACGCACAGCAATATTTCTTGTATGTTTGGGCTAAGCCCTCTTTAAGGTATTTTTCCAAATGGCTTTACTTGGTGATTGTTTGGCAATGAGAGTAAAGTGAATTGCCAAAGGACAAAAACGGTGGCCGGCACAGCCTGATCTAGAAATCGAACCTGGTACTCTTGCGTGAAAGTTTATCACGCTAAAATGTTAGATAGTGCTCATTTCAACCGCACGTTTAACAAGTCCATCAAAAGCAAAGACTATATTATATTTTCCATCCTTTTGTGTACTGTTTTATTTGCTTGACAAAAACCTCTTTAGATTCTTAATTCGATCGCACAAAACTAAATGCTCTAGTGAGAACTGGCTTACTGATAAAAAGCTCACTTCAAATGTAGATTTTGAGTTGGATTGAGTTCCACGCAACACCTTAAAAAGGTTTTGAAGGAATCGCAATAGACAGAGAGATGACTCCTTTGAATTATTCCCCTTTCTGAATATGTTGCGAATCCTGTGAGATTGACATGGTATGGTGGCTACTGATAATTATTGCTGGACTAATTATTTGAAAATATTTTATCTACACCTAAACTCGCCAGCATCTCTCAGATTGTTAAATTACATTTAAATTTTGAAATTTCATTGGAGCGATAAACGTCTTACTTGTTTGCAGGCACACTCACATGTTTTTTTTTTGTTTTTTTTTTTGGCCAAATATCCATAACTGGGAGTAATGCTCAGCTACCCTTTGGTAGGAACAATGAAATTAATATCTCATGACCAAGGCAGTCAAATAGGCTGAATAGTGATTAATAGTGGACCATGTGTTTAGCAACTTTCAACAAAACAAGCAGCCCACGTGAAATACAGTTCTTATTGGTAACAATGGTAGTAGTAGTAGTAGTGGTATTATTATTAAAAAATAACTTTCAGTCAACAGTGTAATAATTCATTCCATGGACAAAACAAAATCTCGAGGGAAAAATCAATTTAAGACAATAGGGTCATCCCAAGTTTTTTTTATTGTCGTACGTTTTATTGCTAAATAGTGGCTGCCCATGCGTGAGTGTGTACCGTATAGCAGCTCGTACTAAATCTTTTGCGACAGAGACTTTAGATGCCGGATTATTTACAAATGTTCAAGAATTTCAAGTTGTGAAGGATGCAGTGATTGATTAGAAAAGCAAGGGGCATGCTGTATACTAAGAGTTCATCTGATTGTGGATGTTTAAGTTAAGCACTTTAACTTTTAAAAAGAAAATAACACGCTGAACTGGAAAATTCTAAGATATTAGCAGTGATATATTATGTTTTCCAATGCACAAACTTATTCTTCATATGCTCACCTCGTTCAATAAATGTACAAACGGTACTCTGGATTGAACTATGAGTTGCAAAGTTCAATGCACTTTCATGCTGTTGTTTATTTTGTTTTTATTTTTTATTTTTTTTTGTTTTGCTGTATTTTTTGTTTTACGAAGACCGAAGAAGCAGAAGAAAACATTGACTTGGTGTTATTATCAAAGTGTAGAAACATTTGTAATGTCTAGCAACCTTTGCAAAAGAAGAAGACGAAACAGATGAGTAGATACTACAAGCAGTCTGAATAGATTTTAAGAATCCAAATACAGACAAAGGTATTTATTTTGTTATTACATCCCAAATAATAATATATTGTAAACCATACAATTAAAGTACGGATGATATGTCACTGATCTGTTCAATGCAATCATTCACTCTCTCAATCAATCAGGCAATAAGATTTCATAAATTTTGAATTAAATTCCACCAGGAACTGCAGAAATTGTGAGAACAAACAGGTACATATGTTAATATAATACAAATTTTATACATTTTATTGTTGGGTATAAAAGGTAAAATTAGACAATCTAGTAGAAGTTGAATTTATAGTGAAGAAGTTTCATAAATGGGTAAGATCTACTCTACATAACATTATACAAAATGATGCAAGCTGATGTAAATGACAATGGTCAAATGTTATCGATAACCTCTTGAAGTAAATATAAAGACTTGCGCAAAATTTCTGCTTCAAGTTATTTAGCATTTAGTAATGGGCAAGCTTGTGTACTTTTAAGCTCGTTAAGACAGAAATCTAACTCACGGAATTGTGCTTTTTTTAGATGTAATCTCATCGCCCATTATTTCTGTTCTGCGGATTTTCAATAAAAAAACAACAATCATTTTCTATTTGAATGCAGACTATTTAATAAGGCAAGAAATGTACTTTACCACAGATTATCAGTCATGTATATTAATTTTGATTATGATACACTTTTATTTCGCAACAAAATTTACGCAGCAGAAAAGCATCTTGCTACAAATGGAAATGCATATATATGTTATAAGCACAGAAAAGTTCACAAATGTATGATTACTTTTTGTTCCATTATGACTTCAGCTAGAAATATTAACTAGGCACACCAAACACTATCCTTCCAATCCTATCCTTCCTCCATCCTTCTCATCTCATTATATGTATGTACGTCACCAGTCTTGACTATTTCCACAACTCTTACCTGCATGCTCGTAAATTAAGTATTTATGTTCATAATAAAAGAGGAGCTTGTAAATTGAAGAAAAAAATGGGATCTTCTTGGCAATAAAATATGTTTAAACTAACTAAACACTTTTACACCACTCATGAGAGAGTGACCTCTATATTATTTACGAAAGGAACGAATGTTTTGAGACTTTCTCCACCAACGAAACTAATATATCTTGTGAGGATTTGGTAAAACTCCTGGGAATCACTTCGGATTAAATGCTCAGCTTTAACCACCAAAACTGTGATTTTTCCAAAAGCATCTAAACAATTAAATGTGCTCAAACTATTCTGAAAATACCTCACAAATAAACGACGACTCGCATTGTGTCACGTTTGTATCGTGGCAAGATTCAACTACTGTCCCTTAAACTGGCACTTTAGCAGCCTCAATAATAGGAACAGACTTTAATGATTTGATGAAAGAGCTTTGAGACTTGTCTTTAATTAATCAAGAAATCTTACTCTGCACACTTGAATTTATAAAATGTTTCAATTCTCTACACGTAAATCAAATGGTTGGAGAGAATGGAACTTGAAGCTTTCAAAAATTTCAACAAGTAATGTGCAGCATTCTTAACTTGTCTGGAAGTTTACCAAACATTGTCTTTCTCCTTTGGGTCTGCATGCACCTTGTAAGAACATCCATATATTGGCTGCAATCCTTTAGGCATGCAGCCGCTAAACTGTTGAATTCTCTCCCAAAACATTTTAGAACAACCTCAGATTTTAATAGTTTCAATACCACTAAAGATCTGGTCTACCATCGTATTGTGTAAATGCTCCATTTGTCAATACAATTGAAGATGTTGCTGCCGCTGCCATAATTTACTGCATGTGTAGTGTTTGAGCTGTCAGTCTTGTAGAGTGTTTATAGCTTATAGTTGCCCTAAGTGTGGCTTATGTTGCTTACACTTACATTTCGATGAAAGTTTTCTCTCTATTGCAGAGGCATATTAGTTATTTTAGCTCTACATAATTGTTATTGCATTCTATATTTGTTCTGATGTTAAACTTATAGCTTTTAGTTGCTTGTAGGTTTGTAGTTCTGCATTGAACTTTCAGTTGCTTTTAATTCATGTGTATTTTTCTCATTTTTATTTCCCTGTATATCATCTTAATTGCTGTCTTGTAATATATATATATATATATATATATATATATATATATATATATATATATATATATATATATATAATATATATATATGTTCATATGTGCATAGTTTTGGTCGACCTTTTTCCCATTCTGCATGTATATGGTAACGCTACGTGCAATTTTAGATAAGGATCCATTATTGTAAAGTGATTTCTTTGCATCACGCTTTGATATAAAAATCGATTTTGGATGTATTTTGAGCAAAAACACAAGATTCTTAGTAACTAATTTGTATATATATATATATATATATATATATATATATATACACTGTATGTGAAGACAAACGAACATGCATATGTCGTAGTTGTTTTCTTTTATTTTGGTTTATAAACATGCACAAATATATGTAACTAATTGTTATATATGCATGTAGGTCTGTCTGTATGTATTTTCGATTGTTAAAGTTAAATTTTATTTTTTGTTTATAGTCGGTAAAATAGTTCCACTGAGAAATACACAGCGGCTCTAGATAGCAGTTGTCTTTGTCTTTGTCTATGCTCATAGAGAGGGCAAAATTGGCACTTGATTCGATCAGATTTCTGTATTAAATTTGTAAAGCATCAACTTCAAAATATTGATATATTTCACGACAAATGGTATCCTTAATCACAATTGCCTCATGGTGTTGATTTATTTAAAATGTTCCTCCCTCATTATTTCTTACTTTGATGAGTTGGTTTTTGAAAACAAGTAAGAAACACATAGAACAAACAACTAATAAATTCAATCTACAGGTATCCTGTCCTCTGCTTCCTTCAGTCGTCTACTAATAATGTTACATTTTGTCTCCCAAGATAGTTGGCAGAAGTTAATGTCATCTTCATAACCTCTCGAAATCGTTAATCTATTTTTACTTTTCCTGCTGAAATAAGTTAGCTGAGTTTGTTCGGATGATACTCCAACTTGAATTGCCTTTTTTAGTCCACATTTGTCGGCAACTCTGAGATGAAATAAAAATTTGGGATACATTCTGTCTTTAGTGGTCCTCTCCTTCCTGAACTTTTTTATAATATATTGCTCGCATATCATAAGAATTCTTTCATATTCAAACTTGCGTGCAATGGTGGTAACTGGTTCCAGATTTGTACCTAAAAGTAAACTTAACAAAATTCAGAGTAATCTCAATGTCATACTATTTACATTCTCCTAATATTAGGACAATATTTATTCTGATAAGAAATGTATCAGCAGTATATGTTTTGTGTGTGTGTGTGTTTAATTTTTGGTATAATTTACGTCGTCGGGTCTCTTTCTCTCTATATATCACTCTCTCTCTATATATCACTCTCTCTCTCTCTCTCTCTCTCTCTCTCTCTCTCTCTCTCTCGGCACCTAGGAACTAAAAAATGAATAGACAGGTTTGCACTTACCCCTCTATCCCGCAATGAATATATATATATATATATATATATATATATATATATATATATATATATATGTCGGATTATATGAAAGTAATGTATATAGATATACACCGATATACTCAAAACAGGTTAGTTATAATTTGTCCCAAGCAGGAATCGAACCCATTCGACTATTAACGGCACCTGGCTCTCATGCTCTAACGTCCTAAACTAGTCAGTCCGCAGTCATCTCCCCCCATCCAGATAAAATGAGTTAGAACAAAGTTGAGGTTAAGAACTCGAGATACACCAGAACTATATGGGATGACGGCATGATTCTTGAGGGAAAATACACAGCATGCATAATTATTAGTTTTGATCAGAAACAGGTCAAAGTAGCCAATATCTTGTGCATAAAATGGTTCATTCTAAAATTCATCTAAATTTGTATGGCAGTAGCCAAAAGCAGTATTGTATAAACAGTCAAAATACACTGTCTTTGAAAAAAACTAAATCGATCCATGTAGACCCTTGTAAGTGACAAGTCTGTACCATTTCTGTGGTACCAAATTTGTACTACTATATTTTATAAGACCTATATAAAGGATAGGAAAATGAGAAAAGACTATTCTAAACTTGAATTTATAAATCTATTTAAATAGAAGATCTCTAAAAGGTTCTAAAATTAGACAAAGAAATGTAAAAGACATATAAGAGGATACTGAAAAGGATCTAACCAAAATGAAAATATATATTGAAAAAAGAACTAGAATGTGTTGCAAGTAAGCGTATACAGCTACCACGACATGCAAGTAGACTGGACACAAAAGACTAGGAAACTTTTAAAAAGTATCACATTTTTGTATGAAACTTCCTTCATGAGACAGACTAAGAAATTATATCAAAGACAAAAGAGTAACCATCGCTGCAGTTACACTTATGATTAATATGATGTATATAGGCATGGTCATATCCTTGTTGAATATCCTTGGTGAATACGTGAAAAGTGTCGATTTTGTTCATAAACTTGTGGAGGTTCATCATATCTTAACGACTTTAATGGCAAAGTTATCGACGATATCAAGAATTGACTAAAACTATTAGTCAACTTTTATTCTAATTTTATATTGTATTATTACGTGATATTGGATACAGGTTTAATGTTCATTGTGGCATTGATAGATCTATTTGTTGCCCTGTTAATGTAGCATGGTAATACTGCTAAATTCAAGTTATTCGAAAAGTGATTCAACTGGATACAAATGACTATGAATGTTGGATTCATGATCATTCTCTTCTTGTATCTGTCACAATTACATGACTTTAGAAATCATCAGTCTCGTTTTTGGCAAGGCACATTGTTATTGCTCATTTTATTATCAATAGATTGTGTACGCAATTTTACAGAGTAACTATTAATCAATGCCATACAATTTTTAACTACAGCCCTACACATATACGCTGGGTGAGTCGTAGATATTTGCAGCGAAAAAAACAACCTATAGACGAAATGTTAAAGGACAATCTCTGTCAACAGCAGTATGGTTGCATTGTTATTATTCGTACATTTTTTAATATCTTAAATGGTCTCTGTGCTATATGTATGTGTAGCGCCAAATAATCCATAATGGAAGATTATAATGTATGTGTGATGTCCACCTTATTTATAGACCATTCAATGTTTTGTTGAAACAAAAATATTTTTCTTCGTGTGGAAGCCTTTGTTAAGCCCAAACAAGTACCTAATTGTTTGAAATATATACTGTAACCAGCAACATGTTTCATTTTTGTTGCAAATGTAAACCTCCTTAATGCGACCTCCTTAAAAACGCCACCTCAAACAGCATAGTCCAGCTTGTTACAAGACCTTTTTTTAAATCTGGTCAAAATTCTTCATGGCTACTGTAACCAATTTACCCAAGAATATAATTACTACTTACTTGTTTTATTGTAGCATTGAAACAAAAGTAACTATACTTTCTCTACTGGGAATTTGTCCACATAATACACAAATAGTATTTATTCATACAATACCTGTTTCAGTTAACGTTATTGTTATCAAGTAAAAAGAAATAACCCCAACCCATTTCTGTATCACAATTGTGATGGTCATTAAAATAAATATATGATACTAATACTTGCCACAAAGCTGTAACTTATATTTATATATGTTTCATTTGTTCTTTTCAACTTGAATATATACATATATATTAACAGAACAGGGCCCCCTGTAGTATGTATTATACTCTAGCATTGTATATTGTTGTTCGTGATCTGTGCCTGCCACGAGACGGAGGAATATTATAGCTATTATAGAGCCAATAAAATTGTTGGAAATATACGTTATTGTTAGTCTGGTTAAAGCGGAATCATAGGATTTGGGTATTTTTATACTCAGGCAATACCTTTCTTACTTAAAAATGTGAAAAAAAAACTTGTCTGCATCTATGGAATTTGTTAATTAGCTAGATGACAATAAGAAACGCCACACACATAGGTCGCCATCCACGTCGCCCAAGTTAGTTGCTTGTACCATAAAGGTATATCACAGGGGACTCTGTGTCTCACCGAATCCTCCTCGCGTTTAAATGTAAGTACGTAATAACCAAAATATACAGCGGCTTGTATAACATGGAGCTGTTTTTTATCAACATTGTCATCTCTTTAAAGACATGGGTTACGTTTGAGTCAAATTAGCGTGAAACTATGTTGCAGGAAACGCTTCAGTTACTTTGTAAAAAGATCTTTTTGCTTGTTTTTTTTTTTGTCTTTTTTTTGTACGTTTAACATTCTTTACAATGGAAACATTTTTACATATATGTATGGATCTGATGTGCTTTCAGAAGGAATACGATTTGACTACTGTAGAACTCGAACATTCAAAATTATTCTCATATAGTGCTGTGCAAGTCTGTACCAGTAAATAATAATGACATCTTTGATTTTCTCATGCAGGACATCTTTGAAAAATTAAATTGAAAATACGGGACATTTTTTGTTTCTTTCTATTTCATTAGACTGATTTTCGCTGTTCCACCTGTGATATTTCTCCGTCTATTTTAGTGACAATAGTTTGAATAAAGACAGCGTAAATATTGGATAGTGGAATTTTGTGGTACAAAAAACGATACAATTTAAGTTGTGGCTACATCATCGATAAAATATCACGTTTTTTTGTGTACCACACTATGATATATATCCGGTATTAACGTTGTAAAATAAAACACCATCAATATACTTTCTTTCCTAAAGTTTTCATTAATTATTCTGATTTATAAAACAAATAGAGTAGCAAAATAGTGATATTACAGACTGGTCCAAAAATATTCATCTCTATACGACTGAACCAGAAAAATAGGTCTCAGCAAACTTGTTTTGTTTTTGACACAACTCTATCATAAGATGCATTGATACTGCGAGTTTAGTTTCAATATATCTATTGAAATCCAAACTTGTATTTAACATTGCTAATTGTGTTGTGAAATATAAATGTGTCCAGTAATAGAAGTTGGTGGTTTCCTATAGTACCACACTTACTACATATTATAGCACAGTTCAGTCCGGAGTAGCAACACCTCTTATTCTTTATTTCTAAAGTAAACCTAAAATAAAAAGCGTTGTTTGCTGCCTATATAAATATTGACAAGAATGAAGTGTCTGCAGAATATACTAGGAAAGATGCTTAAATTTTATATTCTTGAACAGGAATGATAAGTCAGTGGCACTTAAAATTCAATTGGTATAGTAAGGCAATATCAATCGTAAAGTATATGTGACCAGCTTAGACCAAGCTAGAGTGTAATCTACCTGTAATTTCCAGGAAACATTTAGGATGTAGGCATTCAAGGAACAAAATCATGTCTTTATAAGTCAGGTCATCAAGTTTCAGCCTTGATGGGTCTGCACTGTTGTTGATCATCTGGGCAAACACACTTGATCCCTCCATGAGCACAAACTTCACAAAGTGCAACTCTTGTCCTTCCACTATGAGGGTAGTGTCTGTCATTTTAGATTTCTTAAATAATTCAGGCGGTTGTTCATCTCCTTTGCCCTGAACAGCTACTGTCTGCGAATCTCCCACAGACGCCATAACTGAAATAAAAAATATACGTATGCAGATACTTCATATGTTTTACTTCATCAACACATACAAATATCAAATAACGCCGAACCGAAACGAGGGATTCGTTTAATGTCATTTGAATGGAAAGTATTGTCATTAAGCATGACTTGATTTTAAATCTCAGATGTTTTATTTTATTTGAATGAATGAAAGAACGTACATATTCGAAACATTCTCAATGTAGATATAAATATCCGTTCATGAGTGCATAGCAATATGATTTGCATTATGGCACGTAGGCACGTTAGTTATTAGATATTCACCATTTTTATTTAGGACAAAACTTGACATCGTAGGAATCATTTTAATGAAAACTCCATATCGATATGACAATCCATTTAGAAGGAGCATTAAGAAAATAGGTTTACAAAAAAATGCATTAATTGTGACTATTTTAGATGACTGATGGGCACCATTTTCACATAGGATAAGCCAGATATCATATAAAGTCTTTTAGTGAAAACCTCATGTCAATGTAACTATTAGTTCAGAAGAGGTAGCGATAGAATATTTGCAAGATGGCTGCCGTGGCAGTCAAAATATATATGAGATCATCACTATTTTCATTTAGGACAATCATACGGAGTATTTTAATAAAACCGGTTGCCATGGCCTAGGTCCATCCATTCAAGAAGAGTAGCTATTATTGATTTTGAATGTGGCTTTCGTGGCGCCATATTAGATGTCTGGGGGAGACCATTTGTACTTAGGATAAACTAGATCTTGGAATAAATAAGTTTCTTTTAAGTCTCAAGGGAATCCAAGTAGTAGTTCAGAAGGAGTAGCGTTTACACTCTTGTACAAATATTTGCACCCAAATAAATCCAGTGATAAATGCCTACTGAAAAAAAACGTACAATGTAACAGAAAACTCCTTCTCAGACACTCATTCACTCACAACTGACTCTAATGATTGTAAGAGTTAACAAAGAGTATAGTAAATAGTAAATTAAGCTACAGGACAAATATAAACCGTGGCATTTTTTTTTTCAAGAAAGGAAACATTTCAACTGCTTGACTTCTAATAAGTACATACCAGAAAAAAATAACTCTTGTGAAAGCTAAGTATGTCCGTCAAAGTCAATATCTAGTGCACTAGGAACAGGATGAGTTTCCGGATGAGATCCAAGCTGGAAATATTCTCAGTATAACAGCTAAAGTTATCCTATTATTCTACCATGTAAATTTGGACCTGCAAAAAGATTAATTTTTTTAGCTGATACTGATGCACGTTCAATACTCACTGAAAACATTATAATTTTAGAAGAAAAAACAAACTTGCTATCTCCAGCAAACTTTCTGAACTGATTAGAAGTTTTCAACCCAATGAGTGCACAAGTGATGTTCCTGTTGTTAAAATCCCTAAAAGACAAGGAATGTATCTCTATCTACAGTTGATAAAGGCAGAGTAGCTCTGATTTTGACTAGGGCAAGCTGTATATTTATAGGAAAGGTCTGTTGAATATATCTGACAATTTCGATAAAACAACTTTGAGATCGCTGTGATATTGTTTCATAGTGTTGCCACAAATGTATATAATAATTTTAGCAAAACTCCATACATAGGTGACGACTTTCATAATCTTTTTTTTAACATACATATTTTGCTGAAATAATAAATTCCTATATAAGTAAGAAGTATTTCAAAAATATTTATACATCTACATTTAGTGAGTCTCTACATAGCATACATGTTAACGTACATGTAAAATTAAGTACATTTAAAGAACTGATATCTAAATCATTATGTTCCCATATAAACTCAGAATAGTTATGTATATTACCGTTTCATCCCATTTTATCATGAATCTCCAAATTATATTGATGAGAATATCTCTACTCCCTTCCCTTTTCTATCCGCTATACCACAACTATTAATAATTTACTTGTTCGCACTGAATCTGTTATGTATATTGTTAGACCGGAGTTGGCAATCAAGTTCGGTGTAAGCCAGTTGTGTTACTAGTGCTCCATTTAGTCTGTATTTTAACTGTGTAACTGATTTAGGATTGTGTAAAGGGTATTATATTAGTAGGAATAATAAAGGCGACTATATCTTGGTAAAGGTAAAACTATTAAATCGATAGAACCTTAGAAATGTTTTTCTGATATAAAAGTGTTCATAAACCGACATGTTAAAATATTCATTTGTTGGGCATATTCAATTTCCCTATTCTGAAACGAAGGAATGGGCGCAGAATTAGTCTCACCCTACTTCATCTGTATCGAGTGTTTGATGTTTGATAGACGTTTTAATTGGTCGTTCACTTGTCTGAACGAACCCTATAGAATGAATGGAAATTCCGTGCTTCTGTCCACTTATACATTGGACTACTTCATTATCTGTCAATACGTCCTTCCATCCATGTATACGACTATAATTGTGTCTGTCCGTCAGTTCCTTCAGACATCCATTCTACAATTGCCTATCTGTCTATTAGCTATTTGCTGATTTGGCCGTGTCTTTTCATCTCTTTGCCCATCCTTCATCTCTTTGTCCATCATACCGTTGGTCTTATTTTTATCCGTATATTCTTGTGTTTGTCTGCTAATCTGCTAGTCTAAACAACCATATGTTTGTCTCATCAAAAAGGTGAAAGTTTATGTCGTTTTAAAATAATCTTTGTTTAAACAGAAGATATATTAAAAATGTATTACACCACGAAAGTTTGATTTATTTTAATACTTGTACCTTCCGGTTTGCACATTTGAATAGTAATGTTACACTTTATTCAAGAGAAATAAATTGAAACAGGAAGCCATAGTGAAAAGTAGAATTCTTATTCTTCATCAATTGCATCCTTGGAAGTAACTGTAAATGGATCTAGTTCGAATAATGATACTTCAAACACACTTGCTTAATGTTGTCTTGAATCTTTCCCATTTGATCGAACATTCATACATAACACAAATATGAACTAGCAGCCACTCATGTACGTGATGTAGAAATACAACGAAGGTGAGAAGATTCTAAATAATATTGGTGTATTAATAGTATCTTCATGAAACAGCAAATTTGTGTTTGAGTGTGTTTGTGTAGGTGTACCACATATAGCGAATTTGTATATGTGTGTGTGTGAATCTTTGTTAGGGCTATGTTTCCTTGCTGTGACGAAAACATATGATATTGTATTGACGTGGAACGCGGTTAGGTTTCCTTCTTATAATTTACTTCAATGAAATATATACCCATTCTAAATAACCTACCCTTACTCATACAATCTCGCCATTATTTGCAAGCAAAAAATATGCATCTGACGTATGTCGGTGTTGTAATTTGTAGAAAAAATAACACATTTCAATCGCCAGATATTTCTTCTAAAAAATAGAAATTGCACTCGATTTGGACCATATCGTTGTTTTTCGTATTAGATTGACCGTAAGATCAACAGAGAAGCTGTGAATGATGTTTGCACAACAGCTTGCCCAGCTTGTCTTTGTTTGGTATATAATGGCTGTTATTGGCCCTTGTATGATTGACCAAGAAGTTGTGAATACCCTATCCGTGAAGCAGCAGTAAGGGGCAGATACTCCAAAAGTTACAATAGAGTTTAACAAATATGCTAAACAAAAAACTGTTACTCGCCTCTATCTCCATCTCTCTCTCTCTCTCTCTCTCTCTCTCTCTCTCTCTCTCTCTCTCTCTCTCTCTCTCTCTCTCTCTCTCTCACACACACACGCACACACACACATTCATAGATATACACATACACTTATATTTAACTGCAACCGATAAACATTGCATTAATACAGACAACTTGCAATGACAATTATAATGAAGTTTATCTGGAGTATCTGAAATGGTCAGTTATTCTATGAAGGTAAAGTAACTTCGATCCAATTTACTGATCTATATATAACAAACTAAATACACTACATTACTAAAATATCGTTGCTATAAATTGATTAATTTCACCAAGAAAGTAATTCCCTAAAATACAGCTGAGAACCGTCGACGCCTGATGCAAATGTTTTATAACGAATAAGAAAATACTCGCCATATTGAAAAAAAAGAAGAAAAAAATATATATACAAATCTTGGGATACGGGGGCAAGGGACAGTTTGTATGCACAAATTTACTGCCACATACACCTGTCTAATATAAAAATTCATAAAATGTAAAATACACAAGTGAGATCCAAATGGTCCGATTCGTTTTGATAGCTATAACAAAAACAAAGCATAAGAATAATATTTCACTTGACCTGGCAAGTCAATCACATATTACAAGAAATATATGCACAAAACCCCAAATTTATACCTGCATTTTTCACAGTGCACACATCAGCCATTTTCCTAAGTGATAATTCTGAAGAAAAAAAAAAACATTGTGTACTAATCAGCTTCATGCAACTCAAAAAAGATGCCATCCAGGCCGTTTTTGAGATCTTCTACTTGCTTTGAACTCGCATGTTTACTGCTCTGGGTGGCAAACTCTTCATCTTAGCCAACCATTGGCATTTCACCGTCTATATACTACGAAGTAACTATGGAAGGTGTACATGCCTCACGTCAATTTCAAAAACAACGCAAGCCCGTAACACCTAATTCACAAAAAGTACCTATGTCTCTACACTATTGAAGAATAATGGCAGAAAAGTCACATTATAGCCTTAAGTTCAGCAATTTGACAGGGGGCAATTTATGAAACTATCCCTTGCCACCTAATCTAGCTAAAAAGAGACATACTATTTTTCATAAATAGTAACGGACAAGATAGCATTATCTTCTTCCGCTTGCGCGTCTATGTGTACACTGTACTACACAAACAGAACACGTCGCTCATATAATTGAAACTTTGATGCACGTCATTTTCCGCTCTATGTAACGCTAGCATGCATTGAAAGACAGTAAAAACTAATATCCACGACAAAAACACAACAGTTTGCAGAAGCATCCATGTAGTATTTTGGAAAAAATCATTAAAATCGGGCTTAGAGCCAATTATCGTCAAAACCGAACCTAGTCATTTGACAGGGGCCAATTTACGAAATTATTTCCTGCTACCTAAGTCAATGAAGTGTTTACAAGGCACAATCTACAGGTTATAGACCCCTGACTGATAAACCCTTTTCTTGTTTCAATAGCTCTTCAAATATACATTTATCAACCTGATTACCACCTTTTCTTGAGCATTTAAAATGTTGTTTCACTACAGCTACATTCTGCTTAGATTGTTGTTGCGATTTGTCTGAACGGTAAACCTTGTGATCCATAAACAGACGATAATGGCTTATACCTCTTGTTATGTACAGTGCATTGGTCTATCCACTCACATCAGCTATATGTCAAACGTTATTTCAGTGCGATATACTTAATCCATTTAAGAAAGAGATAAACAAAATGACAAGAGTAAGATTTTCTCCACCCAGTTAAAACTTGTCGTTAACTTTACTGAGAAATGTGTACAAACCTTTCACATGCCGTTTATTCACTGGAAATTGAACATAAATCAAGCGGAAAATTTCTTGCAATAGAAACACACCAGCAGAGGTTTATATGTTTATATTCTACATGACACACGGGATCACCTCCCTTATACCATTAAAACGACAATACAAAGAGTTTTACAGGTGTGGGTGCAAGTGTTCCCCAGCACTTGATATATTTCATTGTCGATGCTGGACTAAATCAAAATATTGTTTATTATCAAAACTTGTAATCATAATCCACCATAATTCTTAGTTTAGGCATTTAGTACAGCAAGTAAAATAACTGCTCAAAATTTTCAGTCAGCTGGGTAATATTTTCCACTGCTAGCTCTGGCACTGAAATCTCAATAACTCAGCTGTATTCTGCATTAACTATTTTTGATTAACAGGCGTTCACATTGTAACTATGCCCGAGTTTAAAATGCGATTTACTCACAATTCATGCATTCCATATTTCAATCAATATCTCTCTCCCTCCCTCCTCTCTCTCTCTCTCTCTTTCTCTCTCTCTCTCTCTCTCTCTCTCTCTCTCTCTCTCTCTCTCTCTCTCTCTCTCTCTCTCTCTCAAACAGAAGATATATTAAAACTGTAATACACCGCGAATGGTTGCTTTATTTTTCAAAGTTGTACCTCCCGTTTTCCACTTTAAAAGAGGATTGTTAACCTTTTATTCAGATGAAGAAAAGTAAAACGGGAATCTATAGTGAAAGGAGAATTATTAATCTTCATTATTTGCATACCTGTATACCTATATAGATACACTGTACTTATATACAACAATAGTATTATTGTTATTATTATTATTATTATTATTATTATTATTATTATTATTATTATTATTATTAACGTAGCACAGAATTCCGGTATTGTTGTCACAATATTGCTTGGGTATGTAAGTAATACAAGTTATTATTATACATGTTGATGTCTGTTTTTGCTATTGATATTCTTCTTTTTCTTCTTCTTATTTTATTAATATTTACCGAGTCCAAGACTGTATAAAGGCAGTGAGAGACATGGATATAACAGCTGATGTAGACAACGGTAAATGATATGAGAAAAAGTGAAAATAATCTACGCGTCGCTCGATATTCTGTCCGAAAACCAATATGGCGGAATATATAGCAACATGGTTCAATAACATTATGGTATATTTTTAGCACATGATTGATTTCAGTACATAACAGCAGAGGTTTCTATTTTACATGACACACGGGATCATCTCCATTAAACCATTAATATGACAATACAAAGAGTTTTTTTTTAAACATTGCCCTGCGAGTTAACTCAATGAAGCGATTTTCAAAATCACACGTACAGATTAAACCTCTAACTGATAAACCCCTTTTTTGTTTCAATAGCTCTTCAAATATACGGTTAACAATGTGATTACCGCCTCTTCTCAAGTATTTGAAATACAGTTTCACTACAGCTACATTCTACTAAATGTGTTGTTCCGATTTGTCTGGAGCTGTAAACATTGTGATACATAAGCAGACGATAATGACGAATACCTCTTCTTATGTACAGTACATTGGCAGGCATATAAATTCACATCAGCTGCAAATCAATGTTCTTTCAGTGAGAAATACTGACCCCATTTAAGACGAAATCAATAAATGGCAAGAGTAAAAGTTTTCCTCCACCCAGTTAAAACTTCAGTAACTTTACATACCTTTCGCATGCTGTGTATTCACTGCCAATAGAACATGAATCAAGACAAAGTTTACATGTAATATGACGACAACTGTGAGGATTATATTGTACATACCACACGGGATCATCTCCCTAATACCATTCATACGATAATGCTAAGGTTTATATGTGTGAGTGCATCGACACTTAAAATATTTCATTGTATATTCAGCATTAAATCCAAATTTTCTTTTGTTATCATTACTTGTAATAACAATCCACAGTAATTCTTTATTTAGTCATTTTGTACATCAAGTAAATTAGCTGCTCAAAATGCTCTGTCTGCTAAGTAATATTTTCCGCTCCTAGCTTAGGCAATAACATGTCATTAAGTCATCTGTATGATGCACGAGATATGTTAGCACGCGTCCACGTTGTAACTACGCGTGAATGCATACGTTTGTGCTCACTATTCATGTTTTCCATGTCTAAATCAATATATATGTATCCTTTAAAATTTATGATTTAGCTAATCAGAGCTTGTTCTAGACGAAAAATTCAAACTTTGGGAATAATCCAAAATCATTATATCTTTGTGATGATAGGTCAATATATCACATGGTAAACGAAGTCATCCACCTTCACAACTTGTACCGCTGCAGCTTGGAAATATGAGAATCTAACCTGGGAATCGACCAGAAAGTCAAATTTATTGTACCACACAGAGCGTTTGCACCTATATAGACTGGTGTCAAGGTTGTTTTTGTGCAAAGCTGTTCGCCTGTATATACAAAACTCTTTATCACCTGGATAAACCTAAAGTGAGATGTCTAATATTCCTCTGTATAACGGAGCTATAGGAATGCATTCTAATCACCATTGATGCATTTGTTGCAATTGTGTTTAAATCGTTGGAAGGCCTTGGTTTAGACTATGCCACAAAGACCCAAGAGGTACCAAGGACTATGTTGGTATTCAAAGCGCTATTATACAAGTAAATGTTGTTACTAACATTTGTTGACGGGTTTTAACAGAGCTATTACTCAAGCTGTTAGCAAATGTTTGTGAAAAGAAGATCTGTCTGTACTAATGCATTAAATACCCACTGATCTACTATTACGTGCTGGGTAGATTGGGCATAGTCTTAACAAGAACTTGCCAACAATTACTTTAAACATTCTCATAACTTGCCTGTAAGTGAGTGAAACAAAACTGTGTGTGTTATTTGGTCTTTTGTGATTTATGTTATTAGCTTGATATCATTACCCCATTCGCAATTACACACGTTTTGATACAAGCACATATACTTTGCACATATACATGTAAAACAGCCATCAATTTTTGTTTGAAACTATTAAAACAGGATAATTTAATCAGCAGGCATGTAGCAGCTGGATATTTTACGCCAATGACTGCTACCGATGTGATTTTATACGGTAACAGTTGAAATTGGTTAATGATACTTCCCAGTATAATGAAGCGTGCTTTACTATGGGTCAGTAACTGTGACTTTGACCATAGTATGGTCTTAAGTCGCTTACTACGGAATAAAGCTGGAGTCGGAGCTTGTGAGATACACACTAATTTTGAAAGTTAGAGCACAGCTTAGTTCCTTTTCTTGCCCTAAGTCGTCAAGAGGTTAATTCGTAAAAGAACCCATCATCGTGGAAAGGAAATCAACCTATAAATATCAACAAGTTGTTTATCCACACTGACATCCATATACCTACACAGCAATAAATAGAGACAAGAAGAGAACCACAAGAATAAATCAGTTATGGGAAATAGTTTAATGTATCAACAAGATGAAGCAAGAATATGTCAGTTGCATTATAACATGTTGAAATAAAGAATGAAAGCTGATGAAGAAACCACTGAGATACATGACCAATTGTGATAACATTGGTTCTACTCACGTAAGCAATTAGTCCAGAGTGAATTTACAAAAATGGCTATACTTCAGTGCGAAAAAAAATGTGTTCTTTAAAATATCCAAATGGGCACGTTCGTTATCCAGTTTTACACTACTCGTAGGCTTAAATTGGATAATTGTTGTGCCGCGTTTTCTTTATATGTCTTCAACACTGTGGTCAACTGGTTGGGGTAGGAACCTCAAATAATACCAGAGTAGTATGCATCTCTGCATGCGAAGAAGTAAGGAATCTATTGACACATGATAGTCTCGTAACCTTCCCTCCTCGCTCGTTGAAAAAACGAGTGGTAGTACATACTATAAGTATATGGGCTATTTCAGGCAGGTTTTGTATCTACTATGTTAAAACTAATGGTAGAAAGTAGTCAGTGTCATATAAGACCAAATAAAAGCCAAGGGTCCAGAGTGAAAGATGGTGCTATTTTAACATGGTATGTGTAATTCCTGTTTATTGAACATGTTCATTAATTCATTGGTTCTCATTTGCAACGTTGGTTATTGTATAGGTGGGAATAGTGTACGCAAACAAGCAAAACTGTATTATATTATATTTAAGGTTTGTGATTCCAACATGTGATGAGATTGTTTGCCATGTATATTTTGGATGTCACGTACATTTATACAGCAATGGTAAAATTGCCTGTGCCATGCGATGATTAAACGTGCATAAAACTGATAAATAATCAAACAAACGATTGTTGCTTAACGACACTAAGAGTATGGTCTTGACTGTCTTGCTCATTCTTTTCTGATTTCCTTATTAGTAAAGTCAAAGCAACAATAATTACTTCTTCTGCCCGATCAATATAAAAAAATATTAACGATCTTTCTTCGTTTAACTGCTCCAAACGTTACTTCATTACGGATATAATTAAACCATGTTCAAAAGTTGTCCACATAATGTTACAGTAAGAGCTTTTGCACATAAATACATCTTCAGTAACTGAACAATTTGTACATGCCCTTAACATGATGTTTATTCACTGGAAATTGGATCTGAATCAAGCGGAAGTTTAGCTCGAACAGGACCACAGCAGCGTAGGCCTCATGTTTACACACTGGCTTATCTCCTTTATTTCATTCATATAACAATGCAAAGTGTTTTAGATGTATGCTGGTAAGTTTCAATATTTCATTGTTTATGCTGCATTCAATCCAAATATCCATATACTGATAATTAGTAATAGCAATCCACAAAAAATTCTTGAGACATTTTGTAAACAAAAACAATGATTGCCCAACATGTTCTGTTACCTGAGCAATATTTTCCACTTCTAACTCTGATACTAAAATATTAATAGCTAATCTGAATGATGCACTAATTATTTCACGTTGGAAGTACGCACGAGGTAAAAATGCAATTTGCTCACAGATCATGCTTGCATTCTTTAAGTCAGTATACATATATATATATATATATATATATATATATATATATATATATATATACATATATATATATATATATATATATATATATATATATATATATATATATATATATACATATATATACATATCCTATACATTTAATAACTGATAACGAACAGTGCAAAACTAGTTTTTAACTAGCCTAAGCGCTTTCGACTCTAATTACGACTTTATCAAATGCCAACACAAAACAGAGACAAGACAAACAATAAACACAAAAAGCGTTGAAATTACAAAAATTTACATAGGTATATTTAATGGAAATAATGAAAATGTTTGATGTTTCATCTAGCGGCTTCAACTTGACTGATGATGTTGTAAACTTGTTGGTATTGACCTACAAAAGGAAGAAGCCATAGCGCCATCTGTTTTTTAATGTAAATTAGTGTAACCACAAATTATATCGCCGATATTTCATTGTTTCTGTAATGCGAATAATGACCATGATAATAATAACACAAGGAAGGACTACATAAACAGTATTAATTATAGGTGGGTGAGAAAGTAATGAACAAAATGAACGAATTATTTAATTGTAAAAGTGGTGGCTGTAAACAGATGATGATTGTATTTGGGTGTGGTTGTCCTTTTTCTGGTCTTCATGGTTTAAGTCGCTTGGTTTCAGTGTTCTAAGTCGGCGTATCCAGTAAGACTCCTTTTCTTTCCTGGTTTCGGACTCCAGTTGGGGTTGTGAGCAATTGCAGTCAGTGTTACATCACTGTAAGGGTGGCCAGGGGAAGAGAAGTTTTCTACAACTGGACTTCAGTCGAGCTTCTTTGTCATCCAATCAGATCTGTGAAGATGGATCCTTTTTTGTAGCTTTTCGGTTTCTCTTACATAATGAAGTCCACATATCTTACATGTGATGTGATAAGTTTAACTAGGAAATGAGCAAGCGGATCGTCTACAGTTTTTGCTTCCCATGTTTCCTCACACGCCTGTATCCCTCCACTCTGCGATATATTTGTTTACAGGGATGTGACGTCTAAGGAAACAAGAATTGTGTCCGGCGGTAATGGATCGTTTGGTTTGTTTTAATGAGGTAATATGTCGTGTCCTGAAGATATGATGTGTGGACATGTGGTCTCATGAAATGATCCAGATTTTCTGATATTCTTTCTGTGGGATGCCCGTTACCGGAGATTATAGGTCTGCCCGGGTTACATTGCTTGTGAATTTTAGGTAGAAGATACAATCTTCCTGCTCTAGCGTTTTCTGAGTTTAAATAGTCTTTGGTGTGCTGGTATATGTGTCCGATTTGGCACGCCTCATCAATAATATTTGTAGTTGTTTTTGCATAGTCCAGTGTTGGATCCTGGTCTAGTTTTTGGTAAAACCAGGCGTCGCCGAGCTGTCTATTTGCATCATTTATGTAGTATTCCCTATTCATAAAAATCGCAGCGGAGCCTTTAACTCCAGGCTGATCATGATGTCCATGCTGTTGTTCAATGAATGTAATAAATCTTTCTCGTCTTTGTTCATGTTTGAACATCTGCTAGCATGGTTGATGCGTTTTGAAGTGTCGTTTTCAACTGAATTGATGAAGGCTTCTAGATTTGCAATTGAGCTTTTTAGTGGGGTCCAACTACTTTTCTTTCGGAAATTGGGTCGGTCGCGGCTGATATCTCCCTGTGGTTAATTTTTTGTCTGCAGGGCAAAATGGGCATTGAGTCTCAGTCGGCGGATACAAGTCTTCGGTTTCATTTTGCAGCGTACCTCTGTCGTATGTCTCTGGGCAGGGACAGAAACTTAAACCTTTTGTACTTTTGAGAAAGTAACCACTGTGTTAGTAACAGTTGAAGGAATATTCTTTGTTGATTGTTTACATTTCTTCCTTTTACATCGATTTTTCTTCTTTTCTATTTTTAGGAGAAATTTCCTCAGTTGGATGTTCTTCAGGATAATTATTTGGTTGCAGGTTGAGACTTTCGAGTTTTCTTTCTCTGCCTTTGTTTAGCTTTACGGAGAGTCTATGTTAATCCCTATTTGATTTAGAGTTAAAACGTTTTTAATTGTTCCTGTGTGGCAACCGAAGTCATCAGAAAAAATGAAGCAAATTAAACGAAAAATCAAATATTTTCATTAATTCCATTATAAATAGTTATGTAAACTTTTGTAAAATCAACGCTTTTTGTGTTTATTGTTGGTCTTGTCTCTATTTTGTGTTTGCCTTTGATAAAGATTCAATTAGAGTCGAAAGCTCTTAGGCTAGTTAAGTACTAGTTTGCACTGTTGTCAGTTTATTACATTTTCTTAATCAATCTCCGATACACGCGAGCCCTTGCTGGATCCAGTGCACTTGAAAGGACTGTTTTTTGCCATATGATTGATATTTTCTTTATATATAATTCCTTTTATATTGTTATTGGGTTGAATTAAACTTGCTCTACACTACACATTCAAACTATGAGAATTGCAGTCAGCCATTCTATGTTTTAGATATTAATATGTGTGCTGATAAGCCACTATACTGCTGGGCAAACGAAGCCTATCAGCCACAAAACGTGCACCGCTTCAACTTGCAAAGATGAAATCTAACTTGGGTAGCGACGAACCAATCAAATTTGCTTTACCTCACATGGAGTTTGCACCTGTTGAGGCTTGATGTCTCATTTGAATGTTTCGAGAGTTGCTCGTTTTTGTAACAAAGAGCTATTTATTACCAAGACTGGTACGGTTTGTACCTCTTAAACTTTAAAATATATAAACCTAGCCTAAAGATAGCTAAAAAGGTAGCATGTGTTTCGACTCAAAAATTGTACCTTTGTAATATGGTGCATTGGTTGAGATTTTCATGGAATGGCAGCTAGTAAGTTTACTAAAAACTTCACTAGGTATGGCATTGGTAACAAACTAAACATATATTTGCCAGGATATATTGACCAATTATCAGTTTTAGAGGAATTGCATATTCCACATAAAACTTGAACCTATATAAATTATTAATCGTGAATATATTTTAAATCAAAGATACGGCAAAATTACTGAAGATAAATTCAAGGAAGAAAAAAGTAAATGCACAAAGGAAATAATACTGCATTGGATGAGCTAACAATATATTAATGAGTGAGGTGAGTAAATTTGTATGAGAAAGGTAATTAAAATCGTTGGATAGGACTACAAATACACCCTGAAGATTGCAAAAATGGGTCGGTGAAAGTAGCCGTTCGGTCCGGCTTTTTTTTAGACAAATTTATCAGAACCTCAACAACGTCGTAATATAGTACTTCTACGACAAGTGCAAGTTTACATCTTTGGCAACATAGGAAAAAGCTATCAGAGTGCTTAAGACCTGAGCGGTTACACACCAGTCGTTGGCTACTGCAAGAGAGTTAACGTAGGCACTGTATATGTCGGACGAAAGATGTAGCATCAAGTCAAACGAAATGTACGTAACTAACTTTATCTCAAAAATAACACTCTTATAATAAATCAATTGTCTAAAAGTCTCATTTTCCTATCTATGTGAGCTATAAGACTGTCCTATTAGCTGTTACGCATTTCATGATACAGCACACTCGTTTGCACTCGTCGCCGTACCCTTTTCATAAGTGTGTTTTAAACTAGAAACATATGGTAATGTAATCAAGACGCATGTAATAACTGTATCCTGCCAAACATTCAGTATTTTTAAAATAGTACCAATAAAATTTAAAAATTAATTATATGTGAAATTAGTTCCACGTGGCTCATTAGTAAACAATTGTGCTCATCGCTGATATCATATTTTAGTCATTTGCACTGGGTTGGTGTGTGTATTTATTGTATGGTAGTACAAATAGTTGAAGTTGTTTAACGATAATTCCCAGGTTACGTGACTGGGCTTCACGGCAACTATAACAGACGTTTGCATTAACCTAGAATGATATTCAATATTAACAAATGCTAGTCTTATAACTTTACCACCAAAATCGCTGACAAGATGGGCTTTGGGACTACATGTGTATGGGTTATTTTAGCCAGAGTAAAGGTTTTACTTCATCAATGTGATGGGAACGGCGGCGGTGGCAACAGTTTGCTATGGATTGGGTTAAAAGTATTCACTTGTATAAATTATCTAAAACTCGTCATAGATTTTCGTCCTAATTGGATTGAATCATTGTGAAGCAAAAGGAATTCCTTCCACGACATGCTGGTTTAACCATTTTCTTCTCGGAGTTAAGTTCACAATCATAGAACATTTGCGTTAAGGTTTTGATTAATGTTTTTCTTTTGTTATACTTCTAAACCGTTTCAAATAGTTTCTTCATTATTTCGACGAATGATTGCGAAGCTAAGACAATGTAAGGTTACAGTTATATAAAGTTTGTCTTAAGCTTGTGGCTAAAGATTTTATTTTTCATTTAACATTATTTTTTCAACTCCTTCAACGATTTTCATGATACTTGGCATAACGCATTCTAAAACTAAGATAATGCATTGTACGAAAAACTTGCTGGCCCCTTTAATATTAGGATCAATGTCACAATCGTCGAAAATTTCCGTTTACGTTTTGGTTATGTTTTTATTTTTTTATTTTTTTTATTCGCTAGTATTTCCTAAAACCCTTGATGAAGTTTCTTCATACCTTGTTTGAATCAATATGAACCAAAGACCCTTTTTTCTGCAACACACTAGCTAAACCCTCTGACAATGTGGTCAAATTCACAGTCATATAAAAGTTGCCTTAAGGTTTTATATGAGGTTTGTTTGTTTGCTTAATTTCCTAAACTCTTTTTTTGGATGCATCGACTAAGACAATTTGTTTGGCGACATGCTCCCTCAAACGTTTGACACTAAGGTCAAGGCCACATGTCTTGCAAGAATGAGCTGATGATGAGGCCCTGGCCTTTTCTTGTATTTACTGTCCTTAAATAGCCCTAGAAAGTTGCCAGGGTCATTGAAAACCAAGAAAAATCATAGCGTCACAAGTAAATCCAGGTGATAGTTCAATATGGTGTGTGCAATTTCTGTATCTTCAATATGTTCAAAAATTCTTTGTTTCTCAATGGAAGCGTTGCTTAAAGATTAAGGAGGGAAGCTTCTATGGTTTCCACCGAAAGTGATAATATTTCGTTTGGTAATTTCATGCCAATAGGAGACTCTCGCCACATGAGTTTCAGATAGCACGTACATTTGTATTAAACGAATACAATTACCAGTTTCATTCGATGATTAAATGTACATAGAACGGATCAATGATCAGACACCGGATTGTATTTTGGGCATAATAATTGTTCGGTCTTCATTGTCCTGCTTATTTATTTCCGAGTTCTTCCTAAGCAAAGCCAAGATAAAAATAGTTATTTACTCAGTCCTTGCCAACAAAAATGACCATGAATTTCAATGCAAAATAGTGCTAAATTGTACTTAATAGTTGCGAAAGTCATCATATCTTGTGAGAACCTAAGTAAAGGTGGTTTGTTTTATGTCAAGCATTCTGTCAAATTCACAAAAGGAAACTCATATCTGAGCCATTCTGATACCTCACGATGCTTCATGAATTACCTTGAATAGTACAATAATAAAAGATATTACAAGAACCCATATAAAATGAAGCAATTCTAATAAGAAGTACGTGGCTTATATCTGAGACATTTGTATATATGTCTAGTCTATAATGATAATCTAAGTTTCGGAGTCATGGCAATTGACCTAAATATAAAGTTGGCCTCATGACCACCTCTGTGATTTGTATACCTTATAAAAAGGAAATTCGAGGTGTGCCATTCTTGTTTGTATTAGACGTTAATCATTATACATCCTACAGATGTAACTAGCTTCACTTTATATCGTTTGTTAAAAGAGCATGTAAAATACAGCTTGCCAGTCTAAAACTCTTATTCTGATTTAAAAAAGAAATGAATTCACCGAGACGTAATATATTGTACTGCACTGTACATGACTGATGTCAAGTAAGCGAGAAGCTACGACAAGTATTCATGAAGTTATGGTTTGGACATGGTCAAGATAGAAGTAATACGAAGTGATGCTGAGATAGATAGAAGTGAT
This sequence comes from Margaritifera margaritifera, assembly GCA_029931535.1. Lineage (NCBI taxonomy): Eukaryota > Metazoa > Mollusca > Bivalvia > Unionida > Margaritiferidae > Margaritifera > Margaritifera margaritifera. Next base: position 3,146,460 of record JAQPZY010001559.1, read on the forward strand.
AGAAGTGATGCTGAGAGTCTAAGTTCTGCAGTATAATGAAGAGTTATTTACTTTAAAATGTTAATGCATGTGCAAATTTAAGCTTGAGTGCTGAGTAGCCAAACATGGACAGCTATCTCTGCTGATGCAGAATAAGAAAGCAACTATGGAACCCATGATATCTGCTATGAAATAATTGCGAACCTGATCACCCTATATGGCGTGAACACATCTTAACTATGCCATCAACCATCTGAAAATGAAGTTTCATCATATCAAGTAGTTGTCAAAATTGAGAGTTCTGGACCAATTATTCCATTTTTATATTAAATAGTACGAGCTTGTTCGCGTGGCCTTCAATAAATTTACATTCCAGCACACTCAGTGTCATGACAACTATTATATGGATACTAAAGCATTTCTGCACCACCAAATTAATTTGAAGTTAAACTTTATTTTCCGTATCTCTCTTTGAGAACATTACTGAATGACTACTATGTTCTTTTTTTGTTTTTTTAAATTGCATGATACTACAAAATGGACAGACGGAGAAGTAATTAATAATAGCAAAGCTTATTGTGGAGATAATCAAGTATCGTCACTTTGCATATTAATATGGAGTAACAATCGCAGTGGATGTCAGTAGGTTCTATGGCGCAAACGTATGATGGTTGTATTTCAAAGCCGTAAGTTTGCACTTCGAATCTTGCTTCAGAAGAAAAACGAATTTCTATATCAATTAAAGACCACTTTAGTATATAAAGTGGATTCACGCGGACCAAATATATATCCTGCGGTTGAAAATATAGTTACGATACACTTTAAAACAAAAGAACCCAATAAATAAATAAATAAATAAAATAATAAATAAATAAATAGAATCAAGAAAAATTACATACAGCGAATGCTCTGGAAATGTGATGAAAAAACAAGTTTTGTGAGACATTTAGAAATAAAAATGGCATGTAAAAATAGCAGGATCAGATATATGCAAACAATCGGAGCACAAAGATCGATTCGAATCGTGGAAAAAATATACCATATGTAACAAACGACAGCACAACCTACAATACAGATTACATTCCTTAAAAAACAACTTCTCTTATCCAGCCAGAGACTTCTGTTCCATTCTTTTCATGTTGTCAACATGTTCAACCTCTCGTTAATACCCACCACTCTTACCAAGAGAAAAAAATTAATCCACGTTGAGATGTTGCACAGTATTTTTAATGTGCAGAAATTATATCAGTATAACAGAATTGCATTCATATTTGCGGGAAATATGCCTGAGTGAGTTACAATAGTTTCGCACTTTTATATCGTTTTCACGCTATATAACATTTACTTCTACCGTTGTTACTCCACCCCTGCCGCATACCTTATTAGATGGATCAGATTACCTAAATTCTTGCTTACCTCTCCTTTACACCCTTGTGATTACCTTTGATGGCCTTCAGATGCAGGAATTAGAGGAACACTATCATATCAATGTAAAACACGTCATCCAGTTTCAGCTGCGACTTGTATTATCTGCCCTTAATCATGTTGGCAAATGCACTAGATCTGCTTCTGTGATTTGTGCTGTTGCCAGATTAGAAATTTTGGTAGTATCAGGTGAAGAAATGTTCGGTCGCGTAACCGTTGTGAATGGAGATTATTCTGTAAATAAGAAAACTGTGCTTGATAGATCAAGCGACGTACGACAAAACTTTGGTAATGCATATGTATTATTAGTCTTGCTAGAATATAAATTTAAATTGAGCATAACAGTTACGGTGACGTTGTATTAGACCATCACATACTGGCTTCTAATGAAAGCTGCTGTAGGCAGTATTTGAGTCATTATTAAGGGCATTTTGGCAGAAATGCAGATATGCATCTATGGCGAGGATATAAACTTGAAGAAAACAAACTTTTCTCTTGTTTTTGTGTGTTTGGCTTTAATATTTGCACTTGAAAGAATTAGCGTCATTCTTTTACACGAATGAAAGGGAGTGTATTAACACCGTAACATTTAGTCGCGTACAGTGGTAACGTCTGGATCTCAAAGTATTTAGAGAATATTTTCTGTTTTTGCATCGATTGCATTTTTATTTTGCATTTCTTGGCAGCGATACACACACACACATACACGCACACACATATATATATATATATATATATATATATATATATATATATTGCACATTTTGACAATCTATATACAGCTCATAGTTCTTATCTACGTACATTTTAGTATCCTCAATTAATGAAAACAAATTATTTTAATTTAAAAACCCCTACACATATTGTTGTATGTCCTCTTTCATATTCTTCGATACATTTACATATATTTAAAGGAATACTTTGATTAAACTATAGAATAAATCATGTGCAATGATAAACATATGTAATGAATTGTCGCACGTCAGTTACATGAAAAATTCAGGCATATATGTATATTCTTCAAAAAATATTTCAAACTCTTCAGGCACCTACCATATAATTTCTTTTTGAAGGTGATGGTGGGGGCATGAAGTTTATTTTCAATCCGAATATTTTTCTTGTGATCGATATTTGTTTATATGGTGTTTTTCTATAAATTATATCAAGTATTTTTCAAACTTTTTTGAGCCGAAAATATTTTACAAAAAATATTTTGCAAACATATTCTCCAATCTCCCCGTCTAAAACTAAATGGTCGGTCTCTACAAACGATCCTTTTATGTGCAAAATTGAATACTAATATTCAAGGAACAAATGTTTAATGGCACAAGAAAGTTCCATCTTACAGTAAGAATTACATTTAAGAAAATATTTTCAATTATACCTACAAATTATATCATATCAAAACTTTTCTTACAAAACTATATGTAACCTTTATAACAATGTTCCCAAAATAAAAACAGAAATTACAGACAAGATTTATGTTATGTGCAATATGGCCCAACATATTCCAATCCAAATAATTTCAAGACAAAAACATGCCAATCTACAGGGATCAATAAACTGCACTGGTTATTTTTAATCCTTGGTAGAACCCATCTTTTACACTCTATCAAGACATTAAATCGATGAAAGAACCTGTTCTTTAACATTAATTAAAACACTGAATTCCAGGCATAACCTATGTATTTAATACATAAATTTCAATAATAACCACCAGAAAGTACAGCCTGCGCTCCTAGATAAAATTGCTGAATTTTCAGGTTATCACCGTGACGTTATAACACTCGTTATTTTTGTAGGCATCTGGCTCTGTTGTTGTTTAAAATCGTCGCGTCCTCTAGGTGTTGAATTATCATGTTAGCGACAAATGGAAAATATTCAAGACGTGGTTCAAGCATAATCGCTTTATTCTTGTAAATTGGAATTTCAGTTTTAAAAAAAAATTAAAAAGATAATGTGCATTCATGATTATGAATTATCTTCGAGAAAATATTATCTTGTCCTGTATAATTTAAAAAAAAGATATGACAAGAAAATGGTGTGTACCTACTAGTTTGTATACTATTTTGCTCTGTCAATTTATTTCTGGCACTTTGATCTTTTTTATGCATCCTTGCCTCCTTTAAGGTTGAATCTAGACCCCCCAAAAAACGATGTTAAAATGTCAACAATGAACGTGTGCTTTTAAATTATTTACAATTCCATGTATATAAAAGTTTGCATCACCACAGAAATAAACCCATATCGTTTTGTTTTTCCCATATATCTAGGGAAAACACCATTGTCCTTGACTAAATTAGTATTTAAATAAAATGTAAATAGGGCGAAAAATTTGGAAACAAAGTGGTATATGGTTCGAAGATCTTTATAATATAAAGTCTATACCACAGTTGGTCCCAAGCTGATCAAAACTACAGTCTTTAGCCTGAAAACAAACTTAGCCTATAAAACGTCTCATGATCCTATTAATATTTACAGAGTACCCTGATATAAAACACTTCCGAGACCTTAATCAAATATATGTATATAGCACGTTTGATCAACACCTAATCAGAATGTCAGCCTCTTGAGTGGTAACAAGCTCAACCAATTAGATTACAGATCGTCGACACTAACATCGATAGACCTAACTCATGCACATTTATATAAGTCAAGCCTAAATACTAGGTTTGATCGAAATCTGATTAAAATACGCATTTAATAGTACAAGAAAGCAATTGTTGACCAACTGGCAAGACACCAGAGACACATGATGTAAAAGTTATATTTTCCTATTTAGGTTGAAGCATATTATCTCTGACAAATACGAAAGTCTGGAAATATGTGATTTTAAATAATACAAACTCATTAATGGTAAAAAAGGAAAAAATGATATTTACAAATCTAAAGTATAGATAGTGAGAGTATCCCTACTTAGCATTCGTTTGCGGTCGGATATGTGCTTTATTGCTAGGCAACTTTATTTAGCACAGCATAAAAATGTTTGTGAAATTATCGCTAATAGTGTTTTCATTCACGCTTAATTTATGATAAATTACCTCCAATAAGGACAATTTGATTATAAATAATAAAAACGTCTCTTGTCAGGACAATGGGAATTTTAGAAGCTAAAATAATCAGATTAGTATTAATAGACAAAGAGGGCATATGAATAGGGGCAAACATTTTTTTTATTAAAAGTTATTTACTTTAAGAAACTTACAATCCAGATGCATTTACTATCACACAATTGCGTAGTTTGTTGTGTACTTTGTAATGTAGAAGGATCTATTTTACCTTGCGTGATGAGTTTTTATGTACACACACATACCCCCAACACACACACACACACCAATCCTTCTGGACTTTAATAGAACTCTGGAATTTGATGAGTTTGTTTCTCTTATAAATCACAATTCACTTGAGTACCAAAACTGTAGTATTACGCAATTAGAAATACCTCTTTAAGTATATTACAAAAGTTAGGTTTTACCCATATGAATAAATAATATTTTCTTTGTAGAGAATGCTTCCTTTTACAACTCTACAAACAACTCTCAATGTAGATTAAGGTCAGCAAAAATGCCTGTTTTAATCAAACGATTTGAAAGTTAAGAACTTTTAACAATAGACCCGTCAACTCAGAACCGAGGTCATATTTGAATATAAGGTGTACAATGTTTGTATCCTCAGCATATGAAACAATTTTTTGTTCTGTTTTCGGTTTGGGTAAATTCAAGTGTTTACCAAAGTGAAGCTTACTTTAGTTTTTGATCAGGAAATGTCTTCTTTTTTAAATACCTTAATATCACATGAGTGTTGCCTTATATTTGTTGATAAAGCCATATAATAGTTTTGTCAATGATGTATAGACGTGATTTATATACCAACAAGTAATATCCAAAATATCTGAATGCGTGTCCACGTCGCTTCACTACACTATCAGCAGTTTCACTGAATCAAAGCAATACTTTTATCATTTAATACGCAAAATCATCTATTTTTTCTCAGTTCGTGTACGATTTATGAAACTTGATGACTAATTAAAAAGTTTTGCTCAACAATACCCGCAGGAGGTAGAAATTATTAAACTCCTTTTACAAATTTAATTTGAAAAATATACGCTTGTAAGACTCTAGTGAATCCAGCTTTTAGAATATTGTTTTGTAGGCAAATCGTTAAAAGCGAGTCCACATGCCTTGTTGATAAACCCTTGATATTTTTAAAAAAAAAAAATAAATAATTGATATTCAATTGATCTCGGATACAAATGAGTAGCATCTATCACAATCATATATACATGATTTGTCTTAAATGGCTTACCTACATGCATTTAGTTATGAACAATTCGCCTAGAAACTAACTCTTGTTATGATGCAAAGACTTCAAATTAGCCTATTATAAGCTCTAATCTCTGTCGGTGCGCGTGCCAAGAATTGTGTTTACCTCGCTTGTCATTGGGGCATATTGCAGATCTTTGCCTCACACATAATCCTACAACAGTACCTGCTAACCGTAATATATATCTTCCAGCGTGTGCCATGAATTTAGCAGCTTAAATATATTTCCAAGTTTGAAGTGAGTTTCGGTTTTACTGGCTTTTCTCAGCGTAGAATTGAAATTTACGATCGAAATTTGTTTCTCTATTGGGAGATGATGAGTTTGGCTATTCTGGTGAAATAAATTATGATATTAAAGAAGGAGACATTCGGGAAATATCAGTATTGAAGGATTTCGGTGTACTGAGGTTTTGGTAATAAAACTAATTATAAATTGCGTACTATTAATAGCAACTATTCTATTAAGTGTTTAAATATGTCGTAGGGATTCAGGGTGTGAGTTCCATATTTTCTTTTCCCTTGTATTTCAGGAAATCAAAACGATCTGTTCGCTTTGCTCTTTGTATCACTTCCTCTATTAGATCTGTGTTGTAACTACGCTTTATCAGGTATTAGGTTAGCTCTCTGCATCTCTGATCAAACATTATGTCATTAGACCAGTTTCTCCTGTTTCTCCTTTTGTTAAGTGCGAGACGACAGGGGATATTGTGGGTGCAGTGCCTGGAGTTGATTTGGATGGAAGAAGGTACTGATGTTTGTCAGTCGGTTTCGAATGCGTGTGTGTCTTGAACGTGTTTGCGACAATGTTAGTTTTTGTGTTCAAAAATATATTATCAGTTTTCGAAACTTCTGCAATGAATGTGATCGATCGATGAAACTTACTGGCTTGCATTATGAATTCGTATATTCTTTCCCTCGCATGTTTCCATTTTTTTCCACGTCATAACTGAGATGTACCCATTGATATGGATTATAGCTTGCAGAAACGAAAAGCGAGCTTACTAAGATGATCATACATATATTTGCATGTGAGAGAGCCATATTTGTTATCACGGCAGTTTCGTTTATCTCTAGGTAGTTCTTGCCATTGAACTCAAATTTAGTGAGTTTAACGACTAACTAGCAGAAACATTCCCCTAAAGTAGCAGTGTCCTGAAACATCCAAGCGGAAATTTTATTTAGCAAAGAAAATGTTGAAAACCGTGCTTTAGTTTGAATCGACAACAGCCAAGTAGAAGCATATAATGCAGGAAAAGTGAATATTTCCTGCAGAAATTGTGATACACAGACCCAAGTGCGTGTGATAATGATAAATGTTTGAATGTATTGAATGAACAATAAACAGGCAAGGATATCTGCGACATGCTTGTTTTTGCAAACGACTCCACTTTGTGATCTGGTAGAGTCCATTTATCCCCATGTGTTTTCCATTTATAGAGTGAACACTGACCTTGTGAACTCGACGCCATTCCTAAATGGATGGAGTAACAGTTACGTTAAGGGTCCTCATATTAAATACATGGTTTTTGCATCTTTGTCAAAGATCCTCGCCACAATCCAAGCAGTGTGTAAATAAATGAAGACTTTAAGAACTTGAAACAATGCACATGGTAGATAATCACTGAGAAAATTAGAAAATAATTAAAGAAGAGAAGATAAAATCTTCAGCAGAAACACTCCCTAAATAGCGGTATCCTGAAACATTCACCGCTTAATTATAGTTAACAAGGAGATCGTAGAAAACCGTGCAATACTCTAACTGTCAATGGCGAAGTGGAAGCATGTAATACAGTAAACGTGAATATTTCTTGCATAAATCAGTACAGTCAGATTCAAGTGCATGTGATAATGACGTGTTTCAGTTCATTAAATCAAGAAGAAAGAGTTACGAATATTTACGACATGTTTTTCCTTCCTAAAAGATCCTACTCTTGTATTTTGTAGGTGCCTTTGGGCCCCACTTTTTCATTTCAGAATGAACACTGACCTTGTGAACTTGACTTGACACTATTCCAAAAATGGATGCAGTGTTATTTACAGTAACATCCTCACATTAAATCCACGATATATACACAGAAAGCCTTCCAAGTATTAACATGTTTGCCAAGGGTGCTCTACATGTTGCACAGTGCATATATAAATGAGGACCTTAAAAACTTGAAGCAATGCACATGGTCGATAATCACTGATAGCAAATGTACATAAGAGAAAATGAAATACTCAGCAAAAACACCCCTCCCCAAAAAAAACAATAAAAGTTCACACGGTATAGATATATGCAACATGATTTTTTTTTTCTTTTTCAATGACCTTACGTTTTGACCTGGTATTGGAAATCGAACCAAACTAGAATTAACACTGATCTTATGAACTTCAGATTATTCCAGAAAGATGCAGTAATAGTTACATCAAAGGTCCTCACCATTAAATACATGGTTTACACGCAGAAAGATTTCTAAATTGAAACATGCTTGTCAAGGGTAATCGCCGTAATGAACAGTGCATATAGAAAAAAGGGCCTTAAGAACTTGAAGCGATGCACATGGTCGATAATCATTGATATAAAATATACAGAAGAAAAGACGAAATGTTCAGCAGTTTACAATTTAATTTTAGCTAACAAGTAAATGGTAGAAATCGTGCTGTAGTCTGACTTAACAACGGCCAAGTCGAAACATATAAAGCTGGAAAATTGAATATTTATCGCACACATTAATAAATTCATAACCCAAGTCCCCGTGATAATGATACGTGTGCATCTATTGAACAATAAACATGTAAGGATATTTTAGACCTGTTTTTTCATTTCTAAATAACCCCTCTTTTTGACCTGGTAGAGGCCATATGACCCCTTTTTCTCCATTTCTAGAATCAACGCTGTCCTTGTGAACTTGATACTATTGACACTATTCCTGAATGGATGAATTAACAGTTGCATTAAAGGTCCTCACATTAAATACCTGGTTTACTCACAGATATACTTCCAAGTATTAACATGTGTGTTAAGAATCATCACCATAATCCGCGGTGCACATATACATGAGAACCTTTATAATTTTAAAGAATGGACATAGTCGAAAATCACTGATAGGACATGTAAAGAAGAGAAAACGAAGTTTGAAACAGAAGCACTCCCCCTAAAATAACTGTGTCTCGAAAAGTTCAAACCATAGTTTTAGATGACAAGGAAATTGTAGAAGAAGATGCTGTCGGCTGACTTGCCAAAGGCCAAGTCGAAGCATAGAATGCTGGAAAATGTCGTATTTCTTGTAGCAGTTAAAACATCCATGGGCAGATCGACTCTGTTACTTTCATACGCTTGAATTTATTGAATACAAAAGAAGTAGGTAAGGATATTTGAGACAATTGTTTTCCTTCTAAATGGCCGTTTTGCTGACCTGGTAGGAGCGATTCAAATAGAAGTGATTCGAATAGGTCCAAGATGTTGCCAATATACCTAACGTCATTGGCTTTAATCCTCATGAACGAAAGGTCTCTCTCAGTGAGGGACTGACGAGCTATCTAAATAATGAGGACAATCGCTACCCTTAGCAAATAGTAGGCGACTCCTCCGAGCCTTCCTTTTCCCTATAGAAGAACCCAAATGGAACTGTATCTGCCTAACTGGGCAAATAAGCCTATCTTGATCATCCCCAGTACAGATACGGCTGAGACTGGGAATCTCAATAGGTAGTGGAGCTACGAAAGGTAGCTGATTCTTACCCAAGAACTCAGGTTGACAAAGGAGATAAACCGAATCATAATTACGGTTGAACCGTAATCAACCCTTTCCTACTGGCAAGACATGATGCTTGCTCCTTCTCGTTACTGAGCCAAAGGCTATCGGCAAAGCCGTCTTAAGAGTAAAGTTTCCAGAAAATAGCTTCACTTAGCGGTTCATACGGGTATTTTAACAATGCCCAAAGAACAAACACAAAATTCCATCTACGCTTTAGTGAGCAAGATATCAGTATCTGAAGCTCAGGATACTTGATGAGGTCAGAAAGAGAACATCAGTGTTAGAAAGGGATGACTAATTCCCATTATTAGTTGACACCGAACAGTCTGTCTCCTCGAAACAAAAGGGACGAAACTCTGCAAATGCACTCAAAGGAGGACAGCTGGGATCAACGCATTTCTACTGCACCAATCACAAAAGATTCTTAACTTTGCGTTGTAAATTTTGGAGGTGGACTGACTCCTAGTCAGGACACTGCAGTTGGCACCCGTGTTCGAAAAGTGGTTCTGACGGATTGATCGCCTGAGATGAGCGCGTGAAAGTGGAGAATTATGGGTTGTTGCAACGTATAGACCCCTGTTCTGCGACCCTCCTCTGTTGTAATCTCCTGGGTAAGTATACCATCAGGTCGAGTAGGTAGCTGAACCACGAAATCTGGGTCCACAGGGAGGCTGCCAGAATGAGCCGAGGAGTGGAGATCCTGCGGAATCATTCTGAATGTTGGGAAGGCGTAACCACACAGACGAATCCTTTTAGATTGAAAGCGTCGTCAGCCTAGGCCTGTGATCTCCGACTTGGCAGACATAAAAGGGAGTTTATTATTCAGTATTGTCAAGGGAAAGTCCACCAAGGTCTCACTCACAGTTGAGAAAGAGACTCTGCAACTGATTGGTGCAGAGACCATTCGGTGAGGATGACATGACCCTTGCTGGGCAGACTGACCACCAGGATATTCCTCCTGCCTGGATTATATCCGATTCGGAGAGGGGTCTCCCCTAAGGCTGCCGATCAGAGGAGGTTTTAGGCTTCCACGTGAAGAGAAGGAGCATATGTACCTCCTTGCCGCCTGAGGTACGCCACTACTAACATGTTGTCTGAGGCAGCCATCACGCAATGACGCCCTATTGAGGTTGACGCAAGGGCTAGAAACACTGCCCACATTTTCCACTTGTTTAGATGATGTGTCACTCTTTCTCTGGACCAATGTCCCTGAAGAACTATGCCTCCTAGCTCCAGATGAGCGCCTCAACCCGAACCTGATGAATCGGTATACACAAAGAAGTGGGTATGTGGATGGGAAGTGTGCTTCCGGTCTGAAACCAATCTGAAGTAAGCCACCAGCTCATGGGGTTTTGAAAATCGGATCCCAGTGGGGTCTTGGCTGATAGAGGATCCTTGTGTGATCTCCAGTTTGCTAGAAGCAGAAATTGGTAAGGGCACAAGCAAACGTCTTTGCCCAAAGAGTCGTTTTAAGGGACAATGTGTTGTCGATCCTGACAGGAGGAACACGATCTGCCCCGAGGCTGGTGAGGATATCATCTCCGCATATACGAGGTCCTGATAAGAGATGAGATCCCACTTATCTCCGTTTGGAATAAAACAGAGACAGGTCACTGTGGACTAACAGAGGGACAGGTCCTTCAGAAGATAATCTCTGAGGAGGTTGTGTATCAATCTGACGGATGGTGATTCCTAGGAACCTTAAGGGGGCCGCAACGAACCCCATCACGTTGGTAAAAGCTCTGGAAACGCAGGCGAGGCCGAACTCATGGGGCTCGAATTTCAAATACCTTATAATTGAGACAAATCCAGGGGTATTTTCTGCGTGGAGGGAAGATGGGGATGTGAACGCATGCATCCTGATTATAGATGGAGACCGCCCATTCGCAGAGCCCTATGGTGTTCCTGACCCAGACAGTAGTCTCCATCTTAAAGCATTCTTCCCAGAGAAATCTGTTTAAGAGGAAGGATTGATTATGAGCAGAAACTTCCTGCCTTTTTGCCACCATAAAAGTCCAAGAACAGGAGGCCGAAATCTAGTGATTTTCCACCCTTTAGGCTGCGCCGTTCTATATAAGGATTTTTACATCATCCTTTAAATGAGCCAGCTTGAACAGATGACAAAAGATGGAGATCCGTGACAGAGGAGGATGTTCTCGGAAATGAAGCCGGTGGCCTTCCTTTAAAGTACAAATGACCAATATATACTCCGTGACGCCCGACCAAACCCATGAAGAAACGGATAGCTTTTTTTTTACCGGTGTGCCTTTTTGTTAAAGTTTTGGTTCCCTGGCATAATTTATGTTGTAGGTATCTTATCTGTTTTAACTTGACGAAGATATTGCTTTGCTTTATCGAGAACCACCGCAGATGGAAGTTAGTGAACTACGTTTCTGAAAATAAGAACCTTTTTTTTTAGTTTAGCTCCACTGCTTCAATATTACTCTCCTAGCGTTATTACAGCCGTTGGGATGATATTTTCAATACAAACTAACAAAGAACTGAATTCATGTTTTTAAAGTACTTTTAGCTCTTTTTTGTAATATAGTGTGTACATGTTTTATATCCGACGTTCACCTTTCTTATTTGAAATTAGGCAGTATTATGAATGATATATTTACGACATTACCTCTCCTATAATCATGACGATGACAACCATACCTATGCACTAATCATATATATATAACAATCATTCTACTCCCCTAATGATGCGGACGATGAAGATTTTATTGAGCATAGAGAGTATACAGATCCTCGAAGTTTTTCTTGTTTAAAAAAACAGTTCATGTTTGTTATCCATCATTTCCTATTTACACTGTAAATCAGTTAAGGGTGGATAAGATTTGCAACGGCTGTGTACTTTTATTTGTCAGAGAGACATAAACGAGTTCTATTACTTTTCCAAGTTGTAAAAGAGAATATATATGACCATAAGTACATCCAGTAGGCCGGTGCTGAAGTACAATTATTTGTCAGTCAGATAACATCCACATTGCAAACGTCTTTCACTATTACGACTTTTACATAATAAACGTGTATATTTCAGACTATTACAATCTATTTCCATTTTAGGTATTTTAAAACTTAACTTTTGGTTAGGTAGTTTAAAACCTAACTTTTGTTCAGAGAAAAGGTTCTGAAACTTGAAAACTCGCAGTTCCTTAGTTTCATATCTCATTAGTTTTGAAATTAAACACTATCAACATAGCTTTACTTTGACATAAACTAATAACCCTTTAACAACAATGCTGTGAATTTTAACACGTGTGTTCAGATGTCCTGATAATTAGCCCTTGCGCACGGTGTTATTGCCTGCTGCGGCCACAGCATATGATCGCCTTCTTTACAAATATATATATATAAAAGCTATCTTTAGCCCATTCATTAAACAATTCAGCTTTGTGGTGAAGAAGAAAAAATGTATATATATATATACATATATATAAAAGTATGAATCAGAAAGCAAACTTAAGGCACATAAACGTTGTTATTTATATACTGAGATCTAACGTAATCTGGTTATTGAGGGTTACATTCAGTAACTATCATATTCATTTCTTTTAAAAATCCATATATTAAAGAAAACACCATGTCCATAAGCTATCCTGTTTTATTAGAAATTGAAGTATAAACACATGACATTAAACATTTGCTGATTAGTCAAATATAAGAATGATGGAAGTCATGGCCACTTCTAAATTTGATTGTGCTTTTTAATTGAAGAGTTGTAAATTTTACTAAAATAACATTTGTTCAATCAATAAAAATACAAAAGCAATACAGGAATAAATAAAATAAACGTGTTTTGTTAATTATTCTTTTTATTTTCCTAGTTTTTATGGCAGTATAAACACGTTTTTTATTATTTCATGCCGAGGAAACGTAAGGTAAGTGTTATTTCCAAGGACACTTGAAGACAGCTGACCTGGGGTTGCCTGGACAACGAGACCCACGCTCTACTAACTGAGTTACAGTGGCAACTAGAAAAAAATAAAACAAAATTATATATATTTGATGTGAATCAACACATAAAAATATATCTGTTTAACTTTACAGTACAATGTGTATATCTCATAAGCTTTACAATGTCACTCTACAGAGATGTACTGTATGGATAACGCAGTTAAATTTAAAATACCGTATGGTTACCCAGAATATGAAGTGATAGTATTTAGAAAACGGCAAAATTTGACATCAATCGGAAAATGTTCATAAGTTTAAAAGGATTGAATACACATAATTTATTGCTGAGAAAATAAAAGTTATAGTTGTAGACAAATGTTTTTGTACAGATTTCAGTGGCTATAGTCAGACCAGACAAAGAGTCTTTGCAGACCCAGACAAAGAGCAGTATTTAAGACATCTTTATTTCGATCCTGAAAGTCAAGTTACTTACATATATATCAATCAATAGTGGAATCAAATTAGACGTGATACACATAAAATAAAGCACACTGAATTCAAGAAATGGTTAACTTAACAACGAGCTAGAGGTAAAGATTTCTATACAGAAAAGTATATATATAAGTCACGCGGATGACCAATGACAGACATAAATTTTTTAAGTGCTAGCATCTATAAAATACAACAATAGATATAATTTTATCTTGAAAGTGATATATATATATATATATATATATATATATATATATATATATATATATATATATATATATATATACTCTTAAAATACGCCTGGGTAGAGAAGGTAAAACCGAAAACTGGAGTTGACATAAACGACGTTTTCACAGCAATCTTCAAAGAGACTAAATATGAAAATATACAGCTTAATGAGGGAAAAGACTTTTACAAATCACACGATTGAAACAGAGAAAACTGCGTACTCTTAAAATTCCTCAGACAAAAAAGCATATAGAGTGGAAAGATTTACCGAACTTTTAAGACTATCGTATGGAAGTATTTCACTCACACTGAAGCCAACTAATTGAGGGGTACAATACATCGCATCAAAAATTTTCAGAGGACCAACTTAACCTCATAATAAAACTGTGTGTTAAGTTTCATGACTTTCGTGAGTCGTTTAGATGTAGTGATAACTAACATAAAATGGTTGACAGATGGATCACGGACTCAGATTAAAGACATTTATGCATTTTGCTTACATATTTTTTGTCAAAAAAGGCGAAATCCAAAATGTTACAAAATGCATAAAAAACTGAAAACTTGTTCCCATGCTTACCAGATGTAATCTATTTAACTCGGTTGTTTTGCTTAACTGTGCAAACATGATTTTGGTCATAAAAGTACAACATCAAAAGTTCAAAAAATGTGTAAAAGATGTTAAAATTCCAAATCTAATCAAGTCGTCTATACATATCTTTGCATAAATGTCATCTGTATGTTTTGAATATTTTGTTTTTCCTTTTAAACAAGTATGTTAACAAGCTTCCTGGGATTAACAGATGCAAGGACGGAAATAGAGATGTACCAAATAAAGATAACTCCAGTGCATAATAAACAAAAAAAAACATGTATATATTTTACCTGATTTTTTATCACCTTGGTAACATAAGTATTTAATAAATGTTATACAAAATGAATGAATCCTATTCAATAATAGTAAATATAACCTAAACTACCTGTTTCCCTTATGCCAAAAACACAGAAATTGTCCTGGACCTTTTTAATGCAACTAAGTTCGTTGTCATTTTGGTCTGAAATATATGACCAATAAGTAAATGCTGTATCTAAAGGTAATGGTTCTGCCTCTGTAATGAGTTGGAAGGATATCTTAACTTTCAATTAAAACCTATACAAATGTCTGAACAAAACAAGAAAAATATGTACTTAATTAAAGAATGAAACATCTTTTGCTTTGAAGCATGAACATACACCAACTCTAACTGAACTCTGTATAGAATTACAGTGAAAAATAGGTCGAAAATAAGCTCCACTAAACAGTGTCAGACCTGCTGATAATTGGTGTTGATTTTATACAATTTAATATAATATACAGTAAAAGGAAGAACTGCTGGTGAATTAATTTTGTTTGATGAAGAGGGAGATGTCTTACTATTTGATTCAACTGTCACAGTGATATGTGTGCCTTTCAATTCATTCTAATAGTTTGATAATATATTAATACATAAAAACTGGAGAAACTGTCATTTGAAGACACATTTGCCATTTAAGGGTCACTTAGGTTCTTTATTTATGTTATTAAATGTATTTTCTGCTGAGGAAATTAAAGGAATCCTAGGTAATTCTGTCACTGTGACAAGTAACGATTCCTCTTTAGAATAACGAAAGGCTTAACTTGTACCATATCCCATAGACAGCCTCCTTAAACCACAGGTCCAAACAGACAAATAACGACATCTACTTTGATATAATTCAAGAGCAGATGACTAATGGGCTTATACGTCATAAATTAACACCTTGCAAATGGCAGAGCTAATTGGCTCTGTAGTTAATGCTGCACAAAACTGCTCAATTCATGTTGGATTATAGTGATTCTATCACCTCTGCAAACGTTGAAGAGTATGTACATTTGAGTGTGTGTGTGTGTGTCTGTGTCGGGGGATACACTTATTTTTATCATGTAATATCTATCCGTCTAAATGCTATGCTTACCTCTTCAGGGACATAAGTCCCTTCGTCCAAGCTCACAATTTAAACAACCCGTTACATGGAATGTTCTAGAAATGTAAATCAGAGAGGACCCATAACCAGTCTGACTCCCACGTCATAGGTCCATACTGGATATTCTTCCTCTTTGACTTTGACCCGGATTACCCTTGAGACATCAGAGCGGGTGGAAGTAGGGTATCTTGCAATAGCGACAGGTAAGTATGACATTATTAAAATTAATTTCACCCCACCACCACAATACAATATTTTAATAGCAGCAATACAATACTTGTTACTATTGCCTAGCTGAATTTGACGGATCAGACTAATGTACTTACATTTATGGTCGGAGTGTTCCTAATGTAATGCTGGGCTTCTTCCAGAGCCGTTACTGTGGGGCCTAACGAGAAAATGCCTTCAATCAAGTGAACTTAGGACCGAAAGTAAAAGGAGAAGAAATTAGTGTGTGAACGCCAAAAAGCGGCCCTCATAAAATCGTTCAATAACGAATTATTAGGATAGGCCCAGGAGTTTTAATTCTCAAAGGAAAGGTCCCTCTCAATGAGGGACTGATAATCTCTCATGATAGCTAGGGCAATCCACCAGTATATGGTGGATGCCGCACTACCAGCAGAGCCCTTAATAGGTAAGAAGAGATTATTCTGACATTTTTATCTCCCTTTCGAAGCTGTTAAATATAACTATAAGACCCTACCTTGGCAGACAAATCTATTTTGATCATCCCAACACAGATACGACTGACACTGGGGATCTCAATAGGAATTGGAGTCAAAACGAATATAAACGATAATAATTAATAGTTGGCAGACCACCCTCCCTGACAAATAACTCTTACGAGTGACGGATTGAAATGCCATTTAACTTTTCATTATATAACCTTCACCTGATCATACAAATGAGATCTACTTTAAATTAATTGCAGCAATGATACAACCTTTTCTGTAAGTAGCAGATCAAACCAAAGTTTGCACTGAATTATGGAAATAGTCGCAGGCGTCGCTTTGATGGTTGACTGACACTTTTCGCATTTGTATACAAGGGGACGCCTCACATTTATGATGACTACACTGAAACAGAATTAACATATAAAACTGGAATACGAATTCCACTGCATACGTTTTGCGTAATTGGTCATTATTTCATACAGAATTGCCACCGGTAATTATTACCATTATTGTATATGGTCGATATTTCATAGTACAGTGCTATTTATAGCGTGATGATATTATTTGTGAAAGAAACTTAAATAAAGTATAGAACCTATTATTAACAAATACTAATTTCATAGTGTTGATTCCAAATTGTCGATCACTAACCACTATTTTTGAAGAAACAAAGCTATATATCAAAGTTTCAATTACCAAATTTGATTGCGATTTTATTCACGTGCAGCAAATATGGGTCTATTTTGGGAAATTTTCTGTAAGAAAGAAATGTGATCTGCGCCTTGTCATATATTATAAGCGGGCCCAAGAGTTGTCCGGGAGCACCAGAACGAATGAAAGTTGTAGACATATAGTATGTTTATTTTGTAATATCATATGTAGTTACTAGTTGCTAATGCGGATTATTGTTATAGGTCCTCTATCAAGCCTTGTTACGGCTGTAAGTAGAATATGCTACTCGCACATCTCATTAAGCCAACTGACATTCATCAGGCGCCACATCTAATGGCACACCTTGTTGGGTTGAACAAGCTTAGTTACTTGCCAGACTTTAAAAAAAGAGGTTACCAGGGATTTGCTATAAATTGTTGTAAAGGCTGTACATGTTTTAGAGTTCTCTGCATGGATCCAATTCTTCTAAAACAACATGAGTAATACTTAGATGAAATTTGATAAACATAATTTGTACTGATTCATAAATGCTCTAAATTACCCTCCAACCAATCTGTACAGTCCTTTATGCAGACTGCGCGAGGAGGAAATAATTATCTTTCTTTTATTAGCAAACAAGGAAAGGCAAAATTATATCTTTAACATTTCATCAACAAAAACTATGCTGAAATGTTAAATTTCCTGCTTTGCCACTTCATATGATTAAGTTTGTTATGATGTATCAAGTATGAGGCATCATTCATGACAGATCCAGATGGAGTTTGGGTTCAATTAAACCCCCATTTCATTTTTAAAAAATAATATACTTTTCAGTGGAAATCAGAAAGTTAACCAAATGAAGCAAAAGCAAATTACCCCTTACTAAAACTGAATCTTCACTAAAAAAAACTGAATCTGCCCCTAATTATTAAACTTCAAAGATATTCTCTGTTTCAATATTAAAATATATATTCTGGGCATGCACAATACAGGAGTCTATGGAAGGGACAGACGCTCTAATGGCAAAAAGAATATCCAGGAATTCACAATAAGACTATTTCTTCCTGTACATTTATACCATTTCTAATGTTCTTCAGCAATAACAAGATTTACAAATTAGCTGCCGTGGTGGATATATTGGCTGACAGATTGACACCATTTTAGTTTAGGACCAAGTACGCATCAGAAGAAGGTTTATAGTGAAAACTCCAAATTGAAATTACCATCTATTTAGAAGTTGTAATAACAATGTTTTCAAGATGGCCACTATGGCGGCCATATTGGACATCATAAGGGTACCATTTTCATTTAGGACAAACTAGAGATTCTGACTAATTTTATGATGAAAACCCCATGCCAATCTGACGTTCCGTTAAGAAGAAGTAGTGTTGAGGAAATTGTTAAGATAGCTGCTGTGGCGGCCATGTTAGACATCAAATCGGCAATTTTTCATTTAGGACCAACTAGACAGCACAAGAAGTCTTATGTCGAAAACCCCATATCAATCTGACTATCGTTACAGGAGGAGTAGTGATAACAAGATTTTAAAGATGGCCTCTGTAGCGGCCATACTGGATTCGGATCTCGGAGCGTCCCTATTTTCATTTAGAATAAACTAGACCATGGGATAAATGCGTGCAAACAGCTTCATGGCAATACTCTAAGTAGTTTAGGTCGAGTAGCGATAACAATATTGTACTAAAGGACGGACAGACGACGGACAATAGACCATTCCATAATCTCTTCTGGTCCACGACCAGTAGAGCTAATAAAAGCTAAATATGTCTACAAGACATGGCTGCCCCCACCATGCCCCACGTCAATACAAATGACATCATTATAGATGGAGAAAAACTCTGAATGAAATTCATATTTATTTGTATGTAACTAGACTGTCACAGGATGAAGCCGGGTGAGGATTGGATTAGTGAAGACACCGAAAGCAACTGCGTTAATAAGATGTTTATTTATAAACGCAATTTAAAGATGAACAAATCTGACACCATTGTAACAAAAAGATAAGGAAAATCATAAAGTTCCTAACATGGAACTATCAACAACAAGTAACTCAACGAGAAAAATCAAAGATGAATTTAACGAATGGAATTTTAAACAAACGTGAATAGCATCCTATCACCAATCAACAAATAAGAGTATATGATCTACACCCCAATATAAACAAGGTCTTATTAAGTACCAAGGGTGACCAAAGCATGTGATTTATGCACTTATCAATATGATACTCATCAATTTATCAATTCATCAAGCGATATTGGAATATGTATGAATTTATGAATATATCGTTCATATAACGAAAATGAAATGGGAATGCATGAAATTATGAATCTATCACACATATAGCGACATTGAAATGGGAATGAATGTAATTTTGCACAGATAGCAATATTGAGATAACAATAAAATGGAACACGCAATAAATATAACTATCGTGGCGCCCGTTTGACGACCAAGATGTATCTCCGGTTCCACCCGCTCTAGTCCATGGTCAAGGAGCCACCACGCATGGTCCACCCCTCCCAGCCTGTTGAAGGATCCCTCGAGAGCCTTCACATTAACACAGACCCGTTGGTCGAGAAGCCTTGGTCCCTCGCATCGAGAAAACCAGTACATTCTTCCGAAACAACGTCACCAGACATAGCGTACACGTCACACGAAACCACACAGAGTTCTGTGACTAAACACCACCAAACCATACATAAGGAACAGCTCTACAGCTGAAGTTTTGCTCCCGTAAAGAGGTAAGCTTTCTGACAAGATTCGTCGTAGTGTAATTTGTTTATAGAGAATTCGCTCTATATGTACTCTAGCTGTGACAGATATGCGCAGCAGCTAGGTACGTGAGTTTTCACTGCAGGCAATTTGCACGTGCAGCATGGGGTGAATCGCGCTCAGTATTTCAAAATAACTAGAGCCGAAAAAATAAACAACCCCCGAGTAACGCTCTAGTCGGAAACGAAACCCGAATACATTTTTGATCACATATACATATTGATATAAACGATACAATTCCGTGACATAGACATACACATGACTACTTGCACTTGAATGAAGAATAATTGCACTTAAATATTTAATAATACGCAGTTTACATTTCCAAAACAGGGGACATAATTATAGAGTAATTCATTATAGTGTGACAACATAAGTGGATACACATGTTTGCCTATGATGTCAATAACATCTGGCAAGTGAAGGGCCAATGCAAACAAATGTGACATAATTTGTGTTCATAAGTATGATTAGATATATGTATACATTAAGCAAGAAAAAGAAGAAGAATTTTGGAATCGATTCTGTTTGTAAAACACAAATTCCCATACTCCATTATATTGTCAACCCCAGCCCTCCCCCTTCTAAAGGTAGGTATTGAACTGAAAATCATTTTGTGATAGTGTTCAAGTCATATATCTCTTCCTGAGTGGAGTGGGGGTGTAACGTAAAGTCGCTTCTTGTCGCAAGGGCACAATTTGTGAGAAATGGCCTTTGTTGAGTGTCGCGATCTGATATCGATATATATAATTTGACAATGAAATTTAAGATTGATATTTTCTTCTCAATTTCTAATGAAGGAAGTAAAATTGATAGGGAAAACTAAAACAACTCAAATGTAGCAATATGAACAGTCGTATTTTTTCCTTAATAAATTAAATGATAACATGTCAGTATTTACATGCAAAACACTAATAATTATAAAGGAATAAATACTATTTACAAGGTAGCAAAAAACGATGTTCTAACTCTAAATAAATTCCACCATACATGATGACTTAATAAAACGATCAGCGTTTCAATGAAACTTTTTATATTCTACCAACATAACTCCGCCCCCCCCCCCACACACACACACACTATAAAAAATGAAATAAAATTGTGGCGAACATTTTTATTGAGTTCTTTATTATTAAAATAATGTTGCGAAACCTGAATCTTACTAGTAGATTTATTCATGCGTTGTGCTGTGCCGATTTCTCATGTTGTAAGTATATGCCATGATATGCATGGTAAAGCAGGCTAGCTCAGTAGTTGTGTAAAAGGCATTTTGAACCGAGTGAACTCTCAGTTTCTTAAGGAACCTTTAAAGTACTGTCTTGATTCAGTCAGCATTAAGCCACATTTTTCTGGATTTTAAACTCTTTCAGCGTGCAAACCTTTGTACACATAACTCTGTGTATTATCATATATTATCAGAGTTTTTTAAGAAGAGCATATTATTTTTCTACAGTGACTCTTGTATTCTCTTTTCATTTATATTTAGTATTATACTTTGGAAAATAAACAAGAGTACATCTGCTATTGGTGACTTTTGCATCGAGAGAAAAATGTAGTAAAAATGTGACGTGTAAGACGTTAGTTGCATAGTGTAGAAATTTGGCGAGAATGGAAATTAACATTATCCCCGCCATTATGAAAAATGGCACTTTAGCAACAGTGGTAATTCCATATAAAAAGTCCATAGGTTTTACATTAATGTGGCACTCTGCTACAAAGGAAAACGTAACGTTAGAAATGTCCATAGGTCATATAAGCATGATTGTAATGGCAATGTTAAAACGTGCATTAGCCACCATACTGATATGTGTTTCAGTAGCTTTTAACGGGAATGTCAAGTTTAAAAGTCTATAGGTTTAACATTAATGTGCAACCATGGCAAGAAGGTAAAACGTCATGTTAAAAATTAACATGACAATCCCTCTTGTTGCCATATATATCTTTTTTTTTTGTTGTTGTTTTAGGGACAAAAATGGTACTATATCGACAAGGGAAAAACTTAATGTTAAAACTATATTGACTGACCAACAGGCCTTTTTGGGGTGACCAACACCCAGTCGTCAACTGATTAATACATACACGTATTATCCAACAAGCTGTTTTGTCTGAATAAAATCTGGTCATATACTGACCAAGACGTGCACTTACTAATCATGACGTCCTTTTTACTAACAAGCACCCACTCATCCACTGACCATCATGGACACTTTGTAACCAGCATGCCGTTAGACTGACCAGCACTCAGACATACTAACCAAATAAAAGAGTAAGAGTCCTAACACGTACATAAACATACTATCTTCCCCCCGAAATTGGTAGGAATGTTCACACGCATACCTACTCATAATACTCCATCTAACTAACCAGGACCAATTCAACAACTGACCAACACATACACTTACTAACCAGAAAAAAAGAGTAAAAGTGAGTGTGCATATATACAAACAGACTCTCAGCCTTATGAAGCATAGGAATGTTCACACATATACCTAAGATCCAACACGACATCTGACTGACCAGGACCCACAACTTCTAACCAATACGCCGTTTGACTGACCTTCACCCAGTCAGGTACTGATTAACACCTACACTTACTAACAAACACGCCGTCTGCCTGGCCAGCGCCCACTCATCTACTGACAGCACCTACACTTTCTAACCGAAAAGCCGTTTGGACTGACCATCACCAACTCGTCTACTGTCCAACACCTACACATACACATACTAATCAACACGTCGTCTGTCTGACCAGCGCTCACTCTTCTACTGACCAACACCCACACTTACTAACCAATATGCCTTTTGGACTGACTAAAACACAGTCATCTACTAAGCAATATGCCGTACGACTGACCAATATCTCCATTTACTTACCAATATGTCTTCTGACTGACCATAATAGGTTAGGGTGTAAAAGAAGGTGGATGAAACAGAAAATAAGCCCCTTAAAAGTCAAAACTAAATCTCTACTACCCCTATAACTTCCCTCCCATCTCCATATAAACCTACTACCCTTAGCACCCCTACACTCATAGCAGAGAACTGAAAGGATACAAAATGGTAAGAGGCCTAACGTACAATACACTCAAACATATTTGTATACGAGCATGCATGGAGTTGAAAGTCATAGCCACACAGATCTCTTGGAAAAGCAATAGTAATCACCATTGTTAAATGAAACAAAACAAACCCCTCCCTGATTAAATGTCTGAGTGTGTTCGAATATCCTATCACTACTGATATAACTAATCAAAACATAGAGGCACTTGCGATTTTTTTATATTATCTTGAAAAAGAATCAGAATTAATTTTTAAAATACATCGCAAAACTCCATTTTCTTTTGTCTTTTTACTGTATTACCTTTTTGAATTTCTTCACTGGAATGGGTTATTATGCTATTTCTTCTTGATTTGAATTTCTTCGTTGGAATGGTTCTTCTTCTGCTGCTTCTATTACTTCTGAAATATCCTTTAAGTATTTTTTGACTTTCTTACGACACGCTGAAGACCAATGTCCTTTTCTTGACAGTGATACTTTACTTTTATAACGGGACCTGCTTTATCCTGCCTTTGAAGTTTTTTCTTGTTGACGTTTTGGACTTTCTATGTCCTAACGTCCTTCCTCGTGACACTTATTTATATAGGAGTAGTCTGGAGTTTCGCCAGAAATCTTGTTGTATGTTTATTTTCTCATTTGAGAATTAAACATTTGTTGTTAAGGCCCTCTCATTACTCTCTCTGTCTCTCTCTCCTATCTCTCTCTCTCTCTCTCTCTCTCTCTCTCTCTCTCTCTCTCTCTCGCTCGCTCTCTCTAATCAGACATCTGACTGCCCTTTTTAATCATATAATCCAGTTTGAATATTTACCTAATGTATATAGATGTGGGATAATTGTACCGAAATACAAGCAAAATGGCAAAGATAAAAAAGATCCGGTGAATTATCGTGGTATAACATTGACATCTTGTCCGGGAAATTTGTTTGAAAAAATATTGATGACCAGAATTCAAAAGTACTTAGACAAAATAAACTTTCCACGTCCATATCAGTTTGGATTTCGTAAGGAGGCTGGAGCTCTCTCTGCTGCATTTACCCTTCAAGAATGTCGAATGTACTATATAAATAATAACACTAATGTGTATGCTGTTTTTCTGGATAACGAAAAGGCATTCGATAGACAGTGGCATTGCGGACTATTAACAAAAATTAAAATATTTGGGAATTAATGCAAAAATTTATAGAATAATCGCCAATTTCTACACACAGTCAAGTGCTTGTGTATCCTGTAGAGGACGTATATCGAACACATTTCCGTTACGAAGGGGAGTTGGTCAAGGGCGTGTAATGTCTGCTTTTCTTTTTCTCGTGTACATAAATGATCTGTTGAATGAATTTTATAATGACTAATTGCGGTTTAACAATGGGTCAGATGAACATACCTGGCGTACTTTTAGCAGACGATGCTACTCTTCTAAGTTCTACTCTGAATGGATTACTTATGCTCGTGAATACAGCTTATCAGTATGCACAGAAGTGGAAATTGAAATATAATCCTAGCAAGAGTAATTGGATGATAGTCAGTGGAAACAAGGAAGTGTATTCGTCAAATGGAATTACTTTGGGATTACGGGATATTCCTAGAACAAAAACAGTGAAATATGCGGGAGTTACTTTTTCCCAATCAATGAATATTAATGATCGTGTAGACTAATTTTGTGATAAAACTAAACGTGTAATAAACTCACTACACTCAATCGGATTAAATGCAAATGGAATGAACCCTGTACTTTCTGTGAAAGTCTTGGAAAGAGATATATTGCCGTCTGCTTTATATGGTTCAGAACTCTGGTTCAATATGACATATCAGGACATTGAAACATTGGAGAAAATACAACGATATTTCGCCCGGAAAGTACAAGGTTTCCCTCAAAGATCGCCGATAGGATCCACTACAGCATGAATGGGAATGATTTCAATAGAAGCTCTGATACATAAACAAAAACTTATATTTTTAGGTCGTATTTGTAGAACATCGGCACATTTAACTGCCAAAAAGATTTTCCTCTGGACTATAGGCAATTCGATTTTTGACCCCAAACACAGTTATAATTCTTTTATATATGATATTCATTCTGCGCTCAAAAAGTATAATTCAGAAGATTATCTCAACGACTTTATTTTCACTTGAAGGTTTCTAGACAAATTAACATGGACAAACTTAATTGGGACAAGAATTCAGGTATTCGAGGAGAGAAAAGTTGAAATGAGTATCAGAAATCATAGTGAGGGATTTGATCGATTCTTTAAAATTCATCCAGGATTAAAAATCCACCATTTATGGAAAGTTGCCTATATTGACGCAAGCAGAGAAATGGAGTATGCGACATTAATTAGTATTGGAGGAATGAAAGCAAGAGCTGGAATGTGTCCCTTATGTGGGAAAACAAGTGATGACCGTATTTTTCACATTTCAATTAATTGTCTCTTAACCTTGGACGACAGAAACAAAATTGATGGAGAATCTATTTACATACATGCCTCCATATATTTACCGTGATTTATGTGATCAGTTAGATGATAATATATGATAATTATGCTGCTTGGTTGCTTAAATGATATTTCAAAACAATTGGAACTCGGGTCATGGATAAATGTCATAAGACTATCTACCGAGTATTTCATTAAGGTAAAGGATATTATATATTCGATTGATTAGAGAGCTTACACAGAATGTAATGCAAGAAATAATTGTATCGAACTGCAAATCAAGTAGTATATTAACTATTTTTGATGTGTAGTATTGTAAAAGTAAAAGTGTGATACAAATATATTATGGATATAAAATGATTTAACAGAAAACATTAACTCAGTGGATATAAACTCAGAGCAAGTGACTGTAAATAAGTCCTTGCACAATACATATATTTCAAACGTAATATTTGAAAGCATATGTAATTGCAAGCGTCGAGATTAATTCTTGATGTATAAATAATTCATAGGGCTTCATAAGTTTTGAATTGCATATATTCTTGCTTTTATGCATTGTATTGTATTCAATAAATTATCTCTAAATCTTCAGAAAATGGATAAATAAAAAATATCAATCAATCAATGAATCTCTTCCTGAGGAAAGCAAATGTTGATTTTGCAATATGTGGTTAAATTGGTAATTGTGAGCACTGTTCTTTATTGTACGCATTGATATGTGATGGTGTAGAAGATATATAGATAGATAGATAGACAGACAGACATACAGGCAGATGTATATAGATCGATTGATAGATAGATAGATAGATAGATATATATATATATATAGATAGATAGATAGATAGATAGATAGATAGATAGATAGATAGATAGATAGATAGATAGATAGATAGATAGAGAGATATATAGAGAGAGATAGAGAACATAGAGAGAGAGAAAATAGTCTGCAACAGTGGAGTTACAAAACATTTTCAGAACGTCGTTAAATTATCCAGCCCTTCATCAGGGCAAGATAGAACTTGTAAAAACAGTAAAGACGGAAATATTTCAATGTTAATGACAGTGGAAACATGCAAATATACTTAAATAGTAAACAAATCTGAAGAATAAAAACATAATCAATATTTCAATATTTGCAAACTAGATATCTATTACATGTTGGGGTCAATTAGATATTAATAGCAGTAAGTCTTAGAACGGAGAAACATTTTAGATGTAGGTGATAAAGAATAAGTAAGTAAATAAAAGCTACACGTCTTGCCAAGATTTATTCTAGAAAACATAACATACATAAAATACATTGATTTACATACAATTCAGGTGGCAATTGTAAATAAATTATAATCATGCATTAGTTTGCGCTACTTAAACAAAAGCTGGTCATTTTGTTATTATACTTGCATAATATATGTTTTGGTCGAAAACAGTTTGGCTACTAAGTTCACAATCAAAGTTGATAGTTGTACAATTGTTCAGAATGCATCCATATATATATATATATATATATATATATATATATATATATATATATATATATATATATATATATACGTGTAGTAGTCAGATACTCATATAAGAATATGTTTTATCTCTAGTTTTATGAAAGTTTTCCTGTATAATACATTCAAAGCTGTTTGAACAAAACTCATCAAACCACGCTAAAATCCTGGCTGAAATATATGTCAAATAAAACCCCATTTTAACTAGATTTCGTACTATTAACAGCCTTATATATTCATTAAATTTAATGAGCTCAATATCCTGAAACATTTAGGCTGTAAACACATCCAGCTTTAGTCATATTTCTAAAATAACATTGTGTAATGTTTCCCATGGCGGGTTTATGAATGAGTCGAGTTTATAAGCCCAAACATTGTTTAATTATAAAAATATAACTAAAGACTGTTTAAAGAAAAATACCTTTCTCTACATTACAGCTGTTCTTTAGTACGAACTTTGCCAACTTAGTGTCATGTATGTTATAATGCAAGCCATATAACAACAACATACAGTTTCATGAGTATAATCTCCAATCCAAAAAACACTGTACACTATTCCATACATATGTTCTGATCAAAGCACTGTAACAATGGTATACAACAACAAAGTACATTACGGCACATGTGTTGCGCATCCATACATAATGATTTTGCAAACTTTTAAACAGTTATGTATAATTCGCTTCGAAAGTCAATCCATCACATGACGTAAAAGTTGCTTGACATTTTTTTATACAGTGAGTTCAGGTCCAGACAGATCTTAGAAAAAAAGACAAAAAACGATAATTTACTGTATGTATATGTATATATATATACATATATATATATATATATATATATATATATATATATCCTACTGATACGTTTGCAAAGTAAAATAATCTAAAATAGAACAAATGAAAAAGTAACCTGAATTTAGAATATCCAAAATATCAGAAAACAAAAGAAAACGTGGCAACATTAGCCAATGACGAATATCTCTCGAGCGCACTTTTTTGGGAACATGCATTGTAGAAAATCGGAATTTTTTATTTCACTGAAATTTAACTCGCAATTTTAAAGTATGTTTATGATATGTACCGGATAATTGTGTAATTCTAACGCTTCTGAAACATAAATACATCCTTAATTTATTTAAAAACTATCTTGATGGCAATCATTTCATTTTCATAGCATATCTAATTAAATACGAAGAAAGTATCACTTTTGATCATGAGTATGTAATATGTGATACCTTGATATTAAACGCATTTTAGTCAAAAGCATTGAACTAGAAAGCAAAAGCATTCAGTCAATTTGAAAGTTGTGCAATACGCATTGTCATATATATAGATATATTTATACAACAATGCATTTTTTTAAAATTGATATTATTAATGTAATGCATAATATATTATTATTCCTATGTTGTCTGTGATTTTATAATTGAAATCAAATCAATAATTGCTTTCCTCGTTGAATATAGTGGAATATAAATGTAAACTATATTATTATTATTTTGACATTACAACAGTCAAAGAAAAAAATTGTTTCATTAAAGAAAGTGCATAATTCAATATTGGATAAACTACAGTTCATGCAATTGCCCTTAGTGTATGTAACTCTATGAATAGTCCTTATATTTAAAATCTGGTATCCCTAATGGTATCACACAAGGATATTATAAATCTTGTTGAGAAATAGTGAAACGTAAATGACCGATTCTACTTTCTCTGCGAATTTGATTCACTTTTCTCCAAGTGCAGTTATAATCTAATATTGATCGTTTTGGACTGAATCAATTATATGCACGTATTTTAAATACTTTGTTATTTTGTATGGATATTTGGTTGTTTTTATTCACTCTTTATTTGGTGCTGCATCTACAACTCCATAGATAAGTAAATATTAAAATTATTTATAGATTTATGTTGAAGATTTTATATTGCCAACAAATATCCATTCTCATATACTAAATAATTAAAGAAAATAGTTCACATTCGATCTAATTAAGATAGTAAATGAACTATTATCTAACTTGGATCCGTTTGTTTCATGCTACGCGCTAGAATGATACATCTATTAAAGCTTTGGGGTTAAATTGTTTTACAAGAGGTTAGCACATTTTAACAAAATTATTTAATTTTTATATCAGTGAGATATACTCATCCCTTGTTAGATACCACGTTTTATCCTTCCATTTTTCAAGAAGCATTAATTTCCAATGTGAGTTCTTAAGTAAGTTACGCCACGTGGTTTTATTTAGGATAGAATATACAAATATATAGTGCATTTGACCTATCGCCTGATTGTTTCAGAAAAAGGTTGGGATTGCTGTAGTTTGCATACAGTCTTGCCCAATATAGATACATTGAATTAAAGAAACATTTTGATCTAAAGTAAACTAGATTGTTCCTTTTCATCCGTTCTGTCGGTGATAATAGTTTCTCTCTGGTTTGTCCTCCTAGAATCGGTAGTAATGGTGACGGTTGCAGGCTTTGGCAGCAATTTTCTAATAATAATTTGGAACATGGATTTTAACTCTTCTCTGAACCGGCTCTTCATGATGAAATAGATCCAAAAGTTCGCATGGAAGCTTATCAGTACTGCAATCTCGTATATGAAGTGAAAAAGACGATTTGTGCTGAATGCCATGATTTCTTGATCGCTGTGCTTTTTGGCTACTGTCAGCAGTTGAAAAATGCCGTATGGAATTTCTGGAATCAGAAAGACGATGACAATGCAGACGACAATAACGGAGACTCTCCTATTTTGTTGGTCTCGAATTTGTTGAAGACATGGCAATTGCTGAATGTCTTGATGAAACAACTTTTGTATCATTAGAATTGTTAGGACGATCAGGATCATGCATGGCAGTATATTCAAAAGAAGCAAGGACAGCCACAGAAAGGCGCAAGATTCCACGCATGGATCTTCAAAGGTCCATTGGCACATACCGAATTTTTTGTCTGCTTTTTTCTTACTCAGATGGTAGGTATGGATGACGAACGCACTTATTGTAATGATGGAGACTGCGATCAAAGAACGGCGAATCGTAAACGAAGTTCTCATTTTGAGTGGAAACCAAACACAGAAAAATCTTTGAAATCCGAGCAGCAGTGTCTGCCATATGGACACAGTGTGGAAAACTTTGGATACGTAAAACTTCGAAATCATGAATGATTCACACCAGCCTTCATTCAGACTGACCCATCCTTCTTTTCCACTAGTGAAGACATGTATATATGTGGGCAAGGTGACAAGTCCAGTTAAAGAGTCCGATATTGCGATGAAAAGAAGGATAATGTTGGTGGATGACCGCATGCTTTTTCTGACGAAAACGGCCACGATTAGCATGTTTGCAAATGATGTTAGAATGACTAGAAACATCCATACGTAAATGTAGATCTTGTCTTCCGAATAATGCAATTCATACAAAAACTCAGAGTAATAATGCATGCTGAAGTCAAGATCTGAGGCGTTGCCTGGACTTGGATGACGGTCGTCCTGGCTACTTTTTCCCGCATAATCTTCCGAAAAATTGAACCCGGATGTGACATTGTCTGGAAGCATATCAAAGCCCCCATGGCTATGAAAGCCACTATTTCTCTGTGACATCTTGCCTTGTGTAGCTATACAGCTCGTCCTCAGCTCTGAAGTATTGTAAATGGTTATAATTAATATGTTATTATATCAAAGTAATATATATATATATATATATATATATATATATATATATATATATATATATATATATATATATAAAGAATTCCATGCTTACACATTTGTATGTTTGTTGGAATTTACTATGAGGGCCATAGGAAATACATAACATAGTTTTGTATGCCCCATGAACAGAATCGTAGTAGCATATGATGGTAGTCATTGCCCGTCTGTCATTGCCTCTGCCACTTTTGATTATGTTTTGACTTTATGTCAGATTTTAGGCTCTGTAGTTGTGCGTCCGTGTTCTAAGTATACATTTCTAGTTGATTATTTTTCTCTACAGATAACATTTAAGAAGCATACCAAATGTCAATTAAAACTGAGTAAAATGTAATCAATTACATTATTCTTCCCTGTCCTTCGTCTTATGCCCTGGTGGAACCAGTTTAAATTGGCCAAAAGTTAAATTTCATATTGTCCCTTGCATATTGACAACAACAAGCAAAACCTTGCCATACATAAATAAATTAACGAGGAGTTTAAACAAATTCACAACAAAATGGAAAACAGAAAGAGAAAGAAAATAAAGACGCTATGAAAGAGTGAAGCAAGGAAAACAAAGAAATAAGTATGCAAGAAGCAGCGTAACGTACCTAAGTTAATGTTGAGTAACATAAGTGATAACTTAGTTTGTAAATGCGCTTAATCCATAATTGATAATACAATCTTAAAATGCAACAGTCGGAGCAAACATGATATCGCCGGAGTCGAGATAAAAGTAGTATCACCACTGAAGCGATATCGCCTCTGTAACCAATTTAATTCCGCATTTAAAAAATATATACGAGTTTAGATAATATAAGTATATATATATATATATATATATATATATATATATATATATATATATATTCTTCAAATTCTTTATACTTCTTTTCTCTCGTTACACCGTTTGTGCAGATAATGAAATGTTCTTTCACTTCACATTTATATTTAAAGTAAAGCAACAAGAAAGTGCCAACAAAACAAAATCAAACGAATAAGCATCGAAACCACATCAGGTACGTTTGAAGTATAAGCGTTTTTAAAATAATTATCCACATGAATCATAGTATTTGCCATTAACTGAACTTACTATGATTCGTTTATATTCGATATTCAGTGTCACCTAAACTATTGTCAAATTACCACATATACTTCACGACAAATTAGACAAGTTTAAGGACAAAATGTTCTATAGGATGTGATCATAAAAATGATTAACTAGCAATTTTAACTGAATTTTGCTTGTAAGCCTAAATTCAGTCACTTTACCAATTCGGATGAAGCATCTGTTACTGAACTAGACTTACAACTTCTCATGGCCACATAATTCAAGTTTGATTGCAAAAATAACAAATTAAAAACGCAAAACAGAATTGACAATCATTAGAATCTTAAGTTAATTACAATATCTTACGCTCTGAAAGTTATCCGACTCCTTCGCTCTGTGATGATGCTATACCAAACAATCAATAATGATCAAGGTATCAATATGTGACACACACACACACACACACACACATATATATATATATATATATATATATATATATATATATATATGGGTAAAATGTTCGCTTAATTTCTTGTATAAAACATAAAATAAAATAAAAATACAAAACTACTGAAAGCGTTACATGGAAGATAAATATTGGTAAGGGCTACAGTCCTTTATTATTACAAATTTGGAGAATTCTTTTTCTTATCGGTGAACAATACGGTTTACGCGTCTACAGTGTTAACCGAGTTCACACAGGAAGAATCTGATAAACAAAATCACGAAAATGGACGTATTGTGCCTTTAAAAATACTTATAAAAAAAGAAAATCTGTTTTTTATCTAGTATCGTCACTCGTGACAATACAATATTTCAACTTACAGAGTGAAATAGGTAATTAAGTCTACTACAGTTATTCAAATATTAAGAAAGCGTATTATACCTTACATACTTCGATGAATTTAAACCTCGCAAACTGCAATGTCTTCGTTGAAATAATTTTCCAACTGTCGCACACTCAGTAATGCTGCTTGAATGACTGAAGCAGCGCATTTTGCAATGAGTCAACATGAAACAGGCGTTACAAATCTGATAAAGCGCCTCTTCATTTCCGAATATAATTATGTTTAATATGCGCAGCTCTAAGTCTGAAATATCATTGAAATGGTAATCTCTCTCTCTCTCTCTCTTTCTCTCTCTCTCTCTCTCTCTCTCTCTCTCTCTCTATTATACAATATATTACGCCGATTCTTTCGAAAGTAATAGCATATACTAAATAGAGATAGTCGATGTGCCAAATATATATGCGACGTTCCGTATTAGTAGCTGCGACAAACACCGTTCTCAAAATAATTCTTTAAAAGCAACTTACAGAAAGACAAAGACAACTTACTAGTTTATTATTATGATGATTAGTATTTTCATTGACAGAAATAACTAAAAACATGTACTTCTCGAATCTACATAAAAATTAATACATTCAAACGACTCAATGCAAAATTGCTTACAAAATCAATGACGCTTTAAAGTAAAATTACAAAGATTATTTATAAATAATGGCTGATGTTTTATGATAATTTTGAAATTAAGAAATGTAATTAGATCTTGAAATCATTAATATTTTTGTTATAGTACTATATATTTATCTTATTTCATGAATTATTGTTTTACAATAATAACATCATCACCATCATGAAACATAAACAGCAACATCAATAATAATAATAATAATAATAATAATAATAATAATAATGTGTCAATTACATATTATTTTTAAACGTGAGCAAAATACAATCCAGGTGTAAATATTTGTAGTCGATATAGCGGTAGGTATCTTGCATAGTATACAGTCTATACGTACTGATTTGTGTGTTACCTGTCAGGGTCACAAGTCTGCAGCTTATCATGTATATTAGGCTGTTCCGTATACTAAAATGGCACGATTTTATCATTGCACTCGCCGTTGACGACTATATTGTTTCCGATTACAACAGTATGCGCCGACGGAGCAAGATTTGGTATGAGATGTGTAAGCGAGAAGAGATTTAATAATAATAAGCTAGACTTAATTGTGACAGGTAAATAATTTGCGAGCTGGAAGGTGGCGTTCGATTCATATTTGCTCAGATGCTGACTATAATGCATTTCAAGTTCTACAATGAGTAAATCATAAGTGCAGATGATTTACCTAATGTTAAGATTTTTTTACAACCGATACAACATAGAACACACAGTGAAACAGTTGCTTTGGAGAGTGACGTGGAAATATTAAAAAATAAAAACTATTCTATAAAATTATGTCACTCTACAATTTCAGATGAGGATGTTACGGATATACTTCAACGAAATAAAACATAACGATACAGAGGTTAGAACGCTAAGGAATGATTTTAGCACACGCTTTCCTGGCATTGTCAACAAGAACACTGCTAAGACTAATACGTTATCAATGTTACAAATAAGGAAAAAAATGTAGATGACGTGAAAACAAATTGAATCTGATTGAAAGAACCGTTAGAACAAAGAAGATAAAAACCGCTATCTATAAATTACAGATCGAAATAATATAATCAAAACTGTAAACGATGTTACATTCATCGAACTTTACAACAAACATCATGCTGAGATCGAATAATGTCATATACATACAAAATAGTACGTTGGCTAGAAGTGGTGAAGAACATAGGGGTGGTGCAATGTACCATTGACAAACAAGAGAAGCAAATGTAGAGAACGATACAAGACTTAATGGAG
Source organism: Margaritifera margaritifera (assembly GCA_029931535.1). Taxonomy (NCBI): domain Eukaryota; kingdom Metazoa; phylum Mollusca; class Bivalvia; order Unionida; family Margaritiferidae; genus Margaritifera; species Margaritifera margaritifera. The sequence continues at coordinate 3,181,066 of JAQPZY010001559.1, forward strand.
CTGGAGAAAACGTTTACAATAGTACATTTGCATTGGAGCTGAGAATGGATGAATTGAAGATGGAACACGAAACTATTGCCTGGTTGTATATTGATGTACGATTCTTGAATTGTACAGAATCATGAATCTCTCCATTAGAATGGTACTGAAGTATATTCTGGAGAAAGATACATAATTGTCGTTGAACTAACTAGCGCTGTAGAAATTGTGAAAGGGTTGTTAAGTCTTTAGGCCTGAAACCACAGTCAATCCTGCATGTGCCGCCATTTTGCCTAGAGGTGATATACATCTAAACTTAGAATCTTATGAATAAAACGTACTTATTCTCATCTTTATATACAATGGAATATACACTAGAGTCACCAATGAAATATATATATATATATATATATCTTTGAACAAAAAGTATAATCCCTATGTCTCATAAATGGTGTCTCTTCTGTGTTTGCGTATGATATATCAGTCATTAGGGTGATTTCCGTACATGTTTTCCTAGTACTTTACTGTATACGTCAATATGTTTCCTTTATGTATATCATATATGTAGGTTGTATTCAGTCGACTATGTACCTATTTATTTGCTTTTTTACTTTTTTCATTATCAATTCGTTCTTGCAATTAGCATACAAGTATGCGACTATATACTCCACTAAAGTATTGTTTTGACCGTTGTGTCACTGTCATCTAATATGGCATTATACGAATATGGACAAAAGACGTTGCAATCTTAAGGTTATAAGACTTACTATTACAAGAGAATACATTTATACCATGGAAATGAATGAGATGTTGTACAATGGATAATTAGTCTCACATTATTATTTATACACCTGGTATGCACCAGGCATCACTGAGTTGAAAATGTGCAAGTTAAGTCTCACTGGTTTAGTTTTGATATGTTTGAGTGATTGAGGGTGTAACAAACAAACAGCAGCAACTACAAAAGAAACTCAAGCATGACCATATTTGCAACGTTCGATGAATAGGTGAGATAAGACCCCAAACATACCAATACAGGTTTGGGGTATGATTTAGTGGACTAAATACGGACTTAAGGACATACTGAGATGAACAAATGAATTAATGAAGAACAAACAAACGGAAGAACACACAAATGGGCAATATGCTATATCGTCCCCCCTCTCCCAAAAATATTAAACCTTGGTGTCGAGCGGAAAATAACTTCTTTGCGTTATCTGCAATATATAGGTGATTTTTATTGTCCGTTTCGTTTTATATCCAAACAGAATGTATACGAATAAAAGATGATGCACATGCTGTGTAAGCAAACATAATGCCCAGAAATGTCTGGTTTTAAATTTTCAGCTATATTTTAATCATGTAAATCCAATATATCTGAACAAACAACGGCTGTAAAGTTACATTTGACAATAAAGCAATAATGCAGCTAAAATTTAACAAATTCTACATTAAAAACAAGAGTTTCTTGAAGCAAAAGATGATGTAATGGCCAAATAGAATTTCCAGGAATCCAAGATAAGGCCGTTTCTTCAATACTGCTGAGTATTGAGAGAAGGGCAAGCATCAAATATAGTGCACTGAGTGAGGGATTACCAAGCTAAAAGTGCTGAAAGAAACGTTAGCACAAAAATGTAACCATAACATGTCCTTAGTGTAATTGTTGACCTCATGGGAGTTTTATTGAGAGTAGAGTATATATCTGGTGAAATGTTTCAAAAATGAAGTGAAATCATGAAATAGGGGTTACATCTGTAGACAACGCTAGCATGTCAAAAAACAAACCTTGAATGTGTGCTTATTTAATTTACAGTTAATAAGATAATATTATTGCAAACCTTGTACTTGATTATAATTTAAATAATTTTAAAAACGTAAATTGTCAAGCAAAATGTTGCCATTCGCAAGTTTTAACGCATCTGCGATGAATGTGTCCTGATTGATTGCCATCATAATTCCCATTCTCTCCTTAAGATAACAATCATTGATGTTAGAATTTACTGATAGAGCATAACATATACATTCAGAATCACGCAAAGATATTCAGAACAAATTGAATAATAAAGTAGCAAATTGCTATTCACCATGTCTGAGGTGTACATTTCCATCATAAATGTTATGTCCCGAATTCGGATAAATTTTATGCCAATATCGTTAATACCGACAAAATGTGACTACTGGTTGATAGAATTTCTGACAGTTACCAATGTATTTTAATCGGCTTATTGTCCGAATGTCATGTATTTGTATCTTCTAAAATATTGGCAGCGACTAGAAATATAATCGACAATGTCAACATCAAGCAGTATTTTGCAACGTCTATATGCTACCCATTTCCAATAGCTTGACATTATACAAAGTACCATATTTTGTCAATTGGCAGACGAAAGGAATGTATGTCCATTTTCTTGCAACATTTATTTCTGTGTAAATAACCGTTTCAGTATGAACATGTTGCACAATAAAGATGGAAAATAGTATAAATAGTTACATATAAGTCAAATATTAAAATATACATACTATTTTTCCTTCAAATAATTGTGCGCAAGGTTCTAATGTACATGTGCAGTTCATGCTAGATAACCAGTCAATGCACGTCTATTGCTATAAACTCATTAGATTTCAAGTGTAAATACTACATTTTAACATTGGATCGAGAATGGTGTCATAACAGTTATTCTTGAAGGAAATAAAGAAGAGAATTGCCAGACGCAATCAATACGAACATCGTGTTAAGAGCATACTAGAGAGTTGAGATGTAGATGCACCCAAGTCCAAAGTGCCAAACTTAGTGTCCATTATTATGTCTGTGTTAGACTTTTAGCCATTGGGTTGGAGATCCTTTCATGAAAGTAATTATTACAGGAACATCACAAGATGGCTGTTATATTTAATTAACTTAGTAAGAACATCCTGTTGATTTCATTTTAGATAGTGGAAATTTAACAAATATCACTGAACCGTAGTGTAGTGTAGTGTTGTTTGGTACATCTAGTGGTTGGGAAAGAGAAAACATATATCTATTGTAAAGTGCTCGCGAAAATAGTTGCTAAGATATGAAACAGAAAATATCAGTTCATTTTTGTTTTATAGTATCGTTTGCAAAGATTCACATTCAAGTGAAACTGTATACTCAAGCACCTCAGAAATGTTGATCATTTGTTATTGTGGCCAAACTAATGGGTTCGCTTTACCCTCTTTATGTTGGATTATTTACTGCATATTCTGGCTAACTGACCATTGAGCCTAATTTGTTTCCCTATGGTAGCTGCTTTCTTCAACTGTTTCTCCTATACATGCATACAAATATGGTTAATACACATTGCATATAAATCTTATAAATCACACCAAGATAATTCTGTACAATATAAGGGAGTGATAAAGTGTAAGTGAGTTTGATATCACATTTCTTCACACAAGAGGCCTTTAATGGCCTAATATTGCTTACATGTGGAAAGAAAAGTTTTGGAGCGCTTTGTTGCCACATTGTCTATTAGGCCTAAACAAATATCAGTGTTTCCGATCTCATGCTAAACAAAATTGGATTGGTCAGTCTGAATAAGAGTTTTAAAAATTAATTGTTCTCCCTCTATTTGCCAAAAGGGAACCAAGGTTCCATGAAGAAATTGTATTTCTTTGGGAAAAAAATATAAAATGTATTATTCAACTATAATTGTATTTCTTTGGGAAAAAGATATTACATGTATTATTCAACAATACGATGTTTCTAATACTACTTAGATCTTTATATAATACCTAAATTAATTTGCTTGTTATACAATTACTAAAATGATTTGCTTTTGTCTGAAATTACTTTCTGTACATTCGAATCGAGCACAATTAGCAAACAGCATACAAAGGCAGACATTAATGAATCATATTTTCTAGTCTATATCCAAGATGCGCTAAAAAGGTTTCAGAGAAATAGTAAACGTTTAAATGAGAGTGATGTCTAATGATGTAACCCTGAATAAAATTACAAAATTCTGAAAATCTAGAGTGGTAACATGCTCAGCCAATCAGATGCATTATCATCTCCTTAGTATGCGTGGATCTAGCTCATTACTGAACTCGTTCAAAACCTTAAAGACACAAGTATATACTCCAAAAATGGGTAAATGTCGGATCATAAATATGGCTTTCAGAGGGGTAACAAACCCAGCCAATCAGATACAAGATCAACTAATTAGTATGCGTTGATCTCGCCCATTATCAAACTCTTACAAGATCGTAATGACATAAGGATATATTCCAAGTTGATCAAAATTTAATCAGAAAAATGAAGAATCCAGAGTGGTAACAAGCTCAGCCAATCAGATGCATGATCACCTCATTAGAATGTGTCGATCTATCGAACTTGTTCAAGACCTTAATAATATATGCATATATCCCAAGTCTGATCAAAATCGGATCAGAAATATGGCCTCCTAAGTGGCAAAAAGGTCAACCAATCAAATGCAAGATCACTTTAATAATATGAATGGATCTCGCTTATTACATAATCCGTCTGAGATTTTGATCATGTAAACCCATATTTCAAGTTTGATTTAAATCGGATTAGAAATATGGACTCCAAATCAATTTTTGATAGGCGATTGCCTTAGGGTCAGGTAACCTGAACAATTGTGAATAGTAATAAATTATCTGAAGAACAACAGAAAACGGTTAAAATTACCCAGCATATATTAATTGGATGAGAGAGATTTTTTAATGAGACGTTGGGTGCTTCCAATGACAAAATGCCGTTTATGTGACAAAAACACACAAATTAAATTACTCAAATTAAGCATAATACACCAATTAATTACGAGTTTTCATCTATTAATCTTGTTGTTCGATATATAAGATTGGTTCTATGGTGTATCTGTGTCTCTGGTATCACAGAATCAGAACATCAGTTGGATATTTGCAATGATATTGCATTGGTGACTGTTGTTATATCTTTAACTATATAAAAGTTAATTTTTTACACAATACCGACGAGGAACTATCTCCATTGATATGGAAATATGCCCCATATCAGGTGGTTGAAAATTAATTAAAATGTGCAACTTATAGTAACTACCAAATTTTTGAAAAACACTAAATTGTATTGGATCAAATTTTGTATCATAAGTACCAAGTTCATAGTCCACCAGTTTTTGAGTTACGCAGACCAAACACAACTAAAAGAAGTTGCAACCTGTTTCCATGAAAAGTTCATAATAGCATAAACAACATCTAGACTATTATATTATACATATTGATATTATTTTCAAAATGAAAGTATTACTGTATGAAGATAAGACAGTCTGTACTAGTAAATCAATATGTAAATAAAGTTCAGACGCCAAAGATATTACTGTCCTGTACACATTCAAATATCAGCAAATATAAATGCACTAAGTGGTAGACTACAATCCGTCTTGCGAGACCACCACTTCTGCCAACAAAAATCGGTCTCGCAAGACAGGTGGTCAATCACAACAGGTTTGTCCAAGATGGCATGTTTTTAGGTCGAAATTCAACAAGACTTAAGACGTAAAAATACCCACAATTACTGTACATGCATTTTATTCTTTTTATTCAGTTCTTGTTAAAATATTGCATCAATTTCATCTTAAAATAATTGTATATAGCAATAAAGATATACATCTATCATAAAAGATTTACATCTATATGAATTGTAGAAATTGCACTGAAGTTGTTTTCATCAGATTTTGAGTAAATACCGAATATGTATGTACCTTTTGAATGAAACAAAAAAACTCAATGCACCCATACAGAAACAAAAGAAATTTATTGAGAGACGAAAGCCAAAGGCTTAGTTCACGAACGACGTAAAGAGATTAACTTGATAAACAACGGAGTAACTGGATACACTATGGTGAACAGATGAGTGCTTGGTGTTGTGGGTTTAATAAGTGCAATATAAAAAAGCAACAAACAACACAACATTTTACAATGACAATCAAATCTCGGAAACGGTAATAGTTTATTCAAGACAAAAACAAAGACCTCATTTACCCCAAGCATTAAGGATTGGCTCCAGCGAAAAACAACGTACTTGATAGCTACAGTGAAGTCCTTTAAGAAGGGTTCCCATTATGCCGTTATTGTCGTGTGCGGTGTTTGCTAAAGAAAAAGAAACAATGCGCATCGTTGAATTGACCACGTATATACTTGACTGCTCCCTTTGAAGAAGAAACATTAATCCTAGTTGGGATTTACTTGACTTTCAGCACTACAATGGCGTTTAGAGACATGTAGTTGAGTCTGGTTTACGGTCTGCAGCATACGATCCTACCTGAATGACCTGTAGATTTGAGAAAACCAGTAGCAATACAGCTTCTTTTTTTTTTGGGGGGGGGGGGTAGATCAAACCCTCCTAAGTGGTTGTGTTTACAAAGAATTAAATAAAGATCAGTGGTGTTTATCTCTGCCTTTCGATGCTGTCATTTGTAGCAGTGTTGTTTAGAACAATCGGCACTTGAATGCAGAACCTCCTGAGCATTCGTGCTTACAAAGGACCAAATAAAGATCTGTGTTTCTTATCTCTGGTTTTGTGATGCGGTTGTTCACATCAGTGTCGAAATGCTTATTTTGCCTAAAGGCGTGGTCGCTAGTCGTATTCTGCTAGTGGTCGATAAAGAGAGTGCATTTATATAAATTGATCCATGCATGACAATTGTGGTCGTAAATGACAGTGTACGCACACAGAAGAGGTCACTCAAGACAGGTTTTACTGTATCGTTAAATATTCCATTAACAAGCTATTCCATTGGTTAAAGAGCTTAGGCTGAACAGAATCGGATGCTTTTATTTTTAAATGGTATGACAACAATAGAGGAATGTAGATAATGCATAAGCCATGATCACAATACAAAGATGCAACGTTTTTATTTATACTGGTTTGTAAAAAAGGTAGGTAACAAGTCTGTATTGATAGATTTGATATTATCCCACTCAGACTTTGAGGAGACTACTTTCATTTGAAGCAAAGTAGACAAAACAAGCAGTTAAGTGGTACATAAAGTCTCAAAATATTGAATCATTACTCGATCAAAAAATATCTGAACAAGTTGTGACCTTAACTTCTGATACTGCGACAAACTTAATTCAAGAACTAGAAGAGATGCATATCTGTGAAAAGTGTCATGAATATATCTAATAACCAGTGAAAGCTTATCATGAATCATGCAAAGTACATGGATGGACCAGCTGTTTTATTAAAACAGGGCCTTGTATATATGGTGGACGTGCACATTAAGTAGGAGACAGTTTCACTCTAATCTATAAACATTTGTCATCAAAGTGAGACTTTATATTATTTTGCTTTAATTGTTTGAACCGTCTGCCAATAATTGGATTTTTGTCAGATGTAGAGATAATAAGCTGGATACAAAAAACACTTCTTAGTCGTAAAACTGTAGACCTACTAATAGTTTTATTCTTCGAAGAGTTCATGACTTTCAGAAATTTAAGGAATTCCTCGATGATAAAACTATACTTTTTTTCAAATGATTTCAACTGTTCACTCTCAATAAACTTAGCAGCATCTTCCCTTCCTGTTAAAAGACATTTAAAAGCAACTATTAAATATTAATCTAACTTTTGTTTTATGGGGAAGCTCTAAAGGATTTAATCAACAGTGGGTTTATCCAGAATTCTGTGGCAGTGAAGAAATGCCCTCTCTAATATTTTAATAGGAGGGGATTGTCAATTCTTTATTGTAAGTTTTAATGAGATATCAACATATCACTAATTTCATGCCGATGTTATTTTCAGCATCAGTTGTGTTTTCTCTGACAAGTCGGCCTGAAACAAAGTCGGTGATCGTTCCCTTAGGAATATGTCAGAATCCTTTTCCATAACTGTGAATAAAAACATCACATGTCGATGTTCTTATAAAGCCCATGGAAAAAATGATTTAATGTGATGCTTAATTTAATAGTAGGCAGTCAAAAGATTAGCAAAGTTCTGAATAATATATGCATGTCCTTGATAAAACAGATTTTAATGGAATATTAGTGATAAGACGATATGATTAGTAACAGCTACATTCTTGCACGACCATACCGATTTTAGAGAGCCGTGGTAGCTCAGTTGGTTGAGCGTCGGATTCATTATCCAAGGGTCGGGGTCTTCGATACCCAACCAGGCCAGCTCAGCTCAGCTGACTCGGTGTGTCCTTGGGAAAGGCACTTAGTTCCCATTTCTTTAGCATGATATAGGTAATACTGTGTTAAAAGTGCCGTTAAAACCAACAAAACAAACACAGCAATTTGAACTGGTTTCATATTAATGATGTTTGTGACATGACATTCAAACATTTGAAAGTCACGTACTCTTGAGGAAAAGATTTGTGTTCAAAATAGCTGCTACTTGTAGTGATCTATTTAAAAAGTTCGAATTACATAAGTGCATATATGCAAAGTTTGAAAACGTTGTTGAATGCACCTAAGCAAAAGACTGAATTTTCATGATATGTGGTATGTGTCTCTAACAACAGATCACGTAAGATTAAAAATAATTATTGGAGCTGAAATTAATAATGAATGAATAAATTAATACATAAATGCAATTAATAAATGGCTGCAACGTTTACAGGTTTGGATGGCTTAAATTTGTTGACTGCCTGTAAACGTGTACAAAATTGGTAAACATGGAAACGGACATGCTTGTTTCCTGAAAGCATATGTATTCTAACACTGTTATGGTAAAAAAGGATTATTTTAATCCCTGCAATTGCATTTCACAGCTTTTTCCACTCTTAGCAGTTGAAGGAATGAAATTACCTTGGGATGGCAATATAGAACTTTTATTTAATTATACATTCTGTCTTAGCTATTTACCTGGAAGTAAACCAGTTTCCTCTGCCATCTCCCTGCATGAAGGATTTAAATCTCTGATTTAAAATGTATGTACCATTTGTGGTCCATCGCACATATGGTTGGAAAGGAAACAATAGACTGACAATAAGATTGAATTCCTTGCTCACGATGCTAGTATCTATAACATGTTATGTCACCAATCACGTTATACTTTCAGCATTAGACCAAATTATATAAAAAGCCAACATGGAAGGAATCTGGCTTTTATAGCCAACAATGGCAACTAATAGATTCTCAATGCACACTAATGATGAAATTTTGATCAAAAGGGTTACATGTAGGTTCATAAAGTAATAAGTTCAGTACATTCTAGTTTACCAGGAGGAATGGAACTTTATGACCGTCTTAGATACTATACACCTTCGACTCAGGGTATATTGGCAGGACTCTCAGGAACCCGAGATTCCGGGTAAAATACAGATGAAATTATAAAAGGACAAACTCTCTCTTCTTGTAACGCTTACTCGTGACGCTCCCCCTTTTATATATTGGTCAGTCGTGGCCAATCTGCACAATAACTAACATCTAGACTTAAGTAAAAGACATGAAGCCAATTTGACTAATTAACAGTTAATCATATCACAGTAATTATCTTGTGAAAAGGACTGTCACTCTGAAGGCTACTCTGGCGTAACTTCAAACAAACCGATGTTCTGTTTAGTGTGTGTAAGCACCTGTGATTGTTCGGCAAATAAACAGTGCCACATTTTGATATAACGGTGTTTACATTAAATCGGTGACGACGCGAATATAAATCTTGAAAGTAATGAAAGATTTGTCAGAGTTTGATTTGGACAATATTGTCAAATCATCCATATTCCATACTAATACTAACAGTTATTTAAGTACATATGATTTGTACTATAGTATTCGCCCACCCTCTTGGCATCTTGTACCTTGGGGTGGAACGATTCATCGATATATCGATGCATCGATAACTTTACCATATCGATACACATATCGATACAAGAGGTGAAGACTCGATACAAAACGATTAGTCGTTTGAATATTATTTCTTTAAATTGAGAATTCATTTGAGGCAGCCATCACAGGCAGAGGCATTCATTTTTGTCAGTTAAAAAGACAAAACTATTGACAACACCAACTCATCTTCTACAAATTAACACCAGGTGACGAGGTTCGAAATATGTTCCCCACCCCCCTTTTAGCCGATTTCATGCTAATTATTTTATCATGTCAGCATGTTCAGCATAAAGGAGACATTCCAGATGTGTTCCCCATGTATGTGAAATAGTTTACTTATCATTTAATAGCCACATTTACTTGAAGTTTATATGTTGCTTCGTATCTTGTCTATTTGGATCGAATTTGAAGGCTACACTTTCGGTGTGTCACGCAGTGAAATATGTTACATTAAATTCTGATTAGCGGTTATTGTTTGTCCAAGACCAGGATAAACAATGCGCACCAATCAGAACTTAATGTAGCTTATTCTCTGCGTGACACACCAGAAATATAGATACAAAACAACAGAGAAACGTCGCGCAAAAGTGGTTATTAAATGAGATGTAAAGTACTTAAATCGTATATGAGGAACAAGTTTGGAATGTTTTGCATCTGGAGGAAGTACAATGTGATAGATTTGGTTGTTAGTCATCTCCACTCCCACACAAGGACTTGTTCTAGATGATATTTTCCTTGCACGAGGAAATTGCACTATTTCTTCTGTTCTGAATGTAGCACCGTTATTTCTTTCAGGTTTACGTGAAGACATGACATTGGTAATAACATGTTTTAACGTATTCATGCAGTGCAAAATAAAGGGCGATTTGGCCCAGATGACTCCTTCATCGAATCATATGAAGCAGCCTGAAATAGCCTAAAATGTCGAATTAAAGTCATGGACAACTAATAGGTAGTCTGTTTGGAAGTATTTTTGTTATCTTGTCATGGATGAGAATGTCATATGAACAGATGCTAAGTATATGCCTTTCTGTAATCTGCATAAAAATAACCAAAATATTAACAAACATACACGGTCTCCACCCTACCACAGAGAGACCTTCTAACGATGAAAAGACCATCAAGTTCATATGTATCGTATAGTAGGCTGTTTATCGTGAATCATATCGATACACTGCACAGGTATATCGTTTCACCCCTACTTGTACCCTCTACCGATTTTAAAAACGAAAAGCATAAAAGATATAAACAAGTTCGTGTTTCAATCCCAACGGGAGATTCTTCACTAAGATGGCTGCCATATTTGCGTGGGCGACTCGGCATGTTTCAGACAACAGGAGTGATGTTGTGCATTGTCTTTGGTATGCTGAGAATAATTCTGTAAATATTGGATGCAGACGACACAGTTTTTTGTCTCAACCTTTTGTGTATGTGTAGGCCAAGAAACTTCACCCCTTTAATGAAAATGAACTTTTCCAGGAACCGGAAAAAGACGGTGAGCAAGTTGTTTTTTTATTTTTGTATTTGTACAATGAAAACTCTGTTTCGATTCATATGCAAACAAGATGACAGTGTTAGAGTCCCTCTGAGAATAATCAGGTGAGAAATTATACATTGATGAATGAAATAACTACGTTCTGTGCATGTGTATATCCCTTGTGCCTTTTGTTTTTAAAATCGATAGAGGATGCAAGCTACCGGAAGGTTATGCGAATAATATAGGGTACTACATTATTAGTGAGTGCAGAAAAGTACGGTCGACTTGTAAACATGAGTCGGCAAAATCTGTTTTCATTTCTCGGGAAACGGACTTCTGATGCAAATGACACTAATGCCAAAGAAATTGATTGTTCCAAGATTTATTAATCTTTTCTATAGAGCCCGCCTTATATCCCCCCTCTATTTCTTAGGGTCAACTCTTAAGGCATTGACCACTGTTTATTAATTAACGTATTTATTTTGGATTTTGGATTAGTTTTTTGCACACATGCTGCTTGGTATAGTTTTTCATTTCTTCTTTGTTTTATTTAATGAAGGTAATTTACGTTTACATATACAGTACAGTGTAATGCCAGGTATTTACTAGTGTAAGTTTCTCTGGTGTAAATGGATATGCTATTTTACTTGCAGAGAAAACTACACAACATTGTAAATGATCATTCTTGGGATTTAAACTAATTGTTCAAAATTGTATTGGTATGACATATTTTTTGCTTCAGCGCTATTGGAGGGTAAAAATTATAAACGTACTTGCATAATGTTTTAACTTAACAGTTTATTTACTGAAAAAATATTTTCTTTTTAGTGTGATATTCTAAATGGTTAAGACTTCAATCATGATATGCATTAAAATAAGGATTATATACTTGTTTATTTTCTTTTTGACTCCAGAGGTTACAGAAATAGGCAGAGGTCTCCGGAGTTCCACGAGTGACTAGCCCACGACTGTTCATCATGAAAATATGTTGAGAGCCATGTATTGGGTTCAAGACGGTCAAAGCATTATGTAATCCTCAAGAAACTAACATGCAACAAACAGTGAAAAGTTTGATAAAATCTGATGAAAAATAGAGTCGCTAAGGTGTTGACAAGCTCAGTCAATCAGATGTAAGATCACATCATCAAAATGCATGGGTCTCGCTCATAACTGCACTCATTATGGATCTTGGTGATTTAAGCTTATTTGCCCTGTTTGATCAAAACGAGATCAGAAATGCAGTTTCTAGAGGTGTACAAATCTTAGTCAATCACATGCAAGATCATCTCATTATTATGTGTGGATCCCACTCATTATCAAACTCATGAAATATCCTCATCATATAAACTCTATATTCTATTCCAAGTTTGATCAAAATTGGATCAGAAATGTTGATGAGGTGAATCAGACTGGCATAGACTAGTGTATAAAATAAATTGATATTCGTCTGTGGTAATATATAGCCCATACCTATCTGTTTCCCTGATGTTAAGTACAGGACTCATTTTGACCCATTCGCTACAAGAAAGTTTCTCTTTCTAGTTTGCATTTGCAGGCTCCGTTTGTTTGAGCTCTATAAAGAATTATAAATAAGATATTAACAGTTTAAATTTTTTCAAAACCTATAACATTCATGGAAAAAAACGCGTCCATAATAAAAGACTGCCCCACCTTTCTTTTGATTTATCAACTCCAATGAAGTCAAAAAGCATTCAATATAGGTCACATGGACCTATTTTTTACGTACTGATCTTAATACCAATTCACATCTACACATTAAGTCGCAAGATGGGGCTTACAATAAATGGTGCTTTGGAAACTGACTATAATATCATTATTAACAAGATTTTGGTCATAAAAGCCCAAATTAAAAAGTTCAAAATTGTGTAAATAAAATGGTAACATTGCTGTAGGGCCAAATAAAAAAAATATGTGTGGTTCTGGTTACATTGAAAATAGAATTACGGTAGGTTGGTCGGTACAAGCTTTTTTTCTATTCGGACTCATTCAAATGAAATATGAACTACAAAACAATCGTCATTCGCACCTGAATTTAACTTCGAGCCTGGTTACATCCTTTTGTTAGTGTGTTCCTATATTTTTTCTTTTTCCTAAATTGTTGGTGTTGTTTTTCTTATTTTATTTCTCAAAAATTGTTTGGGGGGGGGGGGCAAGAAAAAATAGGGTCGGTATAGTAACCAGAACAACACACACCTTTTAATTTGGCCTAATATGGACAGAAAATCTAATCAAGTCACCTATATATGTATTTGCAAATAGTTAAATTTAATTTGTCTATGATGAACATGTTTTTAACAATCATGTTAACACGCGTCTTCGGATGGGCAGATTAAGTACAGAAGTATTAGTGAATTAAATCAAGATGCTATCACTGCATAATGAAAAAATATAACTATGCCTTTTTCCTGACTTTGCTAAACAGGTAAACAGAGCATAATCTACCTGTTTCCCTTGTGTCAAGAACAGAGTTTGATCTAGACCATTTGGTACAGCAAGGTTTCTTCTCATCCTGATCTCAAATAGATGACGTATAAGTAAACAATCGATCAGAAGGCAATGTTTGTTCTATCACTGTAATCAATTGGAATTGTGATATTCAAGATAGTTTTTAGTTAAGACCTATTCAAATGTATGAAAAAGAGCAAACAATGTATTTCATTAAAGAATGATCCACCTTTTGTTTTAAAGCATAAACTTCAACCAACGTAAACTGAAGTCTGAACTCAGTAAAATATAGGTTGAAAATAAGCTCCACTTAACAGTGTCAGCCTTGATGAAAATGTGTGTTGATGTTATACAATTTAACAGCAAAAAAAAAAAAACAGTAAATGGGAAGCCTTTTGTTGCATTAATTTAATTTCATCAAGAGGGGTGTCTCTTACTAGTTTATTCAACATTCATGTTGAAAAGTCTGTCATTGAATTTATTCTAGTATTTTGATCATATATCAATAAATGAAAACTGGATAATTGTTGTTCGAAGAAGAGTTTGCCTTGCAAGGGCCAATTTAGTTTATTTCTGTTTAATAATGTATGTTATGTTACAAAATTAAAGGTATCATAGGTAATTATGTCATGGTAATAAATAATCATTAACCTTCATATAAACCGAAGGCTTACCTTTTTACTGCAGTCCTTCCACAGTCTCTTGAAATGAAACAGATACAAAAGACACATAAGGACTTTTGTTTTGGTGTCATTTAATAGCAGATAAATCTTTGGCTCAAACTTCCTAAAACAATACCTTGTAAATGGCAGATATATGTAATTAATCCTGCACAAAGCTTTTCATTTTGCGGTTTCACTTATTGTGTTTCTAGGACCTCTGCAAGCCTTAAACAATATGTAGTTGTTTGTTTTGTTTTTTTTTTTTTTTTTTTTTTTTTGGGGTGAGGGGGAAACTAATTTTAATAATGTAATACTTATCTGTCACTATTGCCTTGCTTACATCATTCGGAATACAATTTCTCTCGTCCTAGCTCATAATTCCAACCTCCCATCAGTTTGAAAATTCTACAAATCTAGAACAGAAAGAACCCATAAACAGTCTGACTCCGAGGCCATAGGTCGATGTGGGATATTCTGCCACTTTGACTTGCACCGAGACTACTCAAAGTGGGGTGGAGGAAGCGAGAGACTGTTAAGTAATACATTATTAAAATTAGTTTTACCCCCTCTCCCCGCCCAATTACATTTGAAAATCAGTAATGCACAACCTTTCACTATTGTCGAGCTGAATTTCGAGGGAGATTGATGACCTCAAGAAACTGATACAAACGAACGTACCTGCCCTTACGGTAGGAGTGTTCCTAATATAATCTGCCAGAAGGTTTGGACAATTTGTGAGCCATTACTATAGGGTCCAACGAGAAAATGCCTTCGTTCTGGTGTGCCAAGGACCAAAAGAAAAGGACCAGAAAGTAGTGTCTGACCACCAAAACATGGTTCTCATAACATCCTCCAATAAATTAGTAGTAGCCCGAACTCATAAAGGAAAGGTTCATGTCAGTGTCGGACTGATATGATAAACTCTCTTGACAGTGAGGACATTCACTAAGAAATAGTGGATGACAAAATACCAAAGGACCCCTAAATAGGTAGAAAGAGACGCTTCTGACCTTTTATTCTGCCATTTAAACTGGCTAAATGAAACCATAAGGCTCTAACTGGGTGGAGTAATCTGTCTTGATTATCCCCAGCAAAAATGACTGGGAATCTCAATAGGAAGACTGGAGCTACGGAAGGGAGCTGATTCGTTGCTAAGAACCCTGGTTCGCAATGGACAGAAACTGACTCGCAATTACCTCTGAACCGTAGACCCATGACAAAGCATGAAGCTCACTCCTTCGTCTCGCCGATGCCAAGGGGAGCAGGAAGACAGTTAAAAAGGTACGGTTCTCAAAGGAAGCTTCACTCATTGGTACATTAAAGGGAATATTGACAAAGTCCACAAAACGCACGAGAGATTACATCTCGGCATCAGTAATCTAAAAACCGTCTCGGCAGCTCATACTACTTGATAAGATCGGAGAGATGAGGATGCGATCAAATAGAGATACCCTTAGATAACCTCAGCGGGTTAGGCAGGGCTGCCTATAGCCATTAATGGTGGAGACCAAAGTTCTCTTTCCTCAAACAGGGAGAGAAGAAAGTTCGCCGTTGCACTCAAATAGGGGAACACTAGGATCGATGTGTTTCCTACCACACCAATGACAGAAGATTTTCTAAGTTGCATCGTAAACCCTGGAAGTGAACAATCTCTTATCCAGGGTGAAGCAGCTTGCAACTTTGCTCCAGAACTGCTCCTGGCAGATTAATCGCTTGATATGAGCCAAGCGTGAAGGTGGCGATTTTGAAAATGGACGGCAATGGGGGGCCATCTTCGATAGATCACAATAAATCTTCTGGCAAAATGCACAATTTGACTTTTATTTCTGGAGGAGTACCAATAACAAGATTTTCAAGTTTGCTAATGAGGTGGCCATATTAGACCTCAGATCTGCACCATTTTTATTTAGCACTAACTGACATAATAAGACGTCTTTTAGTGAAACCCATGTCAATCTGACTTTACATTCAGGAGGCGTAGTGATAACCATATCTTTAAGATGGCTGCCATTACGGCCATATTAAAAGTTAGATCGGTACCATTTCATTTAGGTCCAATTAGGGATCATATATGAAGACTTTAGTGACAACCCCGTGCTGATATGATCATTCATTCAGAAGAAGTAGCGATACGATTTTCAAGATATCTGCCATATTGGATGTCCAACCAGGTCACGAGATGAATGTGTGTGTAAAGTTTCATTGCAAACCTCCAAGTGGTTTAGGGGAAGCAGAAATAACAAAATTGTGCCAACGGACATATTACCACAGACCATCCCATAAGCTATTCTGGTCAATGATTAGTAGAGTTAAAAGCTTGAACACTGACCTTAATTTCGCGTGTGCATGGATGGACAAATATATACTGCATAGATGCCAAAGAGATCACTATGTCGAGCTTCCAGCAAATTTCTATTTAAACACATCAAACACATCAAACACAATATGGCTGTTGAAGTAACTGGCCATAAGTTAAAACATATTATAATACAAGACTTTAAGTTATGCCATGGATGCCGGTATAAAAAATTAGTTATTTGAAGAAAAAAAAATAAAGGGTCCTCCAAAAAAAGAAATACCCTGGGAAGTTTGAGTGGGCTGTATATGACTTTCGTAAGGTTTAATTTCAGTTTTCTCAGGTTTCAGGCTAATACGGGATTTAACAAGATTTGTGGTGCGGCTTAGGAAACAGTGTGTACAGCCATTTATGCAAAATGCGACTTTTCACTATGGACCATAACTCCAATTTTCCTGTTGTTCTTGAAAGGAGGAAATAATTTCCTCACTTATTAGCAAAACAGGAAAAGCACAAGGATATAGTCATGTGAATGATCTGTTATCTCACTAAGACATACAATGCTTTTTCCTTTCTGTGCTACCAAGATTCATCAGTATCTTATAACATCTGATCTACAGATCTATCTTGAAACTTCAGTTTCCTGATTATGTCGCTGATGATGTCACTTGAAATGACTAGGTTTGTTATGATGGATCAAGTACAGTTGTCCCCCTCTTATACGCCCCCTACTCCGCCCAACCAGCGGGCACCCGCTTTTTACGGCCATAATCCCCTGACTTAGGCGAGTCTGTGTTCAAAAGTACCACTCAAGGACGGCAACCCCTCTAACTCGACCAGCGGTCACCATATTAGTGCAAAAAATGTCACATTTGCCCCACACGAGCGGCAACAATTTTCCCACAGGTCAATATAAAGCCAAACTTTAATTCATACAAAGTGATCCGATTATCCTTACTGCCATGTGATCCGCAGATGTCAGGTTTTATCACTTTGATAATTGCTGACAATTATTACTGCCCATAATTGTCAGGATTACAATAGCTAACAGCTGAGATGTGCAGTATTGATGAACACAGGTTAGCAAAAATGGCGTGATAGTCTTTTTGACTTTCCTTAGATGCCGAGTTTTTTCACCTTAATACTTAGTAACTAGTACTACTGATGAAAATTTTCAAGATTACAAAAGCCTACAGCCACGATGCATCGTATTGTTCAGCATAAATCTGCAAGACGTAACAATGGTATTATAGCCTTTTTGGCTTCTCCCACATAGATAAAAGAAACGTAATCTCACCAGGGCACCATAATGTGACCAGTGAATCACGTGACAGTATCACTTCCTTTATAAAATTGTTGGAACAGTGGTCAAATTGGCGACACAGGAATAAGTTATTGCGAAAAGTTCAACATGTCGTCGAGGAAAAAAAAACTTCTGAATTTACAAGAAAAAGTTAAAGTAATTTGGCTCAATTAAACGAAATGGAGAGAGTGCGATGATCCTTGCCAAACACCTAGATGTTGAAAAGACGCAAAAAAACCCCAACAAAAAAACAACATCGTAAAATATGGAAAATGTTCTGCAGAAATAGGAAAATGGAACTGACGGAGAAAGAAAGATTATTGGAGCCAGGAGATATCTGTACCTTGACTTAAGCGACAAGGTTTTCAAATGGGTTAAATTTCTTACTTCATATGTAATTACTACTCACATATATTACCCCTCTCTAGAAAGGACATTCCTATTATACGGCTTGTTTCCTGCTGCAGAAGGGGTGGCCATACAAGAGGCAGACGACTGTATTAGGCATTATCCATTGCGGATCCAGAGGGAGTTTGGGTTCAATTAAACCCCCTTTTATTTTTAGCATATTATACTTCTCAGTAAAAACAGAAAGTTAACCATATCAATCAAAACAAATCACGCCTTGTTAAAACTTGACCCTCAATGGAAAAAACCCGCAATATGGCCTTATTCATGAAACATCATAAATATTATGTTAAAAACAATTAATACGCTTTTTCTGAGCATGTACAAGACAGGAGTCTATTTAATAGATTGATGCTCTACTAGTCGAAAAGAATTTCCAGAAATTCAATATAAGATCGTTTCTTCTTTGTAACTGCTGAGTGTTGAAACTATCTCGGGTATTCCTCAGCGATAACAAGATTTTCAAATTAGCTGTGGCGGCGTATGTCAGATTGACAAGACCTCATAAGAAGTCTTCTGGTTAAACCCCATGTTGATATGACTTTCTTTTTTGATGGAGTAACATCAAACAAGATTTTCATGATAGATGCCATGGTCGCCATATTGGATATTGTATTGGCACCATTTCCATATTGGACGTCGGATGGGCACCATTTTCGTCTAAGACCAACTAGACATCATAACAAGCCTTCTGGTAATAAACCAGATGTTAATCTGACTTTCCCATCAGGAGAAATGGTAACGAAATTTTAAAGATGGCTGTCGTAGTGGCAGATCGCCACCATTTTCAGACTATCTATTCAGAGATTTTCAAGATGGCCACTGTCACAGTGATATTGGATTTAGATGTCCGAGCGGCACCATTTTCAGCTAGGACCAACTAGACCATTATATAAATGTGTGTGTAAAGTTACATGTCAATCTTCAAAGCAGTTTAGGAGGAGTTGCAGTAACAAACTTGTGCTAATGGACTGACAGGCGAAGGACGACAAACTAAACCCATAAGCGCTGTTGGTCTATGAACAGTGGAGCTAATGCAAACATAAAATGTGTCCACAAGATATGGATATCACCATCAAGCCACCATATCCATAAAATCGATAACATTATAGGTGGGGAAAAACTCTGAATGGAATTTATATATAGTTATATGTATCGAGACATTCACATGAATATTTTCAGTTGATGGAAGACCAATTGCACTTAAAACTTTAATAATATGCAGTTTAAATTTCCACAAAGGGGGGTGTAATTCTAGAACAATTCATCAAAGTTTAACAACAGAACAGGGTGCACATTTTCTGCAAAGTCAATAACATCTGCCAACTTCAGGAGCAATGAATACAAAATTACACAATTTGTGTTCATAAGTATGATCAAATATATGAATACATTTAATATAAAAAGAAGCAGAATTTTTGAATAGATTGTGTCTCTAAAACACAAATCCCCGTACTCCTTTACACTGTCAACATTACTCCTTCCCCTCCTCAAGGTAGGTATTGAAATGAAAATCACTGTCCTTTATGAAAATATGAGGCGGATTACGACTGAACAAATGGGTGGAATCCGCCTGTTTTTCACACGTAATTCAGTTTTTACGGGCGTAAATGGGCAGGAAAAGGAAAATTTTGATAATCCCTGCTAGGCTGCTCCTGAGAGAGTTTAAGCTTTTCCGCCTGAATAGGGGGCTGCATATGAGAAGACGGGGGCCATTGTGGACTTAAACATTAGTAGGTGGAATTTTCAACTCTGCAAAGATTCAAAAGGTGCTCTGTAGAGGGTAGTACAATCAAATCAAAATACCAGTAAAAATTATATTTTAAAATGAAGTCTAATTTGTATTCACAATGAAGACAGCCACAGGGAATAGTATTGGTATTCACAAGCAACCAGAAAAGTGCGTAAATTTTTCAATTACAAGACCAAAATAAATTTAACTTGGAGCCTGTCAACTCATTAATGTATCTTACATTACAGCTATTCAAATGCACTGAAGCCAATTTGACATTGGGTACTGGATAATGGGCAAGAAATTGGTATGACAGCCAAACCAATTATAATAACAGAACATAAAGTATTTACTTTGCTTGTTTATGAACATCAAAGCATGAATGAAGCGCCGATTGATCTGAATTTATTTCCTTGAATGCAGAGTTATACAAACTGGTTAATAATTTCCATGTAATGCTACAGTAACAAAATCACACTAAAAAAATGGAAACAAAAACAAATTAAACTTGAGATAGAAGTGGGAGGGGGTTATTTTTTGAGAAAACATATCAATCCTTCTTTTTTGCTGGAATAAAAAATTTACTCTGAGAAGCTCTACTGGTCCATCCATATGTCCCATATTCGACTGTCATGCTGAATTTACAAACAGCAGTCATGTTGAACTGACTTTGATAATTTCGCAACAATTCAGTGTACCAGAATGTTAAAATGATATAATGTTGAAATTACATACTGCAATCATGCTAAATTTACATACAGATGCATTACATGGAATGATTAAGCTATACTGCATTATTGTTGCAGTTATGCTATTAAAACTTTACTATTTCAATCTGGAAGCATCAAATTTGCAGCGTGCTTTAGTTAAGTTGTTTAACTTTGATGTACAATTTGAAATACGCTACAATTGAAAGGATGTTTTAAACAATAGTTGTTCATTTTTTTTTAAATTGTCTAATACAGTGCACTATACATTACTAGATTTTATTAAAGAAAAATAGATTTGAGTTTGTAAACTACCTATGTCTCTACTTCAGAACTATCAAATTCTAAGTCTTTCATGAGCTATACCCTTACATAAATATATATTTTGGCAGCTACATGCACAACAATACCACAGTCCTATCTTGTGACATCCTGATATATCCTGTTGAAATAGTCAGCAGTTTCCAGTCTTTAAAATAATATTTATCTATCCTGAACTCAGGATCAAGATATTTCATCAGTAGGTCTCAAAATATAAACATTTCCTCAATAAAAAGTTCTGATCTCTCATGATTTATGAGACTTTTTTCTCTGCAAGTTTCCTTAGCATGAAAGAAACAATACAAACTGAAATGTATTGAATTCAGGACATTTTTCTTACTGTTTCCTTCTAACGTGTTTCAAATTATGTCATCCCCATCTGTTAATAACGCATGCAAATTTATAAAACAAAATAAAAATAGCAATTTACTTAAAGATCAATGTTACAAAGAAATAAATTCAACATGAGTAGGCTAACCTGAGTACATAAGAAACTGAGTTTGGTACTTGTATATCTCTAAATGTGTGTAAAATATAAATTTCTACTGATATTTTCAACACCTTAAATGAAACAAGAAGATTATCGTTTTGTTTCCAGTAATCCCATTTTGTTCTACTTATTATTTTTACCATAGTTATACTATATTTTTAATTTGGTAAATATCAAAACGTTTAAGAATAATAATAATAATAATAATAATAATAATAATAATAGCAATACTACTACTACTACCACTACTACTACTACTACTACTACTACTACTAATAATAATAATAATAATAATAATAATAATAATAATAATAATAAGTTCCATTATTCATTGATTATAGAAAAGTAACTCAATGTAATTTTATTTTCTGTATTATAAATTTCCATACAATATCAACTCTTAAATAATGAGTATTTTTACCAAAAAGAGGAAGAAACAATATCAATCATTCTTTATACATTTTCATTCTTCTGAATCTTTTCTTTTGCTTATAATCATCAAACATGTTATCCGGTCCCTGTAGTTGTCGCTGCAAGTGTTTGTTGCTGTTTGAAATATTATTATTATTATTATTATTATTATTATTATTATTATTATTATTATTATTATTATTATTATTATTATTATTATTATTATTGTTATTATTATTATTATTAATAAGAAGAAATAAAAAAATAATAATATTATTATTATTAATATCATTACTAGTAGTAGTCGTAGTAGTAGTAGTAGTATTAGTAGTAGTAGTAGTAATAGTAGTAGTACTAGTATTAGTATTATTATTATTAGTAGTAGTAATAGTAGTAGTATTACCCGCTGCCGGACGAAGAAAACAATTGGCCATTTTTTCATACCGAATACACTCTTAAAAATGTATATAGCCTAAAATAGTTATTGTTTCCTGAGATAGAAAGAGAGAGAATCATCCTATTTTGCCAGCATTCTATAAAGAATTATGCAGCACAAATTTTGCTTTTGTAAAAAAAAAAATAACAAAATCACATCAGATAAAATGAGGTTTTCCGCGACAGAAGGCTAATTCGGTATAAGACAATAATGTGGTGTATTTCCTTTGTTTACAGCGTGGAGACTGGTTTATTGTTTGTCTATGCACCAACGTTATTTAGGGTACTACAGACACAAAACTACAGCAGGGGAAAGCTTTTGGAATTACTTCTTTACAGTGGTGTAATATATGAGTGACGAAATGCGCAGATAATATAAGATGCAAGGGTTAGATTTCAAACTGCAAGAGTTAGTTACCTTGTTTGAACTGGGAGTAGAGTAGAGTGTTATCATGAGATTCCCCTTTTACTGATAAAATCATGTGCCTGTGTTCGGCGGGCAGTTTGTGCTATCTTGTTGCTACGCAGTTTCTCTTTTACGATTTAATACCTGAAATAAGTTGACCTTATAATCTTGCTACCAAATAATCATTGAGACGATCATTTTTATATTTGTTTTTACATCTTTCAAAACAATTGGCAGTGATTCTATTCCAAAGGTCTTAATAAATCAAGTGAGCAGTTTCGTTGTTCTTTTTAAAGATTTAAAGTACTGAACGTTTGACAGAGATGATGTCATAGTCTTTGCAAATTTGACGGTAAAACTAACACTTTAGAATCGCTTAAAAGGATGATCATGAATTACACTTATATATGTTTCTAAGACTTGTGAAGTGATTTTTGAATGCTGAAATAAATTAAATGGTTACGTTGTTTTGCCAAACAGATAAATAGCCAAATGTGTATCCGTGTTACATGTTGCTGTAATCTATTTTAGTGGATGGTACCTGAACTATGCAAGAAGATGGGATGGCTTGAAAAAGGCTGTTAGTTTCAAAACGTGCGTTTTTGAAGAAATCGACTTCAGAATTAGTTATTTTTTAAAATTTACTTCAGAATGATATTACATATAACCTCTTTTCTAATTCAACAGCAAAAATGTTATTGTCACAAAGGGTATTCCTGAATTTTATACAGTCATTTTTGCATGCAATATGTTTACAGCAATAAAGTTTGCATAAGCTTGTACTGATTTTTATAGCTTGCTCAAACTTATATTTTCTACTTTACTATGTCTCAAGCTTGTTGTCTGTCGATGCAAGCTTGCATAAGCGTGTTCATTGCATAATTTAACCTTACATAAACTTGTACATTATAATATTTAGGATTACGCAAGTCGCTGTAATGTGTTACAAGCTTTCACAAGCTTGTAATATTTTGTTTATGTGATTTGTGCAAGTTTGAATTAAAGAACCATGCAAGCTTGCGTGTTTATTAAATGCAGACTTGTGCAAGCTTGCCGCAAGGTTCCAAATACTAGCTTGTAATTGTGTCTGTTTGGATACTAATGCTGATGATAATTTAAGTTAATTTTGTAGAATTTTTATTTGTGTACGGATTTTGTGTTATTCTTACTGATGCATGAACGTGCAAAAGCTTTCTTTGTACTTTAACTATTTATCACGAAATATTTAAGAGCCTGATTTAGTGTCACGTGATATTCATTTTTTAACACTCCACTGCATGTTCAATTCATTCTCATCCCTCTTTTCGAATTGTTATTTTCAAATGAACACTAACGGTTTAAAAAATAAAGTTGATTATACCAAAAGATTCCAAAGTTATATTTTCTCTCCAGTGTATTTGATTACTGAATGCACATCTCTCTCTCTCATTATGTTTGTGTTCATCTTTTCCAGCGTTGATGCTACTTTCTTGTCTCTTATCATCATCATATTTGCAATTGTGCTCTCTTTTGTCATCATCTAATTTCTGCTGTTTCGGTGGTGGCTGCGCACTGTGCAAATACTTCCAAATATTTACAATTGTCACCTCACAATGTATTGGACGTTTATCAACAACGATGTAAATATTAAAAAACACATTGTTCGGTATAATTCATCGTTGAGTCGGCCAGTGCGACAGTTTCAGATTAGTCAATAGTAGCCTGAGACCTTTTGTTATCATCAGTAATGAAATCAGTGCCTGGAGGCAATACAACAGGTCAGTTCCACGTGCGTGAAGAGTGTTTTCACAATAATGACACTTCATGAGTGGGTGAGTGGTTTAACACCTATCCATTTGCATCGCGAGCATTGATTGTGAAGCGCAGGATGTTTGTAGATACTCAATTAACACAATAAACAGATCAATCAATCATTACTGGAAAAGCCTACTTACAAATACTTCTAAACCGCTATCATAGCGACCGACGGTAATTTTCGCTCATCAAACGGTTTAGTGATGGCTGGGTTTTAGTGATCCGTTGGCAAAATCACTAACCTTGAGATAGCGGCTTAGCATCAATTGTGAGGCCTGTGTATTAGATGTGCGGAGGGGTGGGCTATGAGATCGACAATTTAGCTCAATGACCAGCAAATGACGTATTATTTTTCTTTATCCAATGTCAATTGCTTTGGTTCTGTAATTAACGTATACATGGCATATGTATTGATGCACTATATCATATCATACCCGCCAAATACATTTACAGCTGCTCATAAATTACACTGGTCTACAGCCAAAATGCTTCCGCAATAAATGTTGTCAAACTTTACTAATTCTGGGTCACTGAGAACGAAAATGATGCTTAAAATTGTTGATTGGCTCTAGTTTTAAAGATATTATACTGGGTCAATATATACGACCCTTGACTTGGGAATGGCGGCGGATAATTGAGTTATAAATGGAAGGGATCTCAATGTAAACCAGAAATGACTAAAATACATATTTCATTGGATCTATGAATAAATCTATGACGGTGTTTGGACAGTACTTGCTTTTTAGGCAAAACAATGAATGATGCAATCTGAAGCTGGTATTGCGTCATACAGGATATGACTTGCTTCATGTTATTCCTAGAAGTCATGGATGATGCAATCATAACTAAGCTTATATCACTCTGCTGAATAAATTGCCCTATATCAGCTCTACAAATCATACAGTGTCATGCTCTCTTATTTGTCAGTGATTGATTTTGCAAAGGGACATATTTCTGTTTAGCCAAAGTGAGCAGGGATGCCTCGTACTTGTGTGAACAATGCAGACAACTTCTGCTATGTTTTGTGGTGAAGTGACTTTTGCATCACAAAAGCCCAGTGTAACCACTATGGTTAAGAAAGCCTATCACCTTTATTTTGGCTGCAAAATTGGAGATCAGGACAAGATGTGGGCCCCACACATATGTTGCAACACTTGTGCAACAAATATTCGCCAGTGGTTGAACAGGAAAAGGAAATCTATGCCTTTTGCAGTACCAATGATTTGGAGAGAGCCAACAAGTCATATCAGCAATTGTTACGTCTGCATGGTGCCTCCAGTTGGGAAAGGTGTGTCAAAGAAGAAAAAGTGGACTGTGCATTATCCAAACATTCCGTCAGCTATACGCCCAGTACCCAACGGAGAAGGACTGCTGGTTCCTGATGCATCAGAATCATTCTCACTTGAGTCAGACGAGGAAGAGGATGAAACTTCTAGTCCTGAACCATCAATGTCACATGACCCATATTTTCTCCCATCCTCCTCCTCTGAACCACACCTCATAACACAAGGTGAACTGAATGACCTTGTCAGGGATTTGGAACTACCCAAGAGAAAGGCAGAACTGTTGGGCTCCAGACTACAGCAGTGGAATCTCCTGGCAGGTGATGTTAGGGTTTCCATGTTCCGTGACCGTCAAAAGTATATTGTCCCATTCTTCATCATGGAAGGTGATCTTGTAGCCTGCAACAACATTGATGGTGTGATGCAGCCCTCAATATCGTTCATGATCCAGATAAGTAGAGACTGTTCATTGATTCATTGTAGACCAGTCTTAAAGCTGTTTTTGCTGCATAATGACAGTGTTTTGCCATCAATTCCAGTTGGTCATGCAGTCCATACAAGGGAAATCTATGAAAACATAAAACATCTTTTGAGGTGCATAAACTATGAGCAACTTCAGTGGCAGCTTTGAGGCGATTTCAAGGTTTTTGCTCTCTTGCTTGGTCTGCAGACTGGATACACAAAGTACTGCTATTTTCTCTGCGAATGGGATAGTAGTGCGAGAGATTCCCACTACATCAAGATAGATTGGCCACTCCGACACTCATTGGAGGCTGGGATGAAAAGTGTTCAGCATCCACCACGTGTTAAATCAAGGAAGATTTTGTTACCACCCTTGCACATCAAGCTGGGTCTGATGAAACACTTTGTCAAGGCCATGGACAAAACACAAGCAGCTTTCAAGTACCTCCGTGAAAAATGTCCAAGTTTAAGTGAAGCTAAGATAAAGGGAGGTGTCTTTGTTGGTCTTCAGATTCGTGAACTTCTTCGAGATGATGCATTTCACCGTGCACTGCGTGGCAAGGAAAAGACGGCATGGAAAGCCTTCCAGTTAGTGGCAACACATTTTCTCGGAAACAGCAAGGTAGACAACTACAGGGAGTTGGTGGAAACCTCCTCAAGGCATACAAAAACCTTGGTTGCAACATGTCACAAAAGATACATTTTTTGCACTCTCATCTAGATGTGTTTCCACCGAACTGCAGAGCAGTGAGCGACGAGCACTTCGAGCGATTTCACCAGGACATTGCAACAATGGAGAAACGCTATCAGGGCAAATGGAGCCCATCAATGCTTGCAGATTATTACTGGAAAGTGACAAGAGATGCTCCATTTAATGAATACAAGAGACAAGCCAAAAGGCGCCGAGTAGACACTGAATAAGGACTAAATTATGTACTTATAGATACATAATAGTTTTTTGACTTTTGTTTCAATATATTTTTTATTTTTATAACCCTTTTTTATGTGTTACAAAAACAGGACAGGTGAAATATTATCATGTAAAGCAACCATAAACACATGAAAAGATCTAGGTTTATAATTTATGATTAAAACTCTACTGTGTACACAATATACATAGACGTAAAATGTAAAAACTTAAATATCTTTGAAACAGTAGCCAATCGGTTGTTTTAATTGCCATATTTGAATTCAGCACATCAACATCCCTAATAAATAGCACATTTTATCTCTGAAGCAGACGACTTCTAAAAAATTGTGGACCAGTGAATTATTAATTCCATGTCAATATTATGCTGCCCAAATGGTTGTGTCTCAGGTAATATGGCAAATAGTGAGAAACAGCGACATCATCGATTTTGTAAAGAAATTACATTAAATGAAAAAAAAATAAAATAAAATAAAAAACCCTTTCATGGAAGAGCTGTTGTTTCCCCAAAAGGGATTGTTGAATGATTGTGCTTGTCAACATTGATGATTGTCAAGCCTGGAAAGTCAACCACTTGGCATATCATCGCTGTTACAAACGTGTAAATCCTTGGAACAACAGCTGTGAAATGATAAGGTTTATAGTTGCATTGGAGTTTGTTTGTCTGCTTTTTCTTTGGGGGTTGGGGGTTGTTTTTTTTGTTTGTTTGTTTTTAGAAACAAAAGATGGCTTCTACCCGGAATATTTAGGCTTCCACACTTTTTATTTAATATGAATGTGGCAAAGGAACAAGCTAGGATTATTCAATGTGAATGTGGCAAAAGAACAATATATGAGTCTTCTTTCGGGATTGTAAACTTGAATGAGAGAGGTGTTGATAAAAACAAGACAGTTTACAGTAACCCATTTTTATTTAGAAGTTAATCTCAGGCGAGGAAAAACACCTGCCCCTTGATCTGTAATCAAAGTGGAATATGATTTGCAATCATTTAAGAAATCAATTCAAGTTTGAAAACAATTAAAACAACTAATTGAACTAGACAGGGATTTGGACAATGACTGTTTATTTTGTTAATGTCAAATTATTTCAAACAGCAACACAAAATAATTAAAATGGTTGCTAACATATAGCAAAAGACTGTACGATGTTAAATGTCCTTCTTGGTACATGCTTTGGAAAAAACAGACTCAATTCGATTTGAGTCATCTGTAGATTAATTAGCTTCATATATTCTCCATTCTAAAATTCTGCAGACTCGCATTTTTTTCTGACATCATATTGTTGAGTAAGCGCTATTTTTGAAATGTTCACATCTGGTCTGTTCAAAATTGTTTTGCCATTTCGGTATTACATATAGAAATAGTGGCTTCACTAACAAAGTGCCTTGTACAGGAGCTTTAATAATTTCACAATATTCTTTTCCTCGTTAGCATGAACATTCATTTCACTTTTAAAGGGCCAATGATCTCATAATGCTAAAACTACTTCCATGTTCTCAGGTGATTTTTGGTCAGTAATTATTTATATGATATGTCTTGCACATTCTTGTAGTTTTATAACAAGTTTTGTTTCTCTTGAAGACTTATTAATTTATTACTGGGGAAAATATTTGCTTGCAAATTAAGTCACAGACAATCGTAGCATTTGAGTATTCAAGGAAGGTCACCCCTACATGGTATTTACAACTTCTAGCCCCTCTGTCTCAGTTGCCATATATGTAGGAAAGCCATGAAAGGATGAATTAAATACATATTGTAGCGTGTATTCTAAGACGTATGATTGATGGATAGTCAAGAAATTTCATCATACTGGCAAATCACATATTTATTTCTTCATTACCCCACCCCCATTTACAAAATGTCCACCTCTTCAAATAGTGGGAGAAGTTCTCCCCAATATTTTCAGTCCTACAACAGACCCTGATGGTGACCATATTAATGCGGAAATGAAGTCTCTTTGTCCATTTTTCAGGACATTTGCAGATATTATTGTCAGATGGAGCACTAGTTACCATTCATAGTGACATTTTAAAACAATTATAGTCATCTTCCTATCCATTATAAATCATACCCGACCTTCTGTCTCTAAACTTATTTACATGGCATATATTTACAATCGACCTGAAAAGTATTTATTCACTACGTAACTCCCAAATTTCAAACCATACCTTGCTCCATCCAAGCAAATCTTTTCCAGTTGGAAAAATATAGCCGTGAACAGCAATTGCAATGTGAAATCCATGTTACTATTTTGGAGCATGAGTAGTCAAATGTAAAGGATGAGCTGCAGGGGTATCACGCAGACCCTTGCGCAGGCAAAAGAAAAAGTTAATGTATATATACTGTATATTTTGTGCACTTATAATCCCAGTGGCACAATACACTGTGTTCCCCTCCCTTCACATTTGGAGGACAAACACCGCTTTAAAGGGACAAAGGAAAACAGTAGCTCATAATGCAATACTAGTGCAAAGTAAATGAAATAATCTTGTTTGCTTTTACAGTTTTGCCACCTTAACTTTTACGTCTGCATTGTACTATCATGTTTTCCATGGACACTTACATAATTGTTACTTGATATGCTTGCTTTTCTAAACTAAATATTGTTCCAAATGAAATGAAAGGTATCACTATGAAAGGAGTATATTTCCGAAATGATTAAAGTAAGTGCTTAAGTGCATCAAAATCAAGGACTACAAGATAGTATATTATTTGCCAGAAAACTTAGGACAATTGCTAAAATATATCTAACCATATGGCGGCTTGTTAGAACCTACCAACACAGAAGCTCCCTCTTTATGAAAATACATTTTGGCAATATTTCGTAAACCCCACTCCCATTGCCGGTTAGCAAAATATTGGCCCTTAGGGCCTAACTCCGCTACTTCC
Source organism: Margaritifera margaritifera (assembly GCA_029931535.1). NCBI lineage: Eukaryota > Metazoa > Mollusca > Bivalvia > Unionida > Margaritiferidae > Margaritifera > Margaritifera margaritifera. The sequence continues at coordinate 3,211,312 of JAQPZY010001559.1, forward strand.
ACTTTAAGCAGCTAAATGTAGGCTATTGCGATAAAATCTATTAAATCTAGTCAGTAAGCGATAGTGGAAATTACTCATATTTGGCTGCTTAAATAAACAAAACACTATCTAGTCAGTAAGCGATAGTGGAAATTACTCATAATTATTAAAAAAGCAAACCACTGCTATAACGTAAAGATAATCATCATCACACCAGGAGTAAAAAAAAATTGCCTCGTGGGTATCTTTTGAAATGCGGTTAATTTGAAAGAATTTGTTTAGCTAGAACGCGTTTGAACAGCTTGCACGATATAAACATTCAATGAGTCTTTTAAAATTACATCATGGGCACGTTTTCTATCTGTTGAGATTGGTGAGTTAGCCTAAGTAACTCCTCAATTCGTTATTTGACCTTGAGCGTCAATCTTACAGTACAGTACCCTACTCAGTATATAGTTAGTTAAAGTTAGTCACCTTTAATTTCAAAACAAGATTTCTCAATTGCAGTCATACGACCATTGAATAAACATTACTTGGACATTTGCTAAATAGGTTAATGGTATATCTGTATTATATATATATATATATATATATATATATATATATATATATATATATATATATATATATATGTGTGTGTGTGTGTGTGTGTGTGCATGGCAAAAGCATAATATCATACAGGCTATATAATTTTTAATTCGTTCCCATACCCACTCGACTAAAATATAATGGAACATAGTAGTGATTATAAACATTCCTGCTCGCAGACATTGGCCCTGACTAATACACATTCATTCGAGATTCCTTAGACAGAAATCAAGGTTTATATAGAAATTAATATAAATACAAATATATACCAGAGAAGGAGAAGAAAGTGTTCTCCCTGGATCCTACATGAGGATGTGTGATAATTTTAAGTCACGTTTTATATTGGGATAAAACTATTATCATATATACTGATTTAGCAATACATATGACACTTTCATCTTTCATCTAGTATACATGTGATTTGGTAAGCCCAAGTTTTGCCATTTTAACGTATATCAGAGTAAATATCATTGTTCAACATTAAATATATTTCAGACAGCAAGGAATTACGATGTGATAGAAGTTGTACTCTACCACACTTGTTATTTAACGCATTACAAATTTGCACATTCTGAATTTTCAGAATATTTATACAGAATTTCGAATGCAAAGTATTCACATGATTTGCGTGGTGAAATTCCCATACACCCGAACCATAATGAATTTGCAGAACGTGCATACGAATCAGAAAATCATTTATCTGTGATTTGTAAAGACACGTTATATAAAGTATTATAAACAATAACAAAGAGAATGTACCGTATTCATTTAAATACTTTTCGTGTATTGAATCTACCTTCATACTTAAAGAAACTACAACATAATTAAAATATACTTTTAAAAAAAGTCGACGAACTCCAGTAGTTTTGTATGTCCACATAATATCGCATGTCTTACTTTTTCAAAAATTATTATTGTGGTTTTAGCAGAATTCGCTAGTAAAGAGAATCTGTCACAATCTGCTTTTAAATCATCGTACTTTGATTGCAGAACATCTTTTGATTTAGCAAGTAGAACTCCATCATCATACACATGAACAAAATACGCAGCTTAATTTCATTCATGCTAAACATACCCTCGAGGCAAGCAATGATATTTGAACAATGTCATAATTACCGAATAAAAAATGAAAAACAAATCAACGGAGGAAAATTATCAATTTGCTTGACCTCAATAAATGATTCCAAAAATTGTGACATTTTTCAATAATACATGACATTATTGATAAATACATAGCTCTATTGTTCCTTTACAGATCTATTTATAATATTCTGAAATCACTTTCATAAATCTACATTTCGTTTTTTCCTTGTATTTTTTCACCACAAACATGATCACATTCGTAATCTCTAATATTTAAATCATAAGTGTCATTATGATTTATCCATGTACCATATAATACTATGACATCAATTGACGAGATGAAAGAATGTCATAAGCATATATTTTACTTTATTATTATTTAAACCATGAATCATTCCAGGTTATGAGAGATAAGTATCTTCATGTCCGCCCCGCTTCGAAATTCCCAATTTCTTATTTGGAAACTTATTTTCACCTTCGTTTATAAACAGCTCCATCCTCAAATGAGTAGGAAGGGAAGGGTTGAGCATTTATTGCGAGAGATTTATTCCTTTCAAGCATTAAGTATATCATTCTACAGACATTGATATTTCAGTTTATATAAACATACATGTGGATCGACTTTAAATGACGTTAGCTATTAATACATTCATTGATATGTATATGTTGATGTATATCCTTGTTCACTTATGAACTCATTTTTCCAAGTTTTTTATCTATTTACATATCATGGTATGGTGAAAGCAAACATTGACAATACCTATAATGTTATGTTAAAAGAAATAAAAACTTTGTAAACCTCAACACCTCTCAGTTCCAATGGTTCTAATATCCTTTAATTTTTAAAACAGATGTGGCGAGATATTTATGCATTTAATGAAGGGGGTCCCTTAGCTAGGGTTGCAGTGAATTCTGACCGAACCCATTATTTCGCCTATTTAATTTTTCTTTGATTCTATAAAGTGGGATACATTCGGTCCTTTGTATTGCTCTCTATGTTGAATTGTTGTATAATATTTTTGTTTTCCGTCATGAACATAATTCCTTAATGTTTGAATTTTTGAGCAATGATCGCTACTGGTTCTGGGTATGTTTATGAGAATAAAAACAAAGACGATCTTCATTGGTTTGTTTTCATTTCATATATATATATATATATATATATATATATATATATATATATATATATATATATATATATATATATATGAAATGAGCTGTTAGATTAAACGTCAAATATCTGACAATGTGATCTACAGATTAATGTCACATATTACACGTGCAACAAGTGCTATCATTATCATGTGACTGGTAAGATATTATCATAACAGTGTTCGCTATCTCAGAATAAACAAATGCAATAAGCAGTTTAAAATATCCCAAATTGTAACATATCACTTTAACACTGTATTTATATGCTCTGTATGGTGTACTCATCGTCCACTTCATCTTTGTCGATTGCTATAGGAAATATTAAATCTGCATTGAAGTATATCCCCACGTGTGCTTCACACCTGCACAATTCAGTGTTCCACTCTTGACATTTCAGTAGTTTGTTTGCTTGTTTTTTGGGGGTTTTTTTGGTTTCTTTTGTTTTTTGTGGTTTTTTTTTGTTTTTTGCTGACCAATGCCGTTCGATATATAAAGCATTTTTTGTGCTTAGTTTAAAATTTCAGTTAGTATTGATACAATCTGAAGGTTGATAATGTCTCTATGTAGTAAAGCACACATATAATACTACGTTTGTATATTTGAACATAGTTCAAAGAGGAAGATAATTATGACATGAATCTGTTTGCTTGCATTACTATTAGGTCTGCAAGAAACGTTCACCACTTGACGGTGCACCTATAATAGTCGCCCTAGTCGTGATTCCAGCAACACCAAGGCCAACATTTGCTACAGCGGTGATTCTGCAAAGTAGCATCAACGACCACACATATGTGCTTGTATTTCACGAGCATAGCGGTTTTCTTAACGATTTAATTTCGCAGTTGTAATTCCGCTAGGATTATTTTATCACGCGGGTAACACTAAGGGTTCATAATAATTCTTCTGTTAATAAAACAATTGCGTCGTACAATTTCTCGACAATCAAGCCTTGCTCAGGTGCAACACGCACACTCACTTCTAACCAAGTACCCGTTTTTACTGGCACAACTGCCATACAATTATTGAAAATATCTTCCTGTGGAATACCTAAATCTGCAGAAATTGTGCGTTCCTGCGGCTGGGCAATACTTTAATATAGAACCATATTGATTACACCATTGGTTAGTGTCTGAAACTATTGTGCTCGTCTTTTCTCAAGAACTGTTACACAGACAAGTGCGTCATTGTTAAATAACTGTCGAGATTTTTCTCTTCTCAGTTGTGTTAATGTCGGAGGAACATAATTAACTGGGAATGGAACCGGGGTGGCCTTATCGGTAAAACCCACATCTTCGTTGTAGAAACAATACTTTGATGTTTTTACGCCTGGTGGTCCGGTCAGCGATCAAATATTTTCACGTGCCAATCCAAGCTGGTTTCGAGTTGGTATTGGTATATCAAGTAGGTGGTCCCAACGTTTTTTTTTATCTTATTTTTGAGTGTATACGAGGGTCTGGTAACACCATTTTGAAACAGATATTCTTTGACAAATGGAACGAAATCACTATCGAAGTTGGCATCACTGGTTAGTCGATCCAACACCTCATCGGTAAATTCAGCAACCTCGTCACCGCGGTCAGAATCCAATACTTATATGTATTGATAAATCTAATCTTAAGCACAAATGCCAAAGACAGTTAAGTACCCGTCCGGATAAACGTTTAGTCCTTCAAACTGAATTTATTGCTCCCGCGACTAATGATGTTGATACTGCATATCTGTAAAATTCGTAAACAGTGCTCGGTTTGTTAATACCCGATAATAGTGTAACAAAATCCAGACCAAGATGCCGCTGATCATTTATTAGCATTTCCATTCTACTCAAACTTTCACCTTTATTTACGGTTCTGATAAACAAGTATGGTCCGGACTCGCGCACTTTTAAAATGTGACATTTAGGTCTACCAAACTATTTGTAGAAGGATAAAAAACAAGTCGATCGTTTGCTAAGATTATCATGTCAGTATCTTCCTTTATTAGCTGATTAATATTCCATGAACTTGGTTCCAGAACGTTACTATGCGTGGTGGCAAAGGTAGATCTGCAATATGTTTATCTACGTATTGTTCATCCCACCATTAGCAGTATCAACATAGTCTTTGATAAACGCAATCAACGTTCCAGATTCTCTGATTGCCATTCTTTCGCTGACCACCGCCAGGTTTTGAGCGACAGCGCCTCGCAGGCGCAAAACAACACCGTTGATGTCCATTTTAGACGTTTTAAGTTTTCCATTTTGATACTGGAAAATCACAAGCTCGCCTGGATTGATGTCACCCCGGCTGATAAACTAGGACAAATTCGCTTTTAAAACGATATTTTAAATGTCCACGTTAGACGTTTTAAGTTTTCCAATTTGATCTTGCACCATGACAAGCTCGCCCGGATCAATGTCAGCATCAACCCGGCAGGTAAACTCAGTCAAATCAGCATTGGTGGCAAACCTGCTCAAATCTACATCGGCCTCGCGTCGTCGGGTGGTTGATTGTCCGTAAATGTTGATAGGCATTTGCATACCATCAAGTGAGTATATGCAACCCAATGAGTGCCAGGTCATGTTGTCAAATCCAGGTTAACAATGCCGGTCTCCCTCGAGTGGGGAATCATCGATGCAAGTTAATTTCGTATAAATACGCCTCTGAAATGCTTGACTGATTTTGCTATCGCAAGTAAATCAAAATTGGTCAACGTCAAGGCATTCTGCGAGTTGTACCGGGTAGTCGCAGACCTCTGCCTGAGGGTATTTTACGAGTTGTCCCCGAGAAGAATCGTAGATTTTTTCACCAACCGACTTTTCCAGCGCCATTCCAGATGCGGTTCAGACAGCCCCTAACGCAGCCGCTAACAATGCTGGAATCGCCTCAGTATTTTGCATTTGTGTCACCTCTGTTTTCGATAACGTTAATGTCATCGAGGTGCTCTTTCATTTGGCTGCATTAACCTGATCATGTTGTGTTTTGGGTCAACCACAAAGATTAAATTCCAGTTAATTTTGGATTCGAAAGTTTCAGTACGATTTCGCAATCGTTTCGCATTGCGCTTTTGATTTTCGCAAGGTGGTTTTTGCTGAAGCCAAACTTACATTCGTGGTAGAACATTCTTTTATATTATGCTGTTCAATTACAGCGATTACAATTACAGGGTTTCCACAGGCGCGTCGATAACTCTCATTCGCCCACATGCGTCCTTCAACAATAACAACCTATCGATCGAATTACATCAATGCATATGCAACCACCAGGGGCAGAGCGAACGGCGACGGGATCGCCCAAGGGAACCTGAGTTACACGTGCATGAAGGTGTAAATCGAGCGCGGAATGTCTGTACATGTTCAAGTGTTCCAAAGAAAAGTAATAAATCAGGTACAACTTAGCAAAGTCATGCTGGGAAATGTGTAGACCTTTGTCAACGTTTTGACTCCGGCCCATGAACGACCACAGCTTCTGATAGGCAGGTGCAATATGATTGTTTGTGAAGTCAAACACAATTTCTTCCGCAGATTCTTGATAACCATTTAACTGCAAATATGCTTCAGACACTCATATATTAATTTACTTGCGAACTACTGTTTGAAACGCTATAAACACGTGTCTTGGTGCACTGTACATTGTTGGGTAGTTATTTGCCATGATAAGTATTAAATATTGCCTTCATACGTGTACGTGGTAAGCGTGTGAAAAGATACCGGTGATGTGCATTCGGAACTAATAAACGAGAAAAATGTGTTTCTGTAGCCATTGAAGGAATTATCACAGGCATCCACAGTGCTAATTTGAACAACACAAGTTTATCATCAACACCACCAGTAAGCCAAATTGCATTATCGGTGTTTTTTCGGTATAATGTGACTGTGTGTTTGGCTCCGAAAATAGCTTTACGAACATCTCTGCGAAACCCAAATATATCATTGAGGCGAATTACACATAAAAAAGCCAATGGGCTGTTTAAATGAAAGGCTGTAATTCGTGTTGGTGCCGATAGTTACAACTTCTGCATCTGCATCATCAGCATCGGCGCTTACTTTTTAGGTACGCGAATAAAGTATATGATCTGCGTTATCAGGTCCATCCATATGAAACATCATAGACGGGCCAGCAGATTTTGCATAATTGTCACTTATCTGACGAGTACGTGAATTGTTGTGGCAATGTCAACGTTGCTCAAACATGCTTCAATTTTTTTTCCGTCGACGAAGTAATGTGCCTTGCTAAGCAAAGTCATGATACCTTTGTTAACAAATTAAACCTTGGCACCAGCGGCATATTCAGCATTATCGTTTTCTATCAGTTTTCCATCGATTTCCGAACAGGCCTCACACGGAAGAAAATAGCAATTGGCGCAGCGCGAGAAGAAAGGGTCAGTATCACTTATAATGCGCCCGTGAACAATCCTTGGACAAAATTACCAAGTCCATGTCCATATTATACCGTTTAAACGTGTTTTTGAATTAGCAACTAGCACTGGTATCACACGTCCACGTACAATTGTCATTCTATTAAATATCAGGTCAATCTCTAATATACAGTTGTATCGTCAAGGTCTTCCCGCGCAGGTCCAACATATGCCCGTCCTGGTACACAAGGGTAAAACGGATATGTGTCAGCCTAGGATTATAACATTGAAGATTCAAATGTGCCGCGGGAAAAATTTATATCGAATCACCCGGTTAAACAGTTGTGGAAGTAACACACATTACATAAACCTGAGCACCTACGCTTGAGCGAGCACCACTTTCATAACTGTCACTGATGGTGTCACAGGTTAAATTAATTTGAATCGTTGCATTGAGGTAATATTGACAATGTCAGGCGCGATATGGTATTATACGAACAAGATTCGTTTGTCGCCGGGAATTTTTTCAGGCCAATCTAAAATTGTTTTTATTGATGACCGTGCGATATCAACCGCGTACGGTGCAGATTCAATCACGATAACAGAGCTGAGTGTGGGCTCGTGTTCACATATACAAGTTTAGAGTCTTTGCCGGTCATCAATGCGATTGTTCATCGAATACCTTCATCGATCGATTCCATGTCGTATGCGCCCGCGGAAAGATCAGTATTATTCCAGTAGGTGGCGCCATTGTATACCGAAGACACAAATGAGTTGCTTGCGGAAAGACGACCAAACGGCCGTGATCGGATATTGGGCCAATTGCAATAAACTCGCAATGACGCTAATGCGATATCGAATGTGCGTAATTCCAGCTCGGCAATCAGTGTAGAGAAAGTCACATCGAATTATGGTGTTTTCGACGAGATTGTGATCATCGAGGCAACGCTCGGGGTTGTATTTACAAGAATACGCTGAAATGCAACATTGATTTCGTGTAAAACAAAAAGTGCTTCATAACTCATCATTGGTGTGTTCGTCGTATAAATCATCGATGTCTTCAACAAGTTCATGCATTAGCAAGCGAAACGTCCACGTGTCCATGATGTCGTTTGTGAGTAACCACTGACAAATCGATAAGGCATCATTGATGACTTATGGTGTGTTATTGCCCGCGCGAACTGACACCACTAATGTTTCCAACCGATCCACTAGTTCATTTACTTATTGCTGTTCCACAGACACGCATTTGAACTCTTTCGTTGTCATAAAACCTTTGGTTGTCATGATGGTGGGTAGTTTTCACGATAAGCCTGTCAGTCTTTCTCGACCTCTTCTTTACCATATATTCAAGTGTCGTTGAAGAAGTTTTATAAATCGTGCCCACTCAGGCTTATCCTTGTTTAATGTATTACTGTCAACCCACTCCTTAAATACCCATTTAGGACATTCTTCGTGGATGTAACTCGGGCGCTTCCCATTGGGTAATTCGCACTCCAACTCTTTTCAAGTCCTCTTATGTAGACTTTTTCGCAGCAAAATCTAAAAACATCTTTGAAGATATCATATAGTGCCCACACATTACATTTTTGAACATTTGTTGGCAAGTCTGACTTGAACTCGGGTGGTGGTTTGTCTTCTTGAAAACTCGCATTTGCCTCTTCATCACCTTTGATGACTTTTGCAATTTCCAATATTGTTTCATGTAATCCTTCTTAGATTTGCGCTGGTTCGAGTTTCATAGCTGTCGTGTTTTGTTTCGTGGTTGTTTTGATATATTTGACGCGTTTGGATATCTTTCGAATTGGACCCGGTATTTCTTTTTGTACCCATCATTGCTGGCAAACGTTCCAAGGTTTCGCGCGTGTGTTTAATCCACGGTGGAAATGTTTGTTCGAAGCCAGCTGTGAAATATTCCCGTGCTGTTTGTCTCAATTGTAATATATCTTTGACACGTTTGCGTGCATCCATGTACTCGCGTAGCTATTCCAGTTGATCACGCGCGCCTTTTCAACGTCGGTCTGCAGCTTCCGCTATAGCATCGCGGATTTCGATTTTTATAGATTTGTTATGGTTGTTAAATTAGTTTATCCAAACCGACTCGATGTTTTATCACGCAGACGGGGGCTAGACCGCTCTGCGGTCCACTAGTCAAGTTAATAGAGAGAAAACTATACGGGTCTGAGGTGGCATCAGCGAACATATTTCGAAACTCTTCCCACGAGTGATTGCCAGCGCAACGGGTCCAATGATTTTTTGAGAGGCCATGTGCGTCAACCCCATGAAATATCATCAACATGTTGCAGTTATCTCGTATTACTTTTTACGCACTTGTGCGTATCGTTGAGGCAACTAGATCACATCTGTGCTTTTATGCCGACGTCGGGAAGATATTCACGCAGGATTAATTTGGTGTTCAGGCTATACGTCATCGTACACGACAATATTTTTTTCACTCGGATCAAGGTCATTAATGGTAGGTGTTTCATCGATTGTTGAAAAGAAATTAACCGTGGATGATTTATTTCGTAGTGATGTCTGAAACGCTTTTGAGGCATTCTTGAGTACGTCATAACATTGTTGATAGTCCGCCGACGGTGCAATCACGTACTGGTGTCCCACGTCAACAATCCCAAAATCATATTCAACAACAACTGAGCTTTTACTGATCCAGCTGGACTAATGAACAATGCACGAACCGTGCTTGGGTGGTTTGGGCGCTACCTGATAGGTAAATTCGATGACGGTCAAATCTTTGATTATTTTTGTTTTCTCCAAAATCATCTTCGTGTTTACTTTTTAGTGAGGCCAAGTTAATGCCAACATAATTGTTATATGATGCAATCATATCTTCATATTGTGTCCGATGGCACACAAAAATACGTACTGCGAATCCAAGTCGAGTTCAAACACGTAATGGTAAATCTACTAAAGTTTACTTTTATTGGAACTTCTAGTTCCATTGTTGAACGCAAACGCGAAACTACCTGTAACACCATGGAGTAAATACCCTGGTGAAAAGCATATTCCCGGATAAAATTACTGTGGGCCTGGAACACGGCTGGATATGCAACATTATTCTAACATTCGATCAGCGCCCGGGGCAGCGCCTGTAGTCTGCGTCGAAGCTGCATTTTACCGACATGATCTTGCTTATAAAGCATAAAACGATATCCGAGCGCATCAACGTGCCGATGCATATCCCATCCATGATTTAAAGGCGCTCAATCCTACACTCAGAGAAAAAACTGCTAGATGGATCATCAAATGGGGTATGAAGGCTAAGATTGTTTTGGGCGGTGGTCAAAGTTCACTGATTGGTGGACAAAGTTCACTCAGTTCCACTAGTTGGAGGTAAAATGTATTGATGTAATGAAAAGCATAGTTTCTAAGCGGCTTTTAGCCAAAATATACTACAGTCCTTGCGGGAAAGGTGAAGCCTCTGTTGACAAGTTAGCAAGCGCGGCAGCGGTTTCACGGCGTTGCTCGAGAATGGTTAGCTAAATCAAGTGTTGTGGCAAATTTACCTACCTGCGCCAACAAAGATTGCCCGTGGTCGTTTTGATGTCCAAGCACCTAACGAAGGTCACCTAGCTGATCTTTTATTTCTTCCACATGATCGGTTACGTGGGCATACTTACAAATACGCTTTAACCGTCGTAGATGTGGCTAGCAGATAAAAGGAAGCGGAGTCGCTGACGTTGAAAGATTCGGCTGGTGTCGCAGATGCGCTTAAACGTATTTACAAAGGCTAACCAATACTGCAAATCGATCCAGGTAAAGGATGTCTAGGATCTGATGCTGCTTTGCTGACACAACACCATGTGCGAGTTCGTGTTGAACATGTTAGCGTACATCATGATGAGGTTATTATCGAACGATTTAACTCAAACATTTGTAACAATTATTTGAACATCAGCACGCACAGAAAGTCATAATGAGGTCTCGGTCGCAGGAGGCTAGACCCCCCCACCCGCCAGTGCTTGATCTCTGATCGCAGAGCGATCACACGAGTTGTTAACACGACTACCATTAGTCAAATAATCATTAAATAATGAAATCACACACGCGAATGGATTCAAAACCGCTGATGCGGTTCGATAAAAGACAGCTACCCTGAAAATGACTTCACATCCACCACCGTTAGAATCACTCGGAAGCACTTTTGTTCGGTATCTGTATGCATCTCGGGAGTTAGAATGTGGACAACATCGTGCTACATACCCGGTATTGTTCGTTGATGTATTTCTAATCACTGAACGGTTTTATTCTCCAAGGCAACCAACACTTTATCACTTGGAGATTGTGGACAAACCGTCAGTAAAAACTCCACGTAGAGCATTTGTACGAGAGGAATTGCATACGGAACTGTCACCAATATCAATTGTACGCTAGTGTATCTATCGTAAGTTGTTCCACAATTGCATAATATCCAAAAACGTAAGTGGTAATTCCATCGGGAAGTGTCCATTGTTTGGTGTCCAGCAGTGACAAACTCACCTCGGTGCATTGGCATACGTTCATGTGATGTTCCTTACTCATGATCATATTGGCTGTAGGTGTGAATTATAGTCGCTCACGAAGACATTCCTTATACATCTCATGTGTGACATCCTTTCCAGCAATAAGCCAGGGATCTCCTTTAGCGGTCCAACAACGATCGAGTACATTTTGGGGCGCAGTCCCACATATTCTTCGATAGGATACATACTACATACTTGTTTTTCCGCCGAAGACTTGGAACAAGTTTGATGCATTCGGTAAGCTTGCGTCCAAATTTGTCCGCGATCATACACTGATACAGGGAAAGTCATTCGCGGGGCAGCACCGACTGCGCTTCCCTTGCCAGCGAGTAGTCCTTGTGGGCTTGATGAAGCTCATTTGGGTACTTCAAGTCAACTTCAAAGATGTACACGTGGTCGCTGTTGCTGTTGTGATCATGTACATATGTGTTTATGTACACGTGCGCGGGATATATCCACTCAAAATCACCGACGGTTAGGGCTGCATCATCGCCCATTCATAAAGGTTATTTGTGTAACGATATTTGATGTAACTGTTTGGGACAGCGGGGTCATACTCGTTCACGCTCGGGTTATTCGCGCGAGTTCCAAGATGACTCCAAATTTAAATCCCGCAATGTATACCACGCTTGATAAACAACTGCATATCAATTTCGGTGAGCAGTTCAAATTATACTTTTGTCGTTATCAACAGTACACCCCAGGACATTTCCTGTGACGTAATATAGTGTGCGCGGCCAAGATTGTATATTATCATGCCGGTATCACGAAACGCCTAAAAACGACCTCGAGGAACAGCATAGCAGATACAATTCGTGATAGTCACCGAGGTTTCCACATTTATTGGAAAACAATGTAGTAAAATCCGCATGGGATTTGTTCTGCAACTTGTGTTGTATTTGCGATAACATCAGGAGCGTTCACTGGAACATTCAAACAGTCAAAGTCCGCGTAAATTGCATACGGTGCTTTCATCTTGTGCTGGACCGCGGTAAATTTCAACCTGTTTTTGCAGGATTCTGACATAATTGTACGCTGAGATTTTTCACTGATTCCACAACAATAAAAGTCGTGATCGTGAAGCCGCTGATGTGTGGTAAATAAATGCAGGCATGTAACGGCTTTCACAATCATTATCATAGGGTGTTTATTATAGTCAGTTTGCTATGGTCATAAAAGTAAAATGGTATGAAAATTGTAAGTGTTTAAGTTTTGTTTTGTTCTTTGTTTTGACCAGTTATATATGCATCAATATCAACTGCTTGTCCTCACAGACCGAACGGCGAATAGCAGGTATTACCTAGCATAATAAGAGAAACCATGTGCACTGATGAATTCTTAAGGTATCTAGGTTGGTACTATTGTCCAGTGCATGGTATGACAGGTTAAACATGCATAGCACCCATTAAACAGGACAAACACTTAATTCCCTCCTCATTTTATAGCTCTACTGGTTCAAGTCAGGCAAATCTTATGCTCTGGCCTGTCATCCGCCGTCAGTTTGTTAGTACAAGTTTGTTATCGCTACTCCTGCTCAACTGATGTTAGAATAGCCATAAACTTTCCACACGTATTCATCCCAAGGTCTAATTTGTCCTAAATGACAGTCATATATCTAAGGCATCCAATATGACCGCTACAGCAGCCAAACTGAGAATATTTTTATCGCAACTTCTCTTGAAGGGATAATCATATCAACATGCAGTTTACATACAAATCCATTTATGATGCCCAATTCGTTCTAAATTAAAACGATCCAGATCAAACTTTAAAAATGGCCGCCTCATCTGTCATCCTGAGCATATTATTACACCTATTTCCCTTGAATGTATTATCATACTGAAATGTGGTTTCCGCTACAAGACTTCCAAAAACGTCCATTTTGTATCCAGTCTGATTCCCAAAATGGCCAATATATCAGTCGTCTTGAAATCTTTGGTATCGCATGTCTTCCTGTATGAAAGGACGTCTATACATTAGTCTTTCAACAGAATACGTCCTATAATGTCTTGTTGGCCTGAAATGTAATTGGTGCTAATCTGACGGCTAAAATGGCCTTCCAGGCAGTCATTTTAAAAATATTTGTATCGATACTAGTCGGTTTGTCGTATTAACATAGTGTTTTCATTAAATGACTTCTTATTGTGTCTAGTGGATCCTAATGCAAATGGTACTAATCTGACATCCAATATATTGATTATAGCTTCCATCTCTAAATTATTGCTGCTTCCCTTGAATATATGGTCTTATTCACATGAAGCTTTCACTTTTAACGAGAAGACTTATAATTAATTCCAAATAAAACTAGTGTTGTTCAGTGGATGCTAACTTGAGAATTTTGTCATCACTACTCCTCTAGAAGGGATATATATATATATATATATATATATATATATATATATATATATATATATATATTAATATGATAATGCCACTTTTACACATGCTTACTGATAGGGTTCAAAGCTTTCTATACCCCATGATTGTTCCCTCACAGCACGCGATTCTAACCCGCGGGCGCCTCCAAGCGAAGTTACCACTAGGTTCCTCAGTCAGACCAATACACTGATGATTATTGATCGCGACTATACTACATATAATGTATTATGCGCAGATTTCCTTTGTGTGACAATATACTATATTGACCACGACTATATTATTTATGTGAGAATATTTTATATTGATCTTGTATATAATATGTTTTGTGGAGATTGTTTCCTTTTCGGTGAGAATATGAAAATATAATATATAGGAGAGTTATCGCGGTATATATATATATATATATATATATATATATATATATATATATATATATATATATATACATATATATATATATATATATATATATATATTAATGACGAAAACTTCCCCGATTGATGGTTACGGTATTTTGAAAGGATATATGACAGTAGCTAAAGTGGAAATCATATTGGCCGAGAAACATCACACACATGATTAAAACGCTATTTCGCATAAATGTGTTATACCAATTTGTCAAAGAGGCTCAAAAGATGTTGTATGAGTTTTCAAATATGTATCCGGAGCATCTTGGTAAATTAATCTAGTTAAGGATTGTATATCAACAAGAACGACGTAAATACGGTGAAGTTTATAACAAGAAGCGTGAAACGTCATGTTATCATATTGTGCGAGTAAAGTTAAAGTCGCAGACTTTAACCGACTCATCGGTCGAAGATATTGAAGTGACCAATGAATGCAGAAGTGATAGCGAAAACAGTAATGAGCAAATCAATTAGATATATACTTTTGACAATAATATAGCAATATCATCCACACCCGACTTTCATGAGTTATGCTCTGAGCAGAAAATCAAGAGACCACGGTGCTTTTCTTTATTTATATAATACCCTTACAAATATATATCGCATTATTTAGAATTATATTTTTTAATAAAAACTTAATTTATTCTTACCTAAACTATCGTTTTCATCTTTGTGTGCATTATTTATTTTTCCTTACGGTAATTGTTTACATTTATAGGCAACCATAGGAACCACACGGGTCTCGATGGTAAGATCATATTTTCTTGATGACGTCGTTCTAGTCGATATAGTATAATAGTATGCGGAAATCATTCAATAATATGATTTTGATAGGCCCGTGAGATAAAAGCCCGCATCTCGTTTGTCGTGCGCTTTAGAAGTAGAGAGTGATTTAAAATTTGGAAACATGATGATCAAACAATTGTAAGGGAAAATTATGGCAACCTTATGTACAATGTCAGAAATGTCAAGTTAGCACATGGTCATTTTGAGCTCATTTGTTGAACATGTCCGGCGAATGCGACCGTTTTCTATCTCTTTATTGGTCTCTCTCTCTTTCCCTCCCCCCCCACCCTCTCTCTCTCTCTCTCTCCTCTCTCTCTCTCTCTCTCTCTCTCTCTCTCTCTCTCTCTCTCTCTCTCTCTCTCTCTTCTTCTTCTTCTTCTTCTTCTCCAGGCATCTTTTTTTTAGGTAGGTAGTGTGCAGGACAGATGTGGAATATTTACTTTTCTTTGATCTAAAAGAATATTTCTGACTTTCTGACTTACATAAAAAAAGAATAATACTTGTATTAATCATGAAATTCATATAATACATGAGTTTGCTTAGTGTCATTTTATGATTTATTCATACTCAAGTATGAGCTTCAATGGTCCGTTGAAGGCACTTTTAGACTGATTTTTTGGTAGATAGGTCGATTGAACAAGTGCTTGATCTTTTTTTTGGACGAACCTGGGTCTGAGTAAGGTTGATAGTATGTGTACAAAAGTAATTATCTGTACAAACTAATGAAGCAATAACTGCTGTACCGTTGATCAGATAATTGTAATTATGTTAAATTTGACATACCAACAATGCGATGTAAAGGAATCATATTTAGATTTCGAAAGCTAGTGATATATAAATTTGAGCGCCAAACATGTGGAACGTTTTTAAGAGTAACTTTTCCTTACAGTTAGATGGTTAAAATTATATCCTGGAAACATTTAAAATACGGGAGATTGCTGAGACTTTGTGCCCTGGGCCTCCACTGCTATTCCGTCCCAAAGACCTATTTACGTCACCGTAAACAAAAATAAACAAAATGTCTGCAACCGCCACTTCTAATAATGTTTGTGTGTTGGAGTACTTCAATCGAAAGTTAATTTATTATTTATTATCTAAAGAAATCCATGTCTAATTGAATACATTTAAATCAGGCAGGGACAACACTACTAATAATAGCAATGTACACACATAAACATAAATTATTCTACGAGGTCTAAAACATATTGTTGTTTCCTCTAGTGAAAGTAATTTTTTTAAAAAATTTTTTTTTAAGGCTACAAGTGAATAAATTCAGAATGGTAGCAAATGCCAAGAAAATATAAATATAAATATATATATATATATATATATATATATATATATATATATATATATATATATATATTGCAATAAATTTGGGTATGTTCCATTTGTATTTACGTCTCCATTTATAGATTTGTTAGATTTTAGTGATTAGTTGTTTGATTATGAGAAGTCGGTGTTTTGAAAATGTTTCCCAACCCGAGTAATTAGCCAGTTTCTAGGAACAGACGTCATGCTTAGAGTCAAAAGAGACTAAGCCGTGGCATGGACTGTTTTCGTAAGAACAACTGTGAACCAGTCTAGAAATGGGTTCAGACACAATAGAGAATATACGGGTTTGGTGGTCCATAATTGGTTAATAATTAAAAGTGAAATGTTAGTAAAGAATTATATTTAGAGCTTATCCTATCTGCACCTAAAAATAAATAGAGACAAGATTCTATTGATGCAGTTTTAGTATTTCCCTGCATTGGGTGTTTGAATTGTGTTATGTGTGCTTCATGCCACGGCAATGCTATCAAGGAAAAGCCATGCAAATGTGAAGAAAAGCCATGCAAATGTGAAGTTGTAGTTGTGATATTGTGGTCATGTATTGATTGATTCGAGACAGATTGTAGCTATCATAGTCTGGGCTCGTTACGAGAACTTCCAGTTGACAACGAATGTTGTCGGGAAGTCCATGGAAATAGGGGAAACAAGGGACTTCCAGCCCGACCTCACGCAGGTGTTTGATTCGCTCGGTAGAGGAACCCCTGTGCGTGTTACAATATATGTGTATATATATATATATATATATATATATATATATATATATATATATATATATATATATATATATATATGACCAAAAGTACGTGCCCTAGTGAATAAAATAAAAAGGAATTAAGTAGAATCATTTTTAAGAAGTACAATATAGAAAGCAAGGTTGAGTGGACTTACACTATAAAAAAAAAAGATTGTGTGGGCTTGTGCAGTTAACTAAGCGAAAAAAGTAATCAACATACACTGATATTATGCATTAGATGTACCAAAGCACACCAATACGCATAAGGGATAAATACCACAGAAGCATGTAATCAGTCCTACAAATGTACTCCATTGTTAGTTGCCATAACAAAATTAAATTTACAAATTACACTTTAGTTGCCGCATTCTTGAAGGAAATATAAAACACATAAAAATAAAGCAGCATGCAAAACTAACGGCTAAAAGCTATAACATAGAAAAGGTTCCGTAAACTAAAAAGCTAAAAACAGTCAGTATAATAAGCTACAATCTAAAAAGCATGCTAAGCTAAGGTAAGCTTAGCTAATAAAGAACATTATGTACATGTTGCAACATATGTATAAAGCAAATATACACATTAAAGATCATCCCATGGGCAGAATCTGTAACTGAGGCCATTTCAGGTTGGTCGATAATATGAAATAAATTTAACAAGCATCATGTGTTGAATGCTCAAGCAATTTATCTCATAATTAGGCTGCTGTATTCTGAAAAGAATTTGCACCATATCTAAATGCTATTACCCTTGGAACTGTTAGTACCTGGTGGTATTTAACAGATTATGAGTTTTCTTTAACCCTGACGACATTGTTAATATTTAGTCATATATTATTAATCATTGAATTTATTTGTGCCATTGACCTACGTCGTCGGATATGTAAAGTACTTATGTTCGATTTTCTAGAAATTAAACAGGTTCACTGGTGTGAACAAAATTAATTCGCTCTTCTCCTATTCTCACATCTGTAAATGTTCTTCACTATTGCTATAAAAAAGAATAAACTTTTCCCTTGACCCCTGTGACAACGGATTTATTTTTTTGGAATGTGTACTTATAAGAAAGAAAAATACACAACACTTGAAATAATGAAGCAGCTGACAGTCCCTAATATAGTCAATTCTTCTTTTAGAATTGTACTATGGTTAAAGTTCTCATATTCTCTGCATTAATGCATTCTGTTTAAATTTACAAATGGTGTAAATAAATTGGTCTGGTACTATTGTGCTAGTTATCATTCGCATTTACTTATCCTTTCAGTGGTAGAATTATCGATCACTTTTCCATATTTTAAACTTTAAACTCACATGAGCTATAATGAAGGTAATGTGTTTTGTCTTCTGGGAAAGAAGAAAAAATATTTTAAAATGCCACATTCTGGAATTTGTCTTAATAGATGGGAAACAATCATTTTAAATGTGTGCAACATATTTCCGTAGAACAGAAAATATCCCTACATGACTAAAACAACATTAAAGTGTGATTTGCTTGCGATATCGTGAAATGCTGTCTTATGTAGGCATTCAATAAACATACCCATGCCCTTGTAAGCCGCGTAATCAAAGTTTAGCCGAGATTGATCCGCTCGATCATCAGTCAGTTCAATTAAAACACAGGATTTCTCCTTTAGTGAATATGTGCTGACGTGAAGTTCTGTTTTTTCAGAAAGAAAGTTGTTCCTGTTAAAGAAGACTTTCTGAATAATTGGGGCGGCTATTCATCTTCAACATATGTAATGTATATTAATGGAATTCCAAGGAACTAACATCAATCATTGAATTCTCATGTACATTTATCGAACAGCCAGTCTTAATACATATGAGATAATAAGTAGATCTGACAGACGCAGACAAATGTCCATGTTCTGGTGACATTTGGAATTATAGGTCCACCTATTTTTTGTAATATGTCCGATCCATCGTTGCAATATGCCTGTTATTGCTACTATTTGTAAAGGCCTCAGTACAAATGATTTGTGAAATAAATACTCCTTCTACTTTACTTTAGAATGTAAGTCGAACAGACATGGTTGAAACCAGGATAAAATGCTTCCATGTCAGTACCCAGCTAAGTAGTTCATATCCAAATTTAGGTTTTTTGATTGACTGTGACTTTTATTGTGAAATATTCAAGGCACGAACTGATTTGTACATGGAATAAGGTAGAAGAGTCATTCTTTATTTGGAGTATTAGATTGTGGCCGTGAAAGCAGTATGGTGGAAGCGCACATGTAAAGTGCAAAATATGATCACAAACTATGTGTTGATTGCCCCGGAAATAGAACCAATGCCCCAATAGGTGTTGACCAGCTCTTAAAAGTAAATATGCTGGGCAACAACTAGCAAGTCATGATATGTTTAATGATCTATAATCGCACGGTCACCCCTAGGAATCCTACTGTAATTGGAATGTTGGTTCAGCTTGGTCGAATGCATGTATGTAATATATAAGAAAATTAATTGTGGTCTGACCACTGTATATTGTCAATATGACGAGGACAGAACCAAGTACTACACAGCATACAAGACAGATAACTCTGATGAACCGGGCACGGGTAAGACATATCCTGTCATTAGAGATAATTGTCACAGATGTATGCCAGTTCTAAGAAATCGCACAAGATACAAAACATGGTATAAATATCTCAATATAAATTTAACTACTCTTGCATATACCCAAGAGACACGTTTTTTAACAACATAACTGAAGCTACAACTCTTACATAATACACCAATCTCAGCTAAAGTCTTGACTTTTTTTCTGAATTTAAATGCTGAGATTTCCTGAACGGGCCAGTTCTAATATTAATGTTTTGTTAAATCTAAGAAAAATGAAAAACAAATATTGTACAGTGACACTATCACTGATCAGAGATTATAAAACGCCAACAGAGTATACAATAGTAGGAAACACATACTTGTTTCTGTGAAAAGCCATATCTACTTTTCCCCCTTTGGCCCTCCACCCTTTTATCCCAGGTCCCCGAGATAAATTAGTGCAGACATTTTTATACAAACAAAATAAACTCAAACATTTTTTTTGGATAAAAAACGTTTTATTTATTGCAGTAATCGAGAAATATAAAATTTTTTAAATTTCATTTACATTCTCCATAACTCAAGCAACTGCATTTGTTTCTGTTAGGACACTGTCTTTAGCAACATAGGAAGGAAAGAAGTATATATTTTGATGTGAATGAGTGATAAGCTACTCAGAGGACAACATCTACTGTAAATAAAAAAGCTTCCTATAGTGTCAAGGATTACTAATTTAACAGTCAGCTTTTGTTTTGAGGCTCAGAAAATGTACATTTGACTATATAATACCACAGTTAACGTTGACACATACTCATATTTAAGTCCAACTCTTTCAACCAAGGCGAGGATACGAAATAGATAAGCAATATTATTTTTTTTCAATATTAATTGTGTATATCTATTTTTTTTTAAATGCCAGCAATATCTTTCTTGCAAGAAATGGGGTTTTATGTATCATGTGTTAGGTAAAGGATTGTCATCGCGTCTCCTCCGACATATATGGTAAGATTTAATTGAAACTTTACATAAGGTTTCATTTTGTCCTTTTCTCACCTTTGCAAATGTCTCATATAAGGTATTTTAAGAATCATCGTTTAGGAAGTAACTTTTCTTCTCTTCTCTTCCCACAATTCTTGGAATATTAAGATGTGGCTTTGACGACTCATACGAAGGGAGTTTTGTATGTTTCGGCTCATTTTTGTTTTGTAAATTATTTGAAAATCGTCACAAATGGCGAATTTAAACAAAACGAGTCAAACATTTATTGATAGGAGAAAGCTTGTTATGACTTCACTCACTAAGCTCTTGAGAACCTTCCGTTTATTTACTATGTTATGCATGACTGAATGTTTTCGTAAATTGCTTATAATGTCTGAAAACTGTGGTATTTAAAGGTCAAGACTACTTAGAGGAACTGAACTACAAACAGAACGAATTCAAGTCTCATCATACCCAAAAAGCCTTAGCGCTGTTCATCAAAATAGCTTATTAGGCATGACTTGGATAAGGAGTTGAAATATATACCTAATAAGGATGACAACTACATATCATTCCATAAAGACTTTGCTGTTGACAAATTTAAAAAAGAAGGTAAAAAGGTCATTCTGAAACGAACTATTTGTAGATAACTAGAGATTTATTGGGCAAACGGTTGAAAAATTACCTAAAATCGTAAACGGCAACAAGTTCGTTAATACAGCATGATGGTTTCAACAGATGAAACCTAATTTCCTAGTTAGGACTAAAACTGAAAAAGCAGCATTGACTCATTCTTTTGAAAACATAATCTTGCACTCATGACCGTGTGGGTTTGGGTGCTGGTGCATGAGAGCTAGAAAATAGCTACAGTTCCTGCTGCTCGCAACATGACTTTGATTTCTGCTTGGAAACACCCGTTAAACCTCGCTAACCCGTTAGATTATACTGGTATAATTATATACAAATTTATTTCATTTAATCATGTATCCTAACACATACAGTGGGATCAAGGGATAGGCGCTTTCCTCTCTGTTTGGAATATAGATGCTAATTTATAATTGTAATTTAACGGGTATACTTTGCAATTATCAATATAAATCCGGTGGTTTTGCGTATAGAGCTGAGCGTTAAACTCTGTTAACCTAGCGAGTGAGTTCTCTTGCACTTCAAATCATTACCTTGCACCTTGTTCAATCTGTTTTTGGCGGGATGAGTGCATGGCCGTGTGGGTTTGGGCGCTGATGCACGAGAGCACGACGATAGTTGCCGCTACTTGCGTCAGAGGTTTAAGTCTTGCTTTAAACTCAGAAAGCTTCAGACGATTTCTAAAAAGATTTATTTAAAGGAGCTGACTTCCAAGTATAAATGGCGGATGTAAATTGACAAAAGAATTAAATCTTTTTACTATTTTTTTATTTTTGTTTTTCTTTATAGAGAATGATGTGGAGTAAAATTGCTGAAATACAAACAAAAGTCACAAGCGTGAAGCCTTCATGTAATGTTGTACCCCTGTTTACAACTAATTTTGAATACTGTGAATTAACTGATATTCAAGGCGTTGTAAATTTTGTGGCGTTTGTGGTTGCTACTAGACATCAATTTCAATATGCGTCAAGAAAGATACACACATGAAGACAAAGTCAAAAGTTGTAGATCAAGCTGTTGTGAATATTTCATAAAATAAATCACGTGTAATAGGCGAAAATGCCTTTCAAAGAAGAGGAAGGGAACTATATAAACATATTGTGAGGAAGATGTGAAACATGCAAAAAAATGCACCTAGCTGTAACTGTAATTAGGAGAGACGAGAGAGGCAGACCGAAGGATTAGTGTTGGTAATACATGACTGCTCATACGTATGGTCAAGTAGCAAAATAACAACGAAGATCACATGATCAGAGAGTGCGTGATTGATTAATCGGTATCAAACATCACTATTTAATGTTGAAATAAAGGGTGTAATATACCTTACCCAGAGACACGCCATGGCAGCCGATCAGAGGTGGTCTTGCATAATTTGAACTAGTGCTCATTGCGATTCTGGTAGGCTACGCACTGAGACACCGCTGCAGATGTAAAGCAGCGAGCTGGACTTTAGCGACTCAGCGGCATATCATAAGGACTTGAGTTACAGGGATTGAGGAAGGTTAAACATGATGAACTTTCGCAGCAAGTATATGAAATGAATTACAAAAAGTGACAACACTGTCCTTACAAAGCAAAAATATATTCTTGAAGAGATACAATCCTAATTTGGAAGTCTATATGCCTCAAGTGATGTTCAAAATGTTGATGTTTGGATCATACTTAATTACATTGATATTCGTGAAATTACGCGTAAAACTGGGTCAAAACTTCGGCAATAATATGTCATATCATGAAGCTTTTGCTGCTCTAATAAACATTAAAAATTGTAATAGTCTAGGTTCAGACGATGCTTCTACTGATTCAATAATTATCGTTTCGAATGATTTAGAACATTCTTTTCTTAGGTCATCTAACTATGGTTATTAAATAAAAAGTCTCGTAGCAACTTAAAATGAAGCAGTAATTACTTGTATTTTTAAATGTGATAAAGATCAGAATTAAGTATTTAAAGAATTGGAGACCAATATCTCTCATCATTACCAGTTATAAAATGACCACATCATGCTTTGCTAATATAATTTAAATCATATACTTCTAATATTATTTTTTAAATACCATATTTGATAAATGACGATCAAACTGGTTTATGACAGGTGGAATAATGTGTGTAAACATCAGAGCAGTATAAGATGTAATGTTTTTCACTCAAATCCCAGGATCGCTACCACATATTGACCCTGAATAAAGCATTTGGTATGTGTATTCAATTATCAAATATGCTAGAGCCATATATACGCTATATATATAATGTCATATTAAATATTGGATGCTTCCCACACATTTGTTCTGTAGGCAATGCTATACATATTCATAATAAAGGTTCTGTAAATAACGTAGAAACCTATAGCGGTATTACCCTTCTCAGTGTCATGGATAAATTGCTTACTAGAATACTAGAAAAATAAGCTCGTTAACTGGGTCGAGCATAATGAGGTATTTGTCCATGTTCAGGCTGCTGTTAGGAAAAATCATAGAATTAAATGAGGATACATATAATAATAGAAAGTGCAAAGGCCAGATTTCCCATTGAAATATAAGATTGTTTGAGGTAAATCTACAAAATTAAAAGCATCGACATATTTTGTATTGGAGTCATTTGATTGCTACTGTCATTTAAATACCGTATCTTCCAATTTGACAGACTCGGAAACAGCCATATAAATGCTTTGATAAGGTAAAAAGTTTGTTTCACTTTTGTGAACCATATAAATAGAGGTGAATCGTAGAATTGGGAAATATAGATGCCACCACGAGGGCACGTATTGGTGGACAATATCATTTGTTCCCAATGGAATCATTGCACAAGAAACGATACAGAAGGGCATGAACATTGCAGACAGGTCATCCTTATAAATTTACTGTTGCAAAAGGGGACTTGGAAATATAACTTTTGTACAATAACGTGTCCCTGCACACATCCAAGACTACGTAACATTACTTGTATTTGAAGATGAATATAAATCAAAACAACTTCAGTATTGTCCCTCTTAATCAGGATATTTGATCTGTGACTGATTTATTTGCCTTCGAGTGAACGACATGCTTGCAGGACGTCCAGCCTTGGATCAACTTTTTGTAGCGTCTAGCAATTATAAATAATGCTGTCAAAATAATTTTAAAGACGTGTATAAATAAACGAAATTGTGCATGCAAGTACAGTGGGTTACTCTGAAGAAATGTGAATAGAATTCCGTGTAATATGAATTATTGTTTTCATATTTTTAATTTTAGTAGTAAACATTACCGACTATCGCCTTGCAGGATAAGGTATTATAAAGTAAGGTCAAAGAGACAGCAATTGTGAATATAATGTGAATAAGGAGATAAAGAAAAATATAAGTAAAATGATGTATTTGATACAAACGGTGTAAAAAGAGTTTTAGTGGTCCCAATTTAAACATAGGCAAGCGAAGTATATGAAATAAATAGTCTCTCATCCGAAATCACATCTGCAATACCCCTTCCTTATTTGCAGTATGTTAATCACCGGGTGCGGTAAGCATTTATTTGCAACAAAGATTTATATTCATATATTTACATTTTACATTATGGTTCATAATTACATTAATATTAATTGATAAATGAGTACAGTTAATTAGAAATATATGTGTCAATAGGCATATTATAGGTATAAACCGTTATTTCTGATTATTACCATTAACAATGTAAATTGCGTTACATTATTGTGAAACTTCTTTTGAAATTTTGTTATTAGACTGCTCTGTGAAATGTATCATGTAATCTTTCTCCCCTTTATATATTTGTTTATCTATGAATCGGACATACTTTTTTATTTAAAGAATACTTTCTTAATGTATTTAACGGAATAAAACAACCTCAAAAGTTGGGGTTGTATATATTTACCCTCCAGTGTCCGTAAGGTGGTCGGCACTCAATAAATAATACTGACATACTGCATCTAACCAGGTAAAACACATGTTACACGTAGAAAACTGTTGAGTCAAATATATAAGCAGCCAATATGTGCTATAGATGTCAATGGTTTACAAGAGTGAAATAAAATACCTAACTGCAGTTGATATGGAAGGTCTATCGAAATGATTGAAAGCAAAGAAATACAAAGAAGGGTAAACCGAAAATGCCTTTCAAACATTAGAGGAAAGACGTTGCATAAGCATATTGTGAAGAGTCTGGGAAACGCCAGTACATTGCACCTAGCTGCAACTGTACTTGGGTGGTCACAAATTGGAGATTAAGATATTAGTGCTGGCAATACATGACGACTCGTGCAAATGGTAAAGTAGATTTTAGCGTATTAGCAAAGAAAAAATCCCTTATCATATGTATGGGCAGTGCGTGATGGATTAATTCGTATTAAACATCACATCAGCAGATTAAGGACTATTTAGAAAAATATGCTTTGACAAGAGCCACATCATGACACCCCACCCGGGATGGTCTGTCAGGATTTGAACTAGTACCTATTGTAAGGATGGTAGGCTCAGCAACTGCGGCACCACAGCTCCCATAAATCAACGAGCTGGACTACACGATATGGCGCGACAATGTAGCCCCACCCCCATGAAACAACGAAAGTGTGTGATCACATGACAAAATAACGGTTAAGAACAAAAAAGTGAAAATAATGGCGACTTCAAAATCTAGACGGATTACATGATAGTATAATGGCCAGAAATTTTAGTGATTGATTGAGAGAGAAACTTGATATATATATATATATATATATATATATATATATATATATATATATATATATATATATATATATATATCGGACAAAAGGCATAGTTTCCAATCCTATCTATGTAAACAAGAATTTTCGCTAAAACATGGATGATGTAAAAGTCACTTCCTATATCACTTCCTAGTCAAAATGGCGGCACGTACAGAATTGACTGGCTAATCAAGAAAATTAGGATGGCTAAAGAGATAACAAAAATACAGAAGTGAATCTGTATCTAGGCCTAGTTGAGTTTAATTCTTTAGAAAGGAAGTTTGTCTTTGGATATAAAATGAGTAACTCTGTTTTCGACGTTGTCCACGTAGGGAGCATGAGTGACCATGTACATACAACTGAACGCTCATTTGGTGAACTACCTGTAAGTTGTTGGAATACGAGTCTATAGATCTGGACGATTTTTCCTGATCTCTAAGAATTTACTAACATATATTGAAACTGCAGATAATGTACCAGAGTATAGAAATGATCATTATATTTTAACATTTTTGTATAAAACTGGCATCTTAAAGAGGAGAAAGTCATTATGGAAGTTCAACATTTCACTTTAAAACAGAATATATGTTGAAATAAACAAGTAATTATAGGTATTAAATTACAATATTTGTCAAATGTTAATGCCCAAAATGACTTGAGTGATATTTTAAATGATGAAATTAAATTTATGACAAACGACCATTTTTGTTTCAATTTCTCATAATAGAGATAACAGCAAAAATAATATCTTATTCTTCATTGAATAACAGACAGAGAGAGACTAGAGACAGTACTTATATTAAAGAGATTAATAGTTTATCAAATGATGGTAAAACAAAAATATGTTGTGTTGGTTTGAATGTCGAAAATGATGAATTGAAGATGGTGATATAATGACGATATATTTGTTTAACGATTCGGGACTATCTCAAATATATGAACATTATTATAAAAAAATTACAACACTATCCCTACAAAACAAAAATATATTGTTTTAATAGACACAATCCTATTATGAAAGTCCATATGCCACAAGCGATGTTCAATAAGTTGTTCTTCACTTAATACTTGATGACTATGATATTCAAAAAATGTAATTAATAACAAAGTCAAGACTTAGAAGGTAAGATCCGTATTATGAAGTGTTAGCTTCTCTCAAAACATGAATATTTGTAAAAGTCCCGGATCAGACGGTTTTTCCAATGAGTATTTGTTAAGTTTGGTTGGATTGATTTAAAATAATTTCTAGTTAGTTCAAGTATATGCAATAAATGGTTTCTCAACAACTCGAAAAAAAAGGAGTTGTCACGTGTATTCCAATAGGCGATACGGATAAGAATTAAGTAAAAAACTGGAGAAGAATAACTCTCCATAATGCCACCTTTCAAGAAGTCTCGTCATTTATTACTAATATGTATTGATTATATGATTTTGTTAAAAATTACCACATTTAGTTAAGGATCAGCAAACCACGTTTAGTTAAGGATGGGCTGGTATAAAGGCTGGTAGATCTATTTGAGAAAACGCCAGAGCAGTATGCGATGTAATGTTTTGCACTGAAAAACATGTCAGGATTGCTGTTACAGATTAACTTTGAAAAAGCCTTTGATTTTGTGAAATGGGAATATTTATTTAAGTACAACGTTATTTCAACTTTAGCAGTTCAATTATAAAATGTGTTACAGCAATATCTACTATACCTTTTTAATGTCACATTCAATCCTGATTGCTTCCCAGACATTTGGTCATACGGCATAATTATAGCTATCCATAAGAAAGGTTTTTAAAATAATGTAGCATATTATAGAGGTATTATCATTCTGAGTGGCATGTGTAAAGTGTGTACTAGGACATTCAATAATAGACTCGTTAATTGCGTGGAGGAAGTTCAGGCTGGTTGAAGGAAATATTTTTCACGACTCATAACAGTTTAGATTGCATAAATTGGTAACTTTATATATTTATTTGGGTACACAATGTTTTGTGCATGTGTTGATTTTTGCTAAAGTGTTTGACTCTGTTACAAGGAATATTTATGGTATAAATTACTTACATTATGAATAAGCGGTAATTAAATATTATCATTTTGACAATGTCAAAAGCAGAGTGAGATTCAATATTACTTTGTCAGAAGAATTTGTATGTATAACTGGCGTGCATCATGGAGAGTTCGTGTTCTCCTTTCTTCTTTCCCATGCTTATTGATGACATTGAAGAGGAATTTATTAACGGTATTAAACGTATCAACATAGATATCCTACAACAGTATACGATTTTATACGCAAATGATTTAGATATATTTTCTGTGTCGAAACATGCTCTGCAAAAGGGCTTAAATACTCTGTGTACATTGTTACGGAATTATGTATCATCTTTTAAATTATAAAATAGTTTTCATTTGGGTTTATAACCATTGTATTATAATTCTTTAATTCAATAGCTGACTCTAGTGTAAAATGCATGTATACGTAATGTGTACATGACTCATTGCTCTGTGCAAGGAAATCCATAATTATGTCGGTCAACTTAACACACGACGCCACGTGGTTTGCGCGTGAGAAATGTACCCGGTTTCTAAGTTTATATGTACTATAAGTCATGGCTTCTTGATTTGAAATAAGAATTTAGATCGCAGTTTAATTCTGCTTATTTGAATCGGAGTAGATGTGGATTTTTGTTCTACGTACTTAGATACTATATAACTAGATTTAATCATTGTTTCGGTATTCTTATATCGATACTTCGGATAGTAAAGAGAGAGCAAGATTATTTGTTGTTTATGATTCAGCTTAGTGGAAAATGTATTCACTATACAGTACTATTTGGGATTAAGAACTAGATCTGAACATTAGTTCAACTCCGACGGAATTATTGGAAACGTTTTAAGAACCATTGTGATATTCTACGTTCACAGGAATTTACCTGGAATTAATAACATCTGAATTTTAAGAACACTGATTCTTGTTGGCACATAAGCACATTAGTGTCCTCATTCGGAATACTTTGGATAACTTCCGGATTAGAGAATTATATAGAACAATTTAGGATTATTTAGGAATTTCTAAAAAGTGAGTTATGTTTAATTCTTTCACTTTGTTTGTTTAAAATATTTTATATTTCAGGAAATTACATTTGTATTTTAGAAGTTTTGAAAGCTTGTTTGAGTCGTTCTTTCTTTTGTTACATATTACCCCTAGCCGTAACAACATACTGTAACAAGTGGCGCCTTAAAGTTATTACAAACAAAATGAAAAGTTTGTTTTTCCGCAAGGGAGGACGAATAATGGACCATAATTTATTCTTCTACAAAGATTTATATTGAGATGTTGTTAATACATTTTCATTTTTTTAAATTGTCTGTACAAACGGGGGCTATTTCCCTCTTGTTCAATATATATCAGACGAACAAGCTTCATCAACATTATTTGCAATTAATAAATATTTATACAAGTTTGGAAGTGTGCCACTAAAGGTAACATGTTAAATGTCGGACACACTCATCTCATCAATTATTAACTATGGATCAGAGTTATTGGGATTTATTTACATTTTGTACAAATAAATTCTTGGAGTTAAAGAATCTACTCAAAACAATTTTGTATATGGAGAATTTGAGGAGGACAGCTTTGCAGATCACCAGATATTACTGCATTCTGGAATATTGGACTAAGGTTAAATCCTCTGATAATATACAAAATGCTTACTGACATAGAGAACAGTACTGGAAAGAAAAAAATGGGGGAGGGGTCATCGTTATTTCGGGATATATTAAACAGCCTTCGTCTGCGTGAAGTGGAGAAACATCATGATGTTGGTAACAAAGTTATTTGATATATTTAGTCAAACAAAGTCGAGCTCACCAGTTGATTCGAAAAGTGTCAGTCTAAAATCAGAAAATCTTCAAAAAGAACTTTGTCAACAAATGTCGGCTATAAGAACTTTTGGATATTGTATCAGAATCAAAATGCAGAAAATCTCTTTAAAAAATACGAATGTTTGCCCATACTTAGCATTTGTAATCAGGAAGGTGAAAAAGACCAAAATCCACCGCAATATATGAAAGGACCTGCATTGTATGATATGCAATATTCCGGAATAACAGTAACACTTTGCATCAGCATGCCAATTTTATTTGCTGTTAAGAAAGAAGAAAGACATATATATATATATATATATATATATATATATATATATATATATATATATATATATATATATATAACTTTATTTATTTCATTCTTTGTTTCTTTATATTTATTTATTTTTATCTTTTTATATTTTTTTATTTATTTATACCATGTATATATATATATATATATATATATATATATATATATATATATATATATATATATATATATATATATATATATACCACTTGTTGTTGTTTCGGTGGTTGTGGTGGTGGCGGTGATGTTGGCAGTAGTGTCTTACTTTTCATTTATTTAATTTGACCATTATAATTATGCACAAAATAATATGTGCAAATTTTGAAAGGGAATAGTTGTAAATTAACAGTGAAAACCTTGCAATATATATCGTCTATTCTAGTATGTCATTTCGGTAAACTCTGATATCAGGCAAAGTAACGTATTAGCTTTCAAATATATATTATTGGCTGAAATTTAAATTTGACACAAACTGACCGATCATAAGTCGAGACTTAACTTAAAACTTATGTGTTAGTAAAGCTGTGGCTTAATTTAGCTGAAATAATACTGTATACTAAGAAAAGCGACTTGTATCATATTCCATCCCGTGCTTTGCGTCCCAGATTTTATTTCAATAAGTTCATTTAATGATGGTAGTGTGGAGGTATTACTTTGTTCTTCTTTATGTTATTTGTGGCAGTAGTAGTAGCTGCTGTTGTTGTTTTTGGTGGTTGTGGTGGTGGCGGTGATGTTGGCAGTATAGTCTTACTTTTCATTTATTTAATTTGACCATTATAATTATGCACAACAAATTGATAAGAGTGAGAAAATGGAAATATACACAATTTAGACCACGTTTAATATCATCAAGACATATGCAAACAAAGCAAATTCTACATGCTTAATTGGCAATATAGATGTAAAAAGATCCATACTTACACCAATGGCACATGAATTGTATGCGGATAAGAATGTAAGTATGTATGTTGCAACATGGATAGAGATAATGATCGATATGTGTATATGTGTATGTATGTATGTGTGTGTGTGTATATGAGAGAGAGGGAGAGATACATACTCACATGTGCATGCGTCTGAAGACCTCTTGCTTGTAATGCCTGCGAATTGTCAAAATAAGAGACTATCAGTGCAGTCTTTTTGCTTGTGATCCATTCTTTGTGGACATATGTCCAATCGAGTTTTTAAAATTGTATGCAAGTTACTGATTTGCACTTAGCTGGTTTTACCTCTATTACGCTCGTTGTTTTCTCTTAGTATTGTAAACATACATATGTAATTTTTGTGGAGTACATCAATTGGAATATAAAAAAAATAACGTTTTCTAGCAAACATGCGTTTTCTATAAACAGTGTTCCTTGAAAGATTCATATATTTTCTGGCATTTTACTTCAGGAGCACTAACATAATTGTATTGAAGGTTGCATCGCTGCTACTGCAGGACTAATCAGGATAGTAGTAGTAGTAATTGTTATTATTGTAAAGAAAGTCTCAAAATACAAAAACCACAAAGCAATTTAATATAACATGAATGGCAAAATGAGAGAGAGGGATACTTATCTAATTTCAGCTTGATTTTTCTGCTGGATTTAATTTATGTTAGGACATAAAACAGCTTTATAGGCCTAAAAATTATTATGTGTTACATTCAATCCATAGAAAGTTCCACTTGAATATTAAGTGATAATATTTTTTTCACGACAATGCATCAAAATTAGTTATCGTTCTACATCGTTTTAATAAGAAGAGAAACATGATGTCCTTCTCATGTATTTGACCTAAACCACAAGTGCAGCGCTGTAAGTTGTACGCTCCTAAAAGAATTGAAATTACAGTTACTGATTTTTCTTTTTTACTAAATATTTACAAGATAATGTCTACTGCCAGCTGCGGACCGACTGATAGCGCATGAGACATCTTATATGGTTTAGAGCTAGGTATTCCTCAGTAAGGTCATGTATTAAATATAATGAACAAATGTCAAAGTCTTTTGAATCGTTGATCCTTGATCTACGTTGTTATTTTTTTTGTTTATATATATATATATATTTTTTAAAATTACATTCTTCACAATTTCTCACCTCAAGAGTCTTTCAACCATAAATGAAATTAAGGTGTTTATTTTGTTCTATGTCCATGATGATAATGTATTACGTGCTAAATCAAAAGATGCTCTACAATCAATGTACAATAATGTGAAAGCTTATTGTGACGGATTCTCTATACAAGTAAATACTGATAAGACCAAAATCTTTGAAGAAGGAAGACGTACGATAGTATTGGGAGAAATAATTAGAGCTCATTGATTATGTTAAATATCTTGGAAGTATGTTACTCCTGTAGTTGTTGTTTTTGTTTTGTTTGTTTGTTTGTTTGTTTTTTGTATGTTTTTTGTTACTTTTTCTTTGTTTGAAATTTTGTCTGAATGCTGGATGGAACAGAACACAAACGTTTTATGTGAATATGTTTCATGCTCTTTGCAAATGTTTGTAATATGTTATATGATGTCGCTCTACGAATCGCAGAAAATATAATTTTCTGTGTTGTTTGTAGTTTATGCAAAATCGTTATGGTTCTAAAGTATTGGGAGTTCATTTAGCAAGCCACGTAGAAGGTTTGCATTTGAAATTCTGTAGAACTGTCAAGAAAATTCAGAATGTGGATGCATTATTCCGTGCGCTTGGTAAAGTGCCACTTCTCTCACACCGTAATTCCTTGCGTTTTGTAACATGCTTAATGTTGACATATGATATATATTCTGATATATATTATAATGGTGTAATTTGGTCTTGTCAAATCAAAATTTATGCTAGATGAATGAGGATTGACATTATTACTGAATCAGTATATATGATAATATTCTTTCTTCATATATATTTTGACCTCTTATTTTCACGCATCCTACAGGGATAAAACTTTCCACTCTGTCTGGTGTATATTTGTAACTGTCTATATTAACTTCTATATAAGCCACGATTTCTGTCAATTGAATATGGATTGACTGTGTATTAGATGACAGATAATTACTGAGTCACAATGCAATGTGTGTGTTTGTGTGTGTGTGTCTGGGATGAACAAATGCTTTTATCCACGACTATGTTCCATCAATTTTTAGTCGAGAGGGTATAAGGGTTGGTCATTGAAGGCAAGGCGATTGGTACCGTAACTAGCTGTCCGGGGTTTAAATCTCAATAGGGGACGAATTTTAACACACACACACACACGCACACACACATATATATATATATATATATATATATATATATATATATATATATATATATATATATATATAAATCGTTTGAGTTGAATTATGGAATATGCGTGATATGTCTTGAAAGCCACAAAAAACAAATCATTAATTTTAACGACGTCGATAGTCCACGTTTATCTACAAGCCGATCAAGTTTTTTTGAAACTGCAATACAGATTACTCTGTGATATGTTGATAATTATATATTCTCACTCTTTTAAAAAAATGTGGACTGCTTCAAATGATTTCAAATTCCATTAATTTTTAACTGATCCCAAATTGTGCACGAATTTCTTGAAACCTAAAAGATTCAGTGGACACTTTTCTGCTATCGACAACAACGTTTCATCGGAAAACTCCTCAACAACGTTCCCTTATTAGGGATATTATATTGCTCAATTACATTTTTTCTATCACAATTATATGATGTTTCACAACACAAGTTGAGCCATTCTGCTGTTATTGCATCAGATTTCAGTCGCTAAGAAAGTGATTAAAATTATTTCCCTGATTTTATATGGAGACCTGCTGACCAGAGAAGAATGCTACAAGTATTCAATAAAAAGCAATAGTAAAGCCTACAAATAATATAAAATGTGCATTAAATTCAGCCTTCGGCTGTTGAGTAGAAATCCAAAGAAAACACAAGGTCACTTGCACCAAAGAGCCCAGACATTTCATTAAATACTAGTGTATGATATGTTTTGCCTATGTCCGATGTGATATGAATTTAGTATCAGTTTTCGACGTCGGCGATAAATGCATCCTCATCGACGTTAAGATTATATATTTACATTGGTTAAATTTATAAACATGTAATAAACTCGGTGGCAATTTCCTATGAAAGAGATATGGTCAAGCGTGATATACTTTTGAATTTTACGCAATACCGGGAAATCGTTTACGTAACTATTTTGCTTTTGTTGCACTAAGTGTAATGTCCAGGTGTACTCCACTTCAGCAGCACTTAGAACAATATCAAACATAGCTACACACTACTTGAACAGAACACTAATTTGACCTAAATCGGGCAGGCATCCTCTTATTAGACTGCCCCATTCAGGACAAATTCTCTTTTTTACGGTCAATTGTCCTAGTTGTCGTCTTATATCGATTGCAATCCATGTGTTTGAATTCAACCCAAGTCGAGTTCATATGTGTCGAAAACTAGGTATTCCCGAAGTAATTCAAACAATACGTAATGACCAGTCCCCCCTGGGGATTAAGTGCCGGGCCGACTACTGGCGTGTATGTAATAAATTTCGACTCAAGACCAAACAACACAATCAGACGGTTATACTAAGACAAACGAATTGACAATGGTCTAATGGCTGCCCGCCCCAATTTATGTACTAAAGATTCAAGTTTACCTGGCGGCTAGAGCACTCAGTAAGTCGCATGTCTTAGATCGAATTTCCAATGCTTTATCTGTTTTGGCCAACAATCCCTTCAGCAAAAAATTAGCAAAATATGTCCGTGTTGATCTTACGTCCATTTCGATTAGAGAGAACCCCTCTAGTCGAAACCTTATGCTATTTTCTCTCAGTAGAAGGTCTGCGTTACTGGGAATTTCAATACACACAGCTAAATCCCTCTAGGTTTGGTCAATTTGACAATAATTATACAAACCTCCATAGTTTCCACAAGAATGATTCAGACAGCGCTTACATGTAAAATCATCACATTCATTATAAAGAGAGTATAATATCCAGCTGTACATAAATGGTGCTAGCTTATTATAATCATGTCCTGAGATTTCATCAACAATCTTGTAAATGCCTGCATATCTTTTTGCATTTTACCAGCCTTAATGTACAAATAATTTCTGTTTTTATTAGATAATAAATGGTCTAATTTTCAAAAACGATTAAAAAGTATGCCGCTGACTGAGTTGAGCCAATAAAACTGTACGATAAACATGTTCATCGATAACGCGGTTGTTGTTCACAGTAATTACAATATTTTACGACTTAGTTTAGTGAGGTGTACCTGTCCAAACATCTAATTGCGAACACGCAAACACAAGAACGTGAATTAGTCCATTTTTAAATCCAAAACTGTAATTTAAACCACCGACAGTTTACACACAAGAACCATGAAATGTATACGAGTAATACCTATCCGAGATGTCTGATACTCAGCACAAACTACGTAGTCTAAAATAGTCGACCTGGTCTAAGTTTTGGTCAACCATTGCTCTCAGAAAACTGTTCAAATCAGTCCATTGTGAAGAGCATCGTATTACTATAAAAAATCAAGTAAATTAATCAACATGGAATGATGATGTAAAATGTATTTTAGATTGTACCATCAGCAAGAAAATCAGAAATCAAATCGAACACAAAACTCGTTTCATCTTCAATAAAACAGGTACCTTCCCCCAATGTCATCTCCAAGAAATTGGGCCATATACCAAGATTTGTTCCTGGAGAAGAACAAAGCAAAAACATTTGAAAAACATTTTGAAGGCCGATTAGATTGGAAAGATCAGTATAATAGTGACTTAACTAATTCTGCTCAAAGATGAAAGAACAAGCTGAAACAATAATAACAAATGAAATAATTGCTAACATGGGCTACAATTCAGTATTCCGATAAAAATACTGATGTACAAAATGGTCAAGTTTATGGGTGAAATAAAAGTAGCAGAAAAAATTGTTGTCACTTTTGCTAGTAATGGGGCGCCTGTGTTCAATTTGACTGATGTTAATAACAATATCATGCATGCTGTTAGTGTAATAAAGTGTCAATTCGAAGAGTTCTTAAAACTGGGGAGTGGTTGGGCTATACGGCTTATTTACCCTATATATCAATGCATTTGGTGATACAAGCCATTTTACTGGAAAAGCTATATTCGTCTACCAGAAACGAATCGCACAAAACGATGCAACAAATGTCCAGAATAATGATGACAAATGTTTTTAATAGACTGCCTTGTCCGCTTTATATCCTGCTTTTCGTGATGACGATGGTTCATCTAAGTGCACAAATCATGTTGACAAGTTAATTTTTTGTGATATCAAGTTCCCTATTTCATTAAAAGATATTACTCAATTTGATAACTGCATATACATTAGCTATCATTATCTATGGATTGGGTTACGGATTATACCCTTTAAAAATTACCAATGAAAAAGGAAAAATAATTATTGATCTACTATTATTATCAGAAGATAACAAAGAATATGTATGGATTAAAAACATTTCCCAATATGTACATAGCAGGAGCAAATATAAACAAACCAAGGTATGTATGTAGAAAATAGCTTCTCGTTTTAGCAGATAAAAACTCCTGGATAATCATATTATCGATTGCAAAGGTATAGAAGCAAAGTGCTAGCCGAGAAGGAGATATTATCCTAAACTATTAAAATTATCAAAATCAAGTGAAGGTACCACTTGTCATCTACGCTGATTTAGAAACATCGAATCAAAGGTTAAAGTCAGCATCAGTAATGATATAGAACCAGTAACCAAGCAACCTCCATTTGGATATGCATATGTTGTAGTGCGAGGTGATTAATATAACATAAATAAGGTTTTGTGCCGCAAAAACAAATGATGTTGAAAAATGTCTTAGTGACCCGGACGATGAAATGCAACAAATAAGAAAGGCCTACAAAAGACACGTGCCAATGAAAATTACTGAAAAGTATAAACTGATTTTGGAAATGCAACTTCCGGCCACATTTGCGGAAAAAATATAGAAAAATATAGGTGGCGATAAAGTAAAGGATCACTGCCATATTGCCGGTATTTACCGAGGTGCGGCTCATTCTGATTGAAATATACAACCAATAATGTCTCTTCAGAGAACTAAAGCTTATGTGGTATTTCATAATCTCAGGGAATAGGATGACCATGTTTTAATGTCTCAGCCAGGACAATACCCACGTACGCATAATGTGCACACAAAAAAATGGTACAATACATACCCTCTAGCACCGATCAGTTTAAATGCATTGATTCCCTTCAGCTATTTAACAGCAGTTTGGAATGGTTATGTACACATCTTCAAAAATTGATTTTGAAATAAAAAAATCAATTACTGAGCCAGACCAGTTTGATCTGTTAACTACGAACGGTGAGCACTGATACCATTATAGGTAGTTTTGAACGTTTTGACGAGGATACATTACCGCCAAAGGAAGCGTGTCACTCGACGTTAGCCGATTCAGATATAACCGATGAAGAATATGTTCATGCCCAAGAAGTATGAGAAACAAATGTACTATTGCAAATCGGAGCGACTACCATAATATCTATCTCAGGACAAATGTGCTGCTGCTGGCTGATGTTTTTGAATTTTATAGAGAAGTATCAATCAGACATTATGATGTCGATACTGCCTAGTATATCATAAGACCTGGCATTACATGGGATACTTTATTAAAAAGACAGGCGTCGAACTGGGACTCCTAACTAATATTAAAAGGCATTTATTCATCGAAAAAGGAATTCGAAAGAGAGATTGCAGTGGTATCAAAACGATTTTGCAAAGCTAACAACCCAGTTGTTAGCGGTTACAACCCTGCCAAACTACATAACCGGAAAATGTATTCTAGTATTTAACATTCTAATCTTTATGACTGGGACATGATGCAGCCCCTATCGAATTATGGGTTTAAATGGATTAATTCTGATACAATTCATGCTAATATTGAGGATGATTAGGAGATTTTGGAAGTCGATATGGAGTATCCAGATGAACTACATGTCAGCCATATCAATTATCCATTGGCACCGGAGAGGATGTAGATCGAGAAGTAATGTCTGAGTAAACACCAGGTACCATTAGTAAATTAATTAGATAGCAAGTTTATCAGTTATGATAAGGTTCTTCCAGATTTGATTAATCAACACTGTGTGCCCACTACCGTGATCTAAATTTATATTTGCATGTAGTCATGCTAACAAGAAAAGTCCATAAGGTTTAGCAGTTTAACCACTCAAAATGGATGTCGACATACATCCAGTTTAACACTGGCCAAAGAAATCGATCTTAAAACACAGTTGAAAAAGATTGATAAGAGCAAAAACTTCAACCATATATTCAAGATAATTAAAACAAGCCTATCCCCACCGAACATACATACATACATATATTATCTATGAGGATGGAATCAATACTTATGCTTACAGGCATCACAAAATATGATGCTAACCATTGATTTTCGGATGAAACCATTAAGGCAAATCATTCATATGAGACTTAATGCATGCCTTATTGTTCCTAGAAAACATATGTCCTATAAGTACATTCATACGTGTTTTTCTAAAACACAAAAATGTCTCAAAAGGCATGTCATGAAAGCATTTTCATTCTAGTTTCCAAAAGTAAATACTACAAGTAATCCTCCCAAAAACATATTCATCTGTGACCATCTAAAACACATAAATGTCACCAAACGCATGTCCTAACAGCATATTCATTATAAGCCCCCAACATACTATCTTGTCATCAAGTGCATATCCTCAATAGTATTTCCTGAAAAACTACAAATACCTCAAACGTGCGTCTGAAAATCATATTTATTAAAGTTCCCCAAAATACTATAAATACCATCACATACATGTTCTGAAAGCATACTAAATCGAAATGCCATGAAGAACCATACAGTCCATAAAATAGGCGTCAGAAAAGCACATTCATTCGAGGCTATCAAGACACTATAAATATAATAATGAGTGCTTTCTTGAAGCATATTTACTCCTGACGTTCTAAAACACTAAAAAAACCTTCACACGAACGCGCAAAAAGCATAAATAAAACAGGCGCATGTCCTACAATCATATTAAATCCAGACGCAATTAAAAACTATCAGGCCATATTTAAGCGGCCAAAATTAGCCCCCAAAACGTCATATTTAACCTCCCCCAAAACCTAAAACACCATCAAAATCAGCCCCCATCGCAAAAAAAAAATACACCAGAATGCCCCTTGTCACCCTACTAACACAAAATATTCCCGGTTTACGTCACTTGAAAAGCACTTGGAACAAGACGCAAGGCACAAGTATTTGACTGCCAAGTCAGAGTTCAGTGTCCTTTTTCACCGGCTGTTAATAGCTTGTAAAACGTACAACCTTATTACACGCATCGTTTGATGTATTTCAGATGATATGTTTCAGATTGTCAAGTGCCTTGCAGGTAATCCTATCTCCTTATTGCAAACATGTAACTACTGTATGTTACTGTTTGCAGTTTCTTATGAGCCACGCCAGATCACACATATAAGAGCAACCAATACTAAATCTTGGTTTGACTAACTTCTATGGCTTACAGACGACTTGCAAGCTGAAATGATGTTCCAATCTTTACACCTTAAAAGTCCTAGTAACTCCATCCAATCACTAACTCTTCGCGGCCCATGTTGACCTGGCCTTGAGCTGGTATTCCCTATCGTTTTTGTATAATGTCTACATACATAACTTTTGTTTATGATTTAAGTTGTATGGTTATGTGAAAACATATGTTTAAATTAACTTTTGTTCATGCTTGTAAGTTGTGATGTGTCAGGTTGGACAGTATTTTCATAGGCATTTCGCAATGAGACATTTGTGAAATATATCAGGTAGGTGAGTATTTTTTCATTAGAATTGCTCATATTCTGATATGATATAGGTCATGTAGGCATGTGTATTTATATACAGATTTTGGTAAAGAAATTCATTCCTGTTCTAGGATTCCGGGTCTAAAGTTCAGTCTGTAAGGACTCTGTTTTAGTAATTACGGTTGTGTTTTAAAAATCAGTTATAATTTGTGAGGAATTATTTGTTTACAGTATTCATTGGAAATACAGAAGTTCTCATTGACTTTTGGGTTAATACCTGAATTTGGGATTTATGTGAACTCGTTCAAATACATTAAAGATTAACATCTTTGTAGTACATCATGGCATTCAGGGCTATTGGAATTCATTCGAAACATTCTGTTATTTTGGACTTATGATTAGGACATTTAGAATTATTTGAAATTTACCTCACAAATTGTAAGTGTCTTTTGAATTTGCATTTTAATTGTCTAGAAATAAATTGCTTGCAGATTTTACTTGATTTGTTGGTTTTACTTTCTTTCCGTTACATTTGTTAAGACCTAGAGTCGTAACACTTACATAACGACGTTCAGAGATGATTCACTAAAACAGTGGCTGCATATTGATCTGGCTTCCTATATAAGTGTCAACGTTCCACTGTGCATTTCGGGAAGAGCCTAGCTTAATACTAAACAGAATAACTCTGCTAAATATCAAATAACCCTATTATTCGCGCTGGAGGACGATCCATAAATCTTCTCTATGTTCAAACTTTTAAGGTAGCAATTGCTATATGATGAGTTACCTGGCCGTACCTCGAGAGCAAATTCCTTTGGATATCAGTACGTTTGCAAAACATTCCATAGGTCTAGATTCAATGTCTACAATCCCAAAACGAATAGTACTGTCAGAGAGGCACAAGAACACTTTCTGGTTGGGTAAGTCCTATTTAAGGTCGTTTGCCTATCTATTTGGTTAGTTTTTGTTCAGCAATGAGACTAAAATGTCTTGCCTAAGAACACAATACATCTGTAGACACAGCCTGATTTGGGAATAGAACCATATACTCCTTCGCATAAATGAAGCAAAGGTTCCAAATCCCGATACAAAATTATTGGTGTTCATCGGAGATACACACAACAACATTTCTTACATGGTTGCGCTAAATTCAATGGCCACAACCCCAAAACGCGTTAAGGTATTTTTCCAAATGACTTTACTTGCTGATTGTTTTGAATGAGATTCTCATATGAGAGTATAGGGTCTTGCCAAAGTACAAAAATGGCAGCTTACAAAGCCTGATCTGGGAATCGAACCTGTTATTCTTGCTTCAGAGTCTATCACACTAAAATCTTAGATAGTGTGAATTTCAGCATGACTTTCAACAAGTATATTTTCAATCCCATTGTTTTCAGCTTTATATGTTTAAAAAAAAAATCACTATAGCTTTTAGTTCGATCGCACAAAACAAAATGCTCTCTTGAGAGATTGCTTACTGCAAAAAAACTCACTCCTTCAGATGTTCATTTTGACTTGGATTTAATTAGCACAGAGTTCCACACTATACCCTAATAAGGTTTTGAAGGAACAGACACAATAAACGGAAATATAACTCATTTGAATTATTCCACTTTCTATGTGTGCTTAGAATCCTGTGAGATTGACATTGTTTGGTTGCTCTTGATAAGTATTGCCGGGCTAAATATTCGGGAATGTTTTCTCTACAATTCAACCCTGCAATGAACCAAAAATCACCAGCATTACATTTAAATTCTGAAATTGCATTGGAGCGATAAGTGTTTTCTTTATTTGCGAGCACGCTCACCTAATTGCTTTCTTGCCTCGTATCCATAATCGAGAGCACTGCTCAGCTACTCTTTGTTAGGAACAATGAAATGAATCTATCATGACCAGAGCCGTCAAAAAGGCGGAAAAGCGATAAATAGTGGACAATGTTTCTAGCCATTTTCATCAAACCAAGCGACCGACGTGAAATACAGTTATTATTATTATTAGTAGTAGTAGTAAAGCATTTAACTTTCAGTCAAAAGAGTAATATGTGTACTATGTACAAAATAAATCTCTAGGAAAAAGTCAATATACGACAGTAGGATTATCCCAAGTTTGCTGATTGTCCGTACGATTTATGGCTAGGTACTGCCTGCCAGTGCGTGAGTGAGTCCCAGTAGAGCAGCTCCTACTAAATAATAATTCGCGACAGAGACTTTAGATGCCGGAGTATTTTGAGGATATTTTACAGATGTTCAAGAATTCCAAGTTGTGGAAGCATCAGTGACTGATTAGAAAAGCAAGGGGAATGCTGTATACTAGAGTTTGTCGGCTTTAATGTGTATCGTATCGTCCACCTTAAATGAATACATAGAGTATATCTACGTTTTTTGAGTAGATATACAGAAATGTGTCACCAGTAAAGTAGAACATTGTATTGTCACTAGTGGTGAAGCCACGAGTGACAGTAAACATTGTTTCTACTTCACGAGTAAAATGTTTCGGCATATCAACTCAAAAAACGTAGATTTTCTTTTTATCATATATTGTTTTAAAGAATGCAACCTTCCATTTCAACTGGTTTACTTCATTAACAGCTGCATTACTACATCGATAAAAAGAAGTTCCTAAATTTTTACAATATATCTGGAACAGCAAAATGTTACAAATTTAGCTTGTACGTATCATGCTTCGAATCGTGTATCTTGTCAAAATAATGACTGAATTCGTGCAAAAATAAAGATACTTTATTTTCTTTAACATATTTCATGCACGAATTGATACTGTTGGGGTGCTGTAATGTAGAAACATCACATAGCGGTTGTATCTGACACACTTCCGAGCGTATCATATTTAAACAATTTTTTTTACTGATTGTGAATTACTTGCAAGGAGTTTCGTTCTTAATTGCTTTTCTTTCTACATTCAAACGTATATTTTTATGCGGCCTTTGCAAGCTTGCAGTCTAGCTCAGTAGCAGACGTTGTATCCATTTTCTCGATTATTACTTAATTTTGGCTTCAATCAACACTAGTCAATGCCTGATTTATTCATCATTTTCAAACACGGTGCGGGATAAAATCGCTACTTAAAGTATCTAAAGAACTGTATTATATATATATATATATATATGTATAATCACGAGTTTTTGTTTTTATCTGTGGTTATTTGTGTCTAAAATATGTCTACCGTTTGTAATAGAGTGTTACATGTATTTAATACTGAATGGGTCAAACATAGCAAGTGGTCACGTTAGTTGAGTCGTGGACGGTTTACATGATTCATGTGGAAAACTAATTATAAAAATGTTAATACTTGAAGTCTACTTTTTGCTGTTTGAGTGTTCACATTTAGACATTTATTCATGACACCTCGTTGATTGCATAAATGTACTTGTAGAGGGTCTACATATGACACATTTAAGATCTGCACATCCTGATGTTGACGGTGAGACATATGAAGGGAGGAAAAGAGAGAAGGTGCAGAAGAAGTAGAAAAATGAAATAGGGATAAGCATGTAAATGTATGTTTGAATAGCATTCATAAGGGCAGATATATTTCCTAAGTGGTAAAAAGTAGTTTCAAAAGTGATATATCTACTATAACGATAAAAGTGGTATCGCCACTGTGGCGATGCCATTTGTCTCCCACTAATCTATTTTAATATCTCACTACGAAATATATAATAGATGAGTCTAATCATGAGACCATAAAGAATTATCTGGATCGCCGGTGATTGTATTGAAACACATGCTTCAAACGTTATATCTGAGGATGTGTAAGTTATGCACTTTGACGTTTTAAAAAAATACAACACGGTGATCTGGAACATTCGTAGAGAGATATTCTGTTTTCCAATGAACAAAATTACTCTTCATATGCTCACTTAGTTCACGAAATGTACAACCGATATTCTGGATTGAACTATGGGTTGCTCAGTTCAATGCACGTTCTTACTGTTATCTATTGAATATATCTACAAACATAGATTATGAGTGGTTTAAATACAGATGAACAAGAATATGAGGCATATATCTAAAACTGAACATAACACTATAGAACTAAATTATGACTGCCATGGTCAGGCCCGTCACGCAAACCCTGTCAATCTTTAGCTGCAGCACAATAACAGCATCAAAATGTTGAAATTCATTTCTTAAAAATATCGAATAAAACTACTATTGGAAAAACAAAAGCAAAAACCCAAATATACTTTAGGACCAATAGTTATCAATAGGCAGCAGCAAACATGACTCGTAGAAGAATCAGAAAATTACAAACCAATGATAAAAATGTAACAGTGGATTAACAAACTACTGAAGCCCTGGCTGTTATAAAGCCTTCAAAGAGGACGTGATGATCAGAGATTAGTTTGTATTCTAGAAGGAAGTGAATTAAAAAGACGCGTGACTGCTGGGAAAAGTTTCATTTTAAAATTAAGGCATTACAATTAGGCAAAGAAATATATGACAAAGAAGTAAAAAACCTAGAAAAGGATACTGAAAAAGGATCTAGCCAAAATGAAAATATATATATTGGAGAGAAGAACTAGAATTTGTTGCAAGTAAGTGCATATAGGTACTAGGACATGAACGTAGACTGGATGCCAAAGGTTTAGGGGAAAAAAATATCAAATTTTAGTGTGAAAAAAACTTCCTTCATGAGACAGACT
Organism: Margaritifera margaritifera; assembly: GCA_029931535.1. NCBI lineage: Eukaryota > Metazoa > Mollusca > Bivalvia > Unionida > Margaritiferidae > Margaritifera > Margaritifera margaritifera. The sequence goes on from JAQPZY010001559.1 coordinate 3,256,106, forward strand.
AAGAAACTTATTTAAAGACAAAAAAGTAACCGTTGCTGTTTAATGACTAATATAATTTCTATAGACATGACCATATTTTTGGTGAATACGTGTTCTCTGCAACTGTAATTCACGGATTCGTTTTATAGTAACAAGATCGATTTTCAAATTATCAAGATTTGGAATCATGTGATCTTAGAAATCTTAATAATCATGTCTTCATGCATGCTAATATTATTTTTTTATATTACATATACAATATTATTTTCTGTAAAATAATGGTGATGTGTACAATAATTAAGTATTGGAGGATTGGGCAAGAGTGCACCATGCTTTTAATAAGTATAGTGTCCTCATATAAGAATCCTCATAGGGAAAACTCATAGATTCCTCTCCTCTCATGTACACCTATGTTAATTGTATATAACTAATTCAATTCATTTAAATATTGTTTTCTCTTTCCTTTGTCTGCATCCTTATCTCTGAAAAGAGGAAATAAAGATTGATGATGATGATGCTCTGTTAATCGAGCAAGATAATACTGCTGACCTCACTTTATCTGATAAAGTGAATCAACCCGTTACCAATAACTATAGTTGTTGATTTCATGATCATTCTTCTCTTGTTTCTGTCACAATTACATGACTTTGGAAATCATCAATCTCGTTTTGGCGAGACACATCGTTATCACTCAGTTTAATATCAATAGATTGCTGACGTAAGTATACAGAGAGACTGTTAGACAATGCCATACAATATTTAACTACAGTCCTACACTTAGTGAATCTTAGATTTTAGCAGCATAAGAAACGGGGTATAGACAAATTCTAAAAGGATAATCTCCGTGACAATCAGTATGGTTGCGTTGCTAGTTATTCGTATATTGTGGAATAGCTTAATTAGTCTCCGTAATGTATATATGTGCATCGTCAAATCATCCATAATGCGATATTAGAATGTATGTGAGCTGACCACCTTATCTATGGGCCATTCCACGTTTTGTAACATAAATATTTACATTCGTCTGGATCCCTTTGTTAAGCCCAAAGAAGTATCTATTTCTTTAAAATCTATACTGTAAGCAGCAAAAACATTTCATTTTTGGACTAAGTGTAACAAAACACGCGACCTCCATAAAACACTACCACCAACAGCATAGTCCATTTTGTCTTTCCATTACAAGACATATTTTTGAAATCTAGTCATAATTCGTCACCGCTACTGTAACCATTTTCTCAAGATTATCATCACCATGATCTATTTACTTGTGTTTAGTACCATTTAAAGGAGAGTACACATTCTTACGTTATTGACAGTTTGTCCTCATAATACCCAAAAAGCTTAACGTCTTGTATACTGATTAAATCATACAATACCTATCTCATTGCTTTTATTGCTATCAAGTAAAAAGAAATAACTCCAACCCATTTCTGCGTCACAATCTCGATGGTCGTTATAATAAATATATGGTACTTAGATTTACCAACAAATCTCTAGTTTATCTTTATATCTATTACATTTTGTCTTCTAAAGTTGAATACATATTAATATGGCTTCCTGTATTATATCGTATACTCTATAATCGTATTATTGTTTGCTTGATCTTTGTTCTGATACTAGATGGAGAAATATTGCAATTATTCTAGAGCCAACAACATTGTTGGAAATCTACGTTATTTTTGGTCGCGTTAAAACAGAATCATAGGAGAAGTCAACTTGTACACTCCGGAAATAATTCTCTTACTCAAAAATGTGAAACCAATAAACCTATGAGCAGCTCTGGAATTTGTTAATTAGATACATGACAATAAGTAACGCCACACACATAGTTCGCCATCCACATTACCCAAGTTAATTGCTTCTACCATAAATGACTATCACAGGGGGCTCTGAGCCTTACCGTATCGCGTTTAAATTGAAGTACGTAATGACTAAAACATCAAGTGGCTTGAATGAAAAGTAACTGTCTGTTTCTAAACATTTTCATCTCTTTAAAGAAATGGGTGATGCTTGAGTCAAATGAACGTTAAACTGTGTTGCAGAAAACGCTTCAGGTACTTTGTTTTAAAATCTTTCTCCTACTTTCTTTGTTTTCTGTGCGTTTAATATTCTTTACAATGGAAACATTTTTAGATATATGTACGGTAGGGTAGTGTATCGGGTAGGTGAAAGTGTCATACTTTGTGTGCACATTCGATTTGCTTTTATTTTCGAAGGAATACAATTTGACTACTTCAGAACTCGATTATAACAAACGTATCGTCATATACAGTTAGTGCCGTACAAGTCCGTACCAAAGTTAATTAGAAAAGCGGAGACATTTTCTCAATTTCATAGGCTTGTTTTGCTGTTACATCTGTGACATTTCTCTGTCTATGTTAGTGGCAATAGTCTGAACAACGTCAGTCATAAAAATAGTCCATTCATTATTTTTGTCACTTGGGGGTGGGGGGAGATACAGTGTAGAAAGCAAGTATAAACAATAGCCTCTCCCTAGACCTATACGTGTCGAACCCCTGAGACAGTAATTTATGGTGTTTTCGGTGCACCAGGATTAGTATACAGCAAATTTGTAATTTTGACGTTTTATTCATTTACTAAATCGCTGCAAATACAAGCGAAACAGGTGTTTAAGATATGGTGCACAAAAGGGCTTTCGTTCGCAGTTAAGAGCAATTCAACTGGTTAACTTCAAATTCATCACTGATTTACTTCAAACGGTCAAATTCACCAACAAACAGTCGAAGTTTAGTCTCATACTAATACAGGCCACTGAGTGTGTGGATCAGTAATATCAATAGATTCGACATTTATTTACATACAGCTCTTATTGCAGATGTACTTTCTTGTAAGTGGTGCATTGAAATTTGCAAAATATGTGTCAAATAAATTTTAGCAATCATACAATTAAGGGTGAAATATAGAAAATTATTCGCGAAATAATGCTCTTATTTCTTTATTCATATAACTTGTAATTTTCACAGATGAAAAATATATCCTTATTTTTTGCACGTGTGAAAATGCAAAATTTTCTATGATGACATGTGGTCCTTGATTGTGTATGCCTATAGAAGTTCTACCTGCAGCAAGAAAAACAAGAACTTTGTGAGCTCGAACAAAGACATGGTTCCTCCATTAACCTTCAGATATGGAAAGTACTTTCACTGAAGAAATTTGATTAGACGGCGTTCGCGCCACTATGAAGTTATTTCCCCTTACTACCTTGACAACAATGATAAACCCACTGTGATGCATTGCTGTATCAGACTTGCTTTGCGGTCAGATAGGGTTTTTATAGTTTACAAAATGTCGACAATGTAACTTGCTGCAACAGATGAGGTCATTCCAATCCTACCGCTCTCTTAAGTGGATCATATTTATATGCTCAGCCTATACAGGTGAGGTGAATTTACAAAATAAGAGGGGTGGGACTGTGTGCGGAAGAGTGAATTTAATCTTCTAAACCTCGATTCTTGAGCAAGTTTGGTATATAATATATATCAAATCTTATGTTCATATTTAAATGCCGGATATCTTTCATGTTTTGGTACAAAAAGGATATAATTTAAATTGTATCATCATTATCGTTAAAATATCACGTTTTTTTTTGTACCACACGATGAAATATATCAAGTTTTAACGTAGTAATAATAACATCATCTATGTATCTTCTTTCCGAAAGTTTCCATTAATTATTCTGATTCTGATTTACAAAACAAATAGGGTATTAAAATAGTGATAATACATGCTGGTCCATAATTGTCAAGCTGTATACGACTGAACCTGAAGTGTAGGTCTCAGCAACCTAGTTTTTTGTTTGACCCATTTCTATCCTAAGAAGCATTCATAATGCGGGTTTATTTTCAATATATTTATTGAAATACAAATTTATATTTAACACTGCTATTTGTGTTGCGCAATATAAATGTGTCCAGTAATATAAGTTGGTGGTTTCCTATAGGCAAACACTTGCTACATATTATAACACAGTTCAGTCTTGAGTTGCAACACCCCTTATTCTTTATTTCTAAAGTACAAGTAAAAGAAAAAGCATTGTACGGACTCTATCTTGTGTTGACTAGTATAAAGTGTCTACATACTATACTAGGAAAGACGCTTCATTTTTTTTTAAATCATGAACACGAAAGATAAGTCAGTAGAACTTAACTTTCACTTAGTAAAATAAACGAATATCAGTCGCAAAGTATACGTGACCAGCTTAGTTCAAACTAGATTATAATCAACCTGTATGTTCCAGGACACATTTAGGATGTGGACATTCAAGGACCATAACCATGTCTGTGTAAGTCAAATCATTAAGTTTCAGCTGTGATGGATAGTCAACTGGGCAAAGACACTTGATTCCTCCATTAGCAAAAATTTGACAAATTGCAACTTGTTTCCTTCTACTATGAGGGTACTGTATGTCATTTCAGATTTCTTGAATAATTCAGGTGGTTGTTTATCTCCTTCGCCCTGGCCAATTTCACTCGGCAACTTTACCACAAATGTCATAACTGAAATAAAATATAGGTATGCAAATGTATCATATGTTCCACTTTTGATATCTCTTCTAGACATAAATACATTAAACTAAAGCCGAACCAAAACGAGGAATACGTTTACTGTCATATGATTAGAAAGAATTGTTCAGCATGACTTGATTTTCAATCTCATTATTTTAGTTGAATGAATGAAAGAACTTATATAAGTGAATCCTTCTCAATGTGAATATCAGTATCCGCTCAGGGGTGTTAGCAATAAGATTTTCATTATGGCCACCCTGGTGGGCACATTGGTTATTAGGTCACCACCAATTTCATTTATCACAAAACGAGACATCCTAAGAAGTCTTTTTAGTGAGAACCCCATACCTATATGACAATCCACTCTAAAGCAGTATCAAAAAGAACATTTTCAAGACGACAGCAATGGTGACCATTTTGAATGTCTGATGGTCACCATCAGCATCTAGGATAGGGTTGACATCATAAAACGTCTTTTAGTGAAAACCTCATGTCAATGCAATCATCAGTTCAAAACAAGTAGCGATACAATGCTTGCAAGATGGCTGCCGTGCCAGCCAAATTGGATATCAGATCGGCACTATTTTCATTTAGGACATCATAAGTAGTATTGTTAATAAAAAATTCATGTACTATGTCCATCCGTTTAAGAGGAGTAGCTATTATTGGTTTTGAATATGGCTGCCGTGGCGCCATATTAGATGTTTGGGAGAGACAATTTATATTTAGGACCAACTAGATCTCAGAATAAATGTATTTTTAAAGGATCTTGGAAATCCACCTAGCATTTCAGAAGAAGTAGCGTTAACACTATTGTGCAAATACTTGACACAGATAAATCCAATGATAAAATGCCCGCTGAAATTGTCCATATAATATAACAGAAAATGTTTTCTCAGACACCCAGTAACTTACAACTGACTTTAATGATTGTAGAAATTAACAAAAAGTATAGGAAATAGTAAACTTAGATTGAGACCCTCAAACAGATCTTTTTTTTAGATGATACTGATGCACTTTCAATCCTCACTGAAAATATTACAGTTTCAGAAGAAATAAAAAAAATTCTAACTCCAACAAACTCTCTGAACTAATTAGAGTTTTTCAACCCACTGAATGTAAAAGTTGTGTTCATGTTGTTAAAATCACTAAAAGACAAGAACTGCACTTCTACCTACAGTTACTAAAAGCAGAGTAACTCTGATTTTGACTAGGGCAATCCGTATATTTATAGGAAATAATGATCCACGTTCTGACAACTTACACGCTCTACGAAAATAATTGCTGATACACTACCTAGAAGAAATACATTTCTTGGTAAAAACGGAAACAGGTATACCAGTCGAAAGAAGGAATGTAACAGGAAATTATATGTAGATTCATTTTAGAGGACTGCTGAACAATTTACAAGCAAGGAATATGCGTACAGAAAAATGCAACAGTTTAATATAATCCTCATATATTACTTTTGGCTCAGCCATTATGTCCAACACATTCTGCATGTATTGTTAACCTTTTTAGGATGTTTACTAACCCCATAGTTCATAAAATGATGCGTAACTTTGATATATTTTTTATGATGCCTTAGGTGTGATATATGAATCTCTGATGTGAACTTTAGAGTGGGGTCATGCAGGAAGAGAGGAAGTCGTAGTACTAAAACTCGTATTCTTCCCAGCAGAAAAATGGCCTGCAAGATGCCATATCCATCACCATATTCAAGACGATTCCCTTGGTGGCATTCATCAGTTATAACAGGATGTTTATTTACGAGCTCATTAAAGTGTGTCTGCTCCTGTTGAGTTAAAATTGAAGAATTGTGTGATCGCATGGTTAGTGTGTCTGTAGCGAAATATGACAAATATTCACTAAAATAGGAGTGCAGCGCTTGACACCTACTGAAAAGAAAGAAAATACAATGTACTCCCCACTATTTCCCCATATCTAGTACGCTAAGCCCAAAATATGCTACTTTGTCTTGATGCAGACAGTTTTAACTTTGAGGCGTCAAAAGCGGCTACCTCCCCTGCATTGAGTCTTATATGGAGCAGAAAGTAGTATAGGGAAAAATACAAAGGAAGGTAGTATCATGAAGCTAATACATAGCAATATACAATCATACACATATGCAAATAAATATAAAGCAATGACAGATGTGGTTGACTGCAGCAATACAAAATAGCAGTTGTCCTTAAGGGTTCAAAGTACTTTTTTTTTCTTCCACACATTAGATGCTGCTCAACCTGCTTAATTAAAAAATAGACAAAATAATAGAGTATACGAGCGAGGTTGAAAAGGTCCATATATTTCGAAAGCTACAAAAATCAAAACATAAGGATAGAGTTCGTTTGCACTGACATGTCATTGTCATATCAAACAAAATTTATGCATGGTAGCTCTAAATTCACACATCCATTTTTCATCTTCGAATGTCATTTGTCACGCTAGAGTAAATACAAGGCCTGTGTTATAATTGTGAAAAACATTCTGCACTAAACATCTTGATGCAATTCAAAATAGTTACAATTCAGGCCGTTTGTGAAATATTCCACTTGCCTTAAAACCAGTACATCTTCTACTATGGATGGCTAGCTCTGCTCCCTATCCAACTATTGGTATTTCACTGTCTAAATACTGTGAACTATGAAATGTGTATATGCCCCACATCAATTTCAAGGACAACACAAGCCCGATACACCTAATTCACAAATATGGATATACCTTGAATTATTAAGCAATAATAGCTGAAAAGGTCACATGATAGCCTTCATTCAAGGAAACACCAGGTTCACTTCATCTTCTAAACGGCCCTATAATCTTGTAAAATTGCGTGTGTATGCATACACTTATCTCTATTATAAAATACTACAATACCGATAAGTCTTCCCCCATTGGTATCATTATTACGCCATAGGAACGCTATTGTGCTAAGTGGCAGCGAAGGCTAATCATGACATAATGTGAAAGAACTAAGCTGGGCTCCATATTAACATGAAGGACGATTGTTTTGTATTGCTCTTCAGAACATCATCCTAGGATCACAAAAGCGTCATAAGTTTCTAAATTTCTAAAACAAAATTGGCAAAACATACGACTATATGATAATAATAGGTTAAGAAATATTAATAAAATACGTGTTTTACGCTATTTTTATTAATATGCTATCTCGGCGGAGATTTACGAAGTTTACATCAAACTTAAGAGACATAAGAAAATAAAAACTTTAATTGAGTATACAAAATGACAAAGACGACTTCATGTTCTTATTTCAGAGGCAACTTAGAGATATTGAAAACGCCGAGGCTGCAAAGTTTACAAACTTTCTAAACGTGTCTACAATACAATAACCAAAATTATGCCGTTTAATTGAAACCAATTCAAAACTCGTTTGGCTTGCAACTGACAGTTATATATATATATATATATATATATATATATATATATATATATATATATATATATATATATATATATATATGGAGGTCATTTACTGATCTATAAAGCTTTGAAAATATATCTCTCTCCAGTTTTCCGATTTCAAAAATTAACTCAGCATACACATTTAATTGCACGTGAAAGAAAGAAAAATTAAATCGTATTTAATAAAATCTGCCGTACCATTATAATATTATAATGACATAAATGTAAATTCCACCAGATAATAGATTCATAAACCATTGAAGGGGTTGAATATATATATATATATATATATATATATATATATATATATATATATATATATATATATATATATGGAGAGAGAGAGATAGAGAGAGAGAGAGAGAGAGAGAGGGAGAGATAGATAGATAGATAGATAGATAGATGGATCAGATAGATAGATAGATAGATAGATAGATAGATAGATAGATAGATAGATAGATAGATAGATAGATAGATAGATAGATAGAGAGAGAGAGAGAGAGAGATGTTGATAGATAGAGAGATAGATAAATATTTTCATCATCCAAAGTGTCGATATATCTTGTAAGTTTGGGTAAAAAAACCGTAGATGTAGTTGGCGATATTTCACTTACAAAATGTTTACAATAGATATGCATTCAATGAGTACTTTTGACTTCACAGATAATAATCAATCATTTGTTCCGACTTTTGAGGGGGCCAGGATTTATCAGAAATGTATTTGCCTTTACATAAGAAAATAATTAAATCTTACGTGAGAGCTCACCAAACAGGATCAACCATGTTTCAGAAAACATTGAATTACCTTTAAACTTATTTTATCAAGGGTATAATTAAGTTGCACTGATAATTTGAACACGTACTATAGACTGCAGTATAAATGCATCAGATTTTTAAAAAACTAGATGTTGAATAAACAGTCTATCGATTTAGATTCACCTGTTTACAATAGCTATGCGGGTCTTTCAGGAGTCCTTTAATACACTTAATTGACAAATTATACAGGTTTACGGTCTAAATGCGATTCAATCCAATCTTCTTTGATATATTATTAACATATATTGTTTGACTGTAACATGAACATTGCATGGAATCTATATCTATTTTAACATATCATGACATAATTTTGTTTGTATGAAGCTCTGTTTTAATATATCTGACAATTTAGGTAAAACAACCTTAAGATCGTTGTAATATTGTGTCGTAGTGTTGCCACAAAAGCATATAATAAGTTTAACAATGGTTCCGTACGTAGGTGATGACTTTCACAATCCTTTTTCAATATAAATATTTTGCTGAAATAAGAAAGCAATATGTAAGTAAGAAGTACTTCAAAAATATTCATACATATACATTTAGTGAGCTGCTAAATAACACAAATGTTAACGTACAAGTAAGATTAAGTAAATGTAAAGAACTGATTTTTCCATCATTATGTTCCCATATAAACTCAGAATAGTTCTGTCTATTACCGTTTAATCCCGTTTTGTATTGCATGTCCAAATAATATTGATCAGAATATTTTTTTACCCATCTCTTTTATATCCGCAATACCACTACCATTAATAGTTTACTTTTTCGTACTGAATCTATGATATCTATTGCTAGACCTGAGTTGGCAATGAAGTTCGGTGTAATTATGTTTTGTTACAAGTGCTATATTGTGTCTGTATTTTAACTGTGTAACTGATTTATGGTTTTGTAAAGGGTACATTATTAGTATAAATAAGAGAGGCGACTAAAACTTGACAAAGGTGAAATTAGTACATCGATAGAGCCCTGGAAATGTGCTTCTGATATAATGTGTTCATAAACTCTTGCTAAAAAAATTATTTGTTTGGCATATCTTATTTCCCTATTCCGAAACGAACGAATGGGCGCAAAATTAGTCAGATTCGATTGTTTGTTGTATGTTGGACGTTTGAATTGGTCTCTCATTTGTCTGAACGAATACTATACAATAATTAGAGATTCCGCCTGTGCTTCGGCCCAATTGTTCATTGGACAACTTCATTATCTGTTTAAAACGCCGTTCACTGTTCTGCACGTCCTTCCACTCTTGTATTGGTTTATAAGTTTTTCTGTCCATCAGTTCCTTCGTCCATCCGTTCTACAATTACCCGTATGTATATTAGCTCTTTGCTGATTTTGCCGTTTGTCTTTAAATCCGTTTGTCCAGTTGCCATGTGGTCCGATTTGTATCCATATATTGTTGTATTTATCTGCCAGTCTAAACAACCATATGTTTGTCTGATCAAAAAGTTTACTGTTTATGTAGTTTTCAAATACTTTTATTGAAACAGAGGATATAAAAATACACCACGAAAGTTAGCTTTGTTTTCATAGTTTTGTTTTGTTTTGTTCATTTAAGGAGGAATGTTAAACTTTATTCAGATGAAGTAAATTACAACAGGAAGACATAGTGAAAAGTATAGTTGTTAATCTTCGTCATGTTTATATCTGCTTACATACATACATACACTGTACATATATAAAACAATTGCATCTTTGGAAAAAAACTATGAATGCATGTCGTTTAAAAAATAATACTTTAAACACACCTGCTTAATGTTGTCTCGAATCTCTCCCCTTTTGGTCGAACATGCAAGCACATCACAAATAGGAACTAGCAGCTAATCATGTCCGCGATCTAAAGAATACAGAGAAGGTGAGCAGATGCAAGATTATATTGGTGCATTAATATTATCTTCATGAAACAACAAGTGTGTGTTTCTGTACGTATTCCACAGAGAGCGAGTGTTTGTATGCGTGTGTGTATATTTGTTAGGGCTATGTTTTAGCGCTCAGACGAAGAAAACGTCTGATATTGCATTGACATGTAAAGCGATTAGGGTCCTTCCTATGCTTTACTTCAATGAAATATATACCCATTCTAAACACCCCATTCTACCTTCACTTAATCCATCTCGGCTATTTCTGCAAGACAAAAAATATCCCTCGGACGTATGTCGACGTAGTATTTTGCAGAAAAATAATACATATTATTCAAGCGAAATTTGTTCGCAAAAATAGCAACTACAATCTGTTCGGACCACCTCAGTATTTTTCACGATTTGATTGACCGTATGATCGACAGAGAAGCTGTGAATAAAAACCATAGTTTGATGTTTCACAACTTCTTGCCCAGTCCTTGTTAGGTAAACAACAGAAGTGGTCCGAATGGCAGCTAATGGCAGTTATCGGCATATAGGATTGACCGAGAAGTTGCGAATGCCATATCCGTAAAGCCGCAGTAAGGGGCACTTACTTACAAAGCGACAATGGAGTTAGTAAAAAATACAATTAAGACAATGTTTTTTGCCTCTCTCTCTCTCTCTCTCTCGGTCTATGTCTCTCTCACTCTCTCTCTCTCTCTCTCGGTCTATGTCTCTCTCACTCTCTCTCACTCTCTCTCTCTCCCTCGGTCTATGTCTCTCTCACTCTCTCTCTCTCTCTCACACACACACACACTAACACACACACAGACATACTTAGATATCCACAATAACTAATATGTAACTGCAAAAGCACATTAGCATTAACCGATACAAATTCCAGCAATACAGAAAACTTACAATGACAATTATAATGAAGTTGATTTAGATTTATCTAAATATACGAGTTTTTATATGAAGGTGAAATAACTTTGATCTCCTTTACTAATATAATAATATCAAAACTAAATACGCTACATTGATAAAATAAATCATCGGTATACATTGATGATTTCACCAGAAAAGCAATGCCCAACCATACAACTGAGATCGGTCGACGCCTGAAGCAAAGGATTTATAATGAATAAGAAAATGTTCGCCATATTGAATAAACTGTTCGAATAAGTGTGCAAGACCCAGTGTGTATGCAAAAATTTAATGCCACATCCAATTGCCTAATATACAAATTCATAACGAAGACAATACATAAGTGAGGTCAAAAAGGTCCATATTTTTGAATAGCTATAATAAAACAAAGCACAACAATATTAGTCACTTGATCAGACAAGTCAAGAGCAGTTAAATATTAAACAAATTGATGCACCCCAATCCCCAATTTATACATCCGAATGTCATTTTGGACACCAAGTGATACTCAAGGTACAAACGGAAACCCTTTCCCAAGGTGATACTTCTGAAAAACACTGTGTACTAAACAGCTATGCAATTCAAAATAGTTGTCATCCAGGCCTTTTTTGAGATATTCTACCTGTTCATATGGGAACATGAAACGTAGAGCGATACTAAGGAAAGAGCGGAGAAGATGGATGCGTTGAACCTGCCGTAGGGCAGAAAGCCAATGAATGAATGATTTGCCGTGAACCAATCTTGCCTTGAACTGAATCGTATTCATAGCCGACTATTGGTATTTCACCGTCTACGTACTGGAAATAGCTATGGAAGGAGTACATGCCTTGCGTCAATTACAAGAACAACACAAGCCCGGCACACCTAAATCACAATTATATCCATATCTTTGATTATTAAACAATAATAGCAGAAAAGGTCATATCATAGCCTTAAGTTAAAAAATCTTGAAAGGCTCCAAATAACGAAACTATTCGCCTGCCACCTAATATAATTAGTAAGAAACATAACAGTTGTGATGAATATTAACGGAAAAGATAGCATAAATCAATGTAATTTCAGTGCGAAATACTGACCCCATTTAAGAAAGAGATCGGTAAAATGGCAAGAGTAAACGTTTTTGTCTCCACCCAGTGAAAACCTTTCACATGCCATTTACTCACTGAAAATTGAACACAAATCAAGCGGAAGGTTAGGTGTAATATGACCACAACAGCTGAGGTTTATATTGTACAGACACACGGGATCATCTCCCTTATACCATTCATGCTATATTACAAAGTTACGTGCATGAGTGCAAGTGTTCCCCAGCACATGACATATTTCATTATCTACGCTGATTTCAATGCAAATATTCTTATTATGATAACGTGTAATAACAATCCACAATAATTCTTTTTTATGCATTTTGAATAGCAAGTAGAAAAAAAACCTGTTCAATCTGTTCTGTCAGCTGAGTAATATTTGCCACTCCTAGCTTAGGCACTAAAATGTCATTAAGTCATCTGTATGATATTTTCGCAGGCTTTCTGGTTGTAACTACGCGTGAATTCAAATGTTTTTTGCTCACTATTCATGCTTTTCATATTTAAATCAATACATATGTATCCTTTTCAGTTTTTATTTAGCTAACCAGAGCTATTTTTAGACTAACGATTCAAACTAATCCACACTCACTCTGTCTTTGTGATAATAGGCCAATATACCACTGGGAAAGCAAAGTCCTTCACTTACAAAACGTGTACCGCTTCAGTTTGGAAATATAATCTAACCTGGGAATCGACCAGCAGGTCAAACAATTTTGTTTCCAAACAGAGTGTTTGCACCTATTTAGACTGGTGTCCCAGTTGATATTGCGAACAGTTGTTCTCCTGGATAAACAACATTCTTATTCACAAGATAAACCTAAAGTGCAAGGTCTAATGTTCCCTTGTATGTGAGCTATATCCATTATCACCAGCCTACGTCATAACCGGGGTGTATATACATTTGTATCTCCATTGACGCAATTTGCTGCAATTTGTTTAAAAGATTGGCAAGCCTTGGTTAACACAATGCCCCAAAGACCCAAGAGGTACCAGGGAATATATTGGTATTCAAAGCTCTATTATACGCGTCCATGTTTTTACAAACATTCGTTGACAGTTTGTAACCGAGTTTTATTCAAGCTGTCAACAAATGCTTGTCAAACGAAGATCGGTTATACTAACACTTTAAATACCCACGATTCCCTTTTACGTGATGGGTACTTTGGGCATAGCCTTAACTGGAAATTGCCAACAATTACTTTAAATATTCTCATAACTTGCGTCTAAGTGAGTAAAACAAAAACTGTATGTGTTCTTTCCGTTTTTTTGTCACTTGGATTACTACCCCTAATATCACTACCTCATTTGCGGTTACAAACGTTATGATTCAAGCACATCTACTTTGCACTTATACGTGTAAAACAGCCATCAGTTTGTGTTTGAAACTATTGACTCAGGATAAGTTAATCAGCAGGCATGTATCAGCTGGAAATTTTACGCCAATGACTGCTACCGATGTGATTCTCTACGGTAACAGTTGAAATTGGTTAATGATACTCCCCATCTGAATGAATCATGTTGTAATATGGATCACCAAAGGTAACTTTGACCATGGTATGCTCTAAAGTCGCTTACTACAGAGTAACGTTTGAGGCGGAGATTTTTAGTTGTACTATAATTTCGAAAGTCAGAGCACAGCTTATTTCCTCCCGTTGCATTAAGGCGGCAAGTGATACTTTGTAAATTAACCCAGCATCGCGGAAAGGAAATCAACCTCTAAATATCAACAAGTTGTTTATATACCTTGGAATACATATATCTACATAGCAATATATGGAGACAAGTAGAGAAGGACAGCTGAAAGGAACATAATAAATCAGATTAGGGAAAATAGTTTAATTTATCAACAAAATGAAGCAACTATATGTCAGTTGCATTTCTAACCTGTTACAATTAAGAATGAAAGCTGAGGAAGAAAACACCGAGATACATGACTAATTGTGAAAACATTTGATCAACTCACGTAAGCAATTAGTCCAGAGTGAACTTACAAAAATGGATATATTCCAGTGTGGAAGATAATGAAGAAGAAGAGTCTTTATTCGTCCCATTATCTTTTTTCAATGAATCGAATTATATGGCAGATAGTACAATAAACAACAAGGTATCATCATCCATCGTCTACAATATACAAAGAAATCATAGTAAGAAACGAAATTACATATGTATGCAGATACAGATCAATGCAAACGAAATAAGTAGATTAATTCACAAAATTTATCCATAGGGAGAAAGAGATATCTACATTATTAAAGGTAATAATATGAAGATAAAATCAGAAGTTATGTAATTCAAATTCATATTGAAATGGTCGTCGGTGAAAATATTTACAAGATATATAATATACAACGGTATTTCTATGATTAAAAGCTTCATAAATGTAAGTCGCCAAATTATTGAAAATTATAGAATTCTGGGTATTCATAAGCTCTATAAATTTACACATATTTTGTCTTTTTCTGAAATATTTCTCTACATATTTGGCTCTTAGATCTTTATACAATAAGCATTCAAGGACAAAATGATATTCATCTTCAATAAGGTTACAAATAGAATAAAATCTATCATGAATTGGTTTATACGGTCTCGCCCATCTACAAGCATCAACTTCGAATCTGTGAGATAATACTCTAAATTTTGCAATTGCATTTCTATATTTCAAAGAATAGATGCTGTCAAGATAAAGTTTACATCCGAGTTTTGCAATATTTACATAAAATAATGCTCGACTACTGTTTTTAAGATGATCCATCCAATTTTGGATACAATTGTCCGATTGCCTTAATTCAAATGACTGTAAAAATTATGTCAGTGTTACCGACCCCTCGAATAACCCAAACGTCATAGAATCCTAATCTTTACAATAAATCTTTAACTAAATATTACCAATTTACTTTATTGGGTAGAGCTTCTAAATCGTTCAACATCATTTAGTATATATATTTTATATATTTTCCTCCTTTGCATCTAATATCTTAAACCAATACTTCACAATGTAATAAAATGTACTTACTATCATTGTCATAGGCCCTAACTCCCCATAAATAAAATAATTTTGTGTTGTCTTCTTCACTCCTAATATCTTTTCTGCAAAAATGTAAATGCACTCTTTTAATGCACTTAGCAGGAACAAATCCCCAATCTTGGCAACAATAATTTAAGTAGGTTTTATCAGTCTATTAACAAGATTCATAACCTGGCTTGTTTTTAAGAACGTACATTTAAAAAGGTATTATTTCCAGTACAAATATCGCTTTTTAGCCCTGCCAATGTTGTTTGTACTTCAGTAAAGGCACCAACAGACCTCATAACAAGTCCGAGATATGAAAACTTATTTACAACCCGAATTTTTTATTACAGTAATTCCATATTTCTAAGTAAAGTACCACCTTTTTAAAAAAAAACATAACCTTTGTTTTTGAGGTATTAGCCACAAGTTTCCACTAAGCACAATAATCTTTCAAATAATTTAACCCGGACTGAAGGCCTTCATGCGAACCTGAAAGATGGTAATGTCATTTGCGTATACAAGCATAAAAAATCTAACATGCCAATATCTATACCTTCAATACCATGAATGGCAAATTCTTCTTCTAAATCACTTACAAATATGGAAAAAAGAAATGGTGATAACCATTCACCTTGCCGCACACATACAATACAAGATAATTCATTACTTAACATAATATCATAGTTAACTCTTGACTTTACATTGCTGTACATTGATTTGAATATATCTAGAATAATGAGTTCTTTGAAATATCCAACTGGGCACGTGCATTATCCAATTTAACACCGCTCGTAGGGTTACACTGGATCATTATTGTGCCCCGTTTTCTATATATGTCTTACAAATTGGAGTCACGTGGTTGGGGTAGGAGGCTCAAAAATTAACAGAGTAGTGTGCATCTCTGCATGCGAAAGAACGAAGGCTAATGACATATGATAGCTTGTTAACTTTTCCTTCTCACTCGCTGAAAAATCGTGGTGGTGGTGCGTACTAGATATAGATGGGCTTTTTTAGGCATAGTAATGGTTTCATTTCACGTTGTATCTACTGTGCTAAAACTAACGGTCGAAAGTGGTCAGTGTCATAGAAGAACAAACAAAAGTCAAGGGCCCCAAGTAAAATCTGGTGATATTTCAACATGGTGAGTGTAATTCCTATATATTTAATATCTTCATTAATGCATTAGTTCTCAATTGCAACGTTGGCTATAGTATAGGTGGAAATATTGTATGCTAGCAAGCAAAATTGTATTATATTATATTTTAGGTTTGTGATTTCACCATGTGATGAGACCTTCGCCATTTAATATTTTGGATAGTACGTACATTTATACAGCTAGGGTAAAAGTACGAGTGCTAGACGATGATTAAACGTACACGAAACTGATACATAATGAAACCAACGGTTTTTGCTTAAGCATACTAAGATTGTAGTTGAATGTCTTGCTTGTTCTTTTCCGATTTCCTCATTAGTAATGTCGAAGCAAGAATAGTTATTTCTTCAGTACGAACAAGAATACGTACAATTTATTCAAATTCAAAACATTGTTAAAGAGGATTTGGTAGTCTAGAATGACATCTAATGTCCATAACTATCTAGGACTTATTTAGAGGTAATTTGTTTTTTATTACACATGCTTTCAAATTCACATAAACAAATTCTAGTTCTTTCTTTCTTAATGGCTCCAAACATTGTTTCAGTACAGATATCCATAATCTAGAGCACTGCTCAGCTACGCTTTGGTAGGAGCAATGAGGAATAGTGATTAATAGTGGACAATGTTTCTAGCCATTTTCATCAAAACAAGCGACCTACGTGAAATACAGTTATTATTATTATTATTATTATTATTATTATTATTATTATTATTATTATTATTATTATTATTAAATAAACTTTCAGTCAAAAGAATAATAATGTGCCTATGTACAAACACATCTCTGCGCAAACTTCAATTTACGACAGTAGGATCATCTCAAGTTTGCTGATTGTCCATACGTGTTATGGCTCGATACTGGCTGCAAATGCGTGAGTGCGTCCCTTTGGAGTAGCTCCTACTAAATTCGAGACAGAGACTTTAAATGCCGAAATATCTTTAGGATATTTTACAGATATTAAAGAATTCAAAGTTGTGAAAGAAGCAGTGACTGATTATAAAAGCAAGGGGCATGCTGGATACTAGGGTTTATCGGTTTGTATAGTGTATCGACAACCTTAAATGAATACATAGAGTATACCTACGTTTTTTGAGTAGATATACGGATTTATTTCACCAGTAAAGTAGAGTGACAGTACTCAAAGTTTCCACTTCAAAAGTAAAATATTTCCGTAAATCAACTCAAAAAACGTAGATTTTCTTTTTCTTATGTATTGTTTGAAGAAAGATACCCTCCGTTTCCATGGGTTTACGCCATTATCTGGTAATGCGATACACAGCTACATTACTACATCAATAAAAAAAAGTTCCTAAATGTTACAATATTTTGGGGACAGCGACGTGTTACAAATTTAGCTTGTACATATCATGCTTCATATTGAGTATTTTGTCAAAATAATGACTATATTTGTACGAAATTAAAGATCCTTTGTTTTTGTTAACACATTTCATGCGCGGATTGATACTGTTGGTGTGCGGTGATGTAGAAACATCACATATCGGTTGTATCTGACACACTTCGAGCCTATCATCTTTAAACAAAATATTTTACTGATGGTGAATTACTTGTAAGGAGTTTCGTTCGTAATTTTGTTTCTTTCAACATTCAAACGTAAACTTGTGTGTGGCCTTGGCAAGCTTGCAGTCTAGCTCTGTAGAAGACGCTGTATCCATTTTTTCGAGTATTACTTAATTTCGGCTTGCAATCAACAGTAGTCAATGCCTGATTTATCCATCATTTTCAAACACGATTGTGGTGCGAGATAAAATTGCTACCTAAATAACTGTAATATATATATATATATATATATATATATATATATATATATATATATATATATATATATATATATATATATCGAGTTTTTGTTTTTATTTGTTTTTCTTTTTTTTTCTAAAATATGTGTGTACCGTTGGTCGTAGAGTGTTACAGGTATTCAATACTGTATGGGTCACACATAACAACAGGTCACGTAAGTTCAGTCGCAGACAGGTTCCATGATTCATATAGAAAACTAATTATTAAAAAGTTAATACTTGAAGTCTACTTGTTGCTGTTTGGGTGTTTGTTTGTATCCATTTATTGATGGCACCTTGTTGATTGCATAAATGTATACTAGTAGAGGGTCTACAGATGACACATTTTACGATCTGTACATCCTGATGTGGACAAAGAGAGAGATGAAGCGAAGGAGAGAGTGTAGGTGCTGAAGAAGAAAAAAAATGAAATAGGGATAAGTATGGAAATATATGGTTGAATAACATACATAAGGGCATATATATTTCCTAAGTACGAAAAAGTGATATTGCTACTATAGCGATACAAATGGTATCGACACTGTGGCGATATCATTGTTATCCCCACTGATATATTTTAATATCTCACTATGAAATATATAATAGGCGAGTCTAATCATGAGACCATCATGAGACCATAAAGAAGTATCAGGATGTCCGGTGATAGTATTGAAACACCCGCTTTCAACGCTTTCATCAGAGTATGTGTAAGTTACACGCTTGAACGTTTTTAAAAAATACAACGCGGTGAACTGGAAAATTCAAAGAAATTAGAAGATAAATATTATGTTTTCCAATGCACGAAATCAACCTTTATATGCTCACTTAGTTCAAGAAATCTACAACTGGTACTCTGGATTGAACTCTGGGTTGCAAATTTCAATGCACGTTCTTTCTTCTATCTACTTTTTAATTATTTTTTTTGTTTGTTTGTTTGTTTTGATGTTTTTTGTGAAGACCGGATAAGTGGAAGAAAACACTGACTTAGTGTCGTTTTCAAAAGGTAGATACGCTGTAAAAAGACGAAAAAAATGAGTAGGTACTCCGCGCAGTTTAAATAGATTCAGAATCCAAACACAGACAAATGTATTTAATTTGCTATTTCTTTCCAAAAGAGCTTTTAGATTTATCTTTAATTAATCAAGTAATCTTACTCTGCACACTTGTATTTAGCAAATGTGTCAATTGTCTACATGTACAACATAAGGATGGAGAGAATGAAAGTTGAAGTTTTCAAAAATTTAAAGAAGTTATGTCCAAAGTGCTTAATTTATCTGGTAGTTTACCAAACATCTTCTTACTATTTTATGTATGCAAATACCTTGCAGATTCCAAGTGTAAGAACATCCAGATACTGAGTACAATCTTTTAGGCATGCAGCCCTTAAACTCTTGAGTTGTCTCCCTAACAATATTCAAACATCATCAGATTTTTAACATTTTTAAAACCCTACTAAAGATCTCGTCTGTATTGTGTTAATGCTCCATATGTTAGCACAATTAAATATGTTGCTTTTGCTGCCAACATCTGCTGTATGCTTGAGTTGTCAGTCTTGTATAGTGTTCATAGCTTTTAGTTAACCTAAACGTGGTTCTTGGTGCTTACACTTATTTTTAGATGAAATTTGTATCCCTATTGCATAGGTATATTAGTTATATTATCTCTGGATCATGTTGTTTTGCTTTAGGTTTTTGCTCTGCAATTATAGCTTTTAGTTGCCTTTAGGTCTGTACTTCGCTTTCCACTTTCAGTTCCTGAGAATTCTTCTTATATATATCTCTCTGTACATATTCCAAATTGCTGTCTTGTAATATAAATGCCTCCAGAGCAGTTATACTAATCACAAATGTGTGCATTATGTTGATATGTGCATAGTCTTGGTCGAGAATGTTTCCATTATGCATGTATATTTTAGCGATACATGTAATTTTAAATAAGAATCCATTAGTGTAAATTGATTTATTGGCATGGATTCTTTATTTAGAAATTGATTTTGTATGTATTTTGAGAAAAAATACAAGATTCTCAGTAATAGTTACGTAATTAATTAGTATGTATGTATCTAAGTATTGTCTTGACGATACATAAGCATGCATATGTCTTAGTTGTTTTATTTTATTTTGTTTTGTAAACACGCACGCATATATGTAACTAATTGTTTTTAGGCATATATGTATGTCTGTATGTATGTATTTCCGATTGTTTATAGTCGGTAAAATAGCTCCACTGAGCTAATTTTTCTTATTATGCAAATACTCAACGGCTCTAGATAACATTTCTCTTTGGTTTTGTATATGTCTATATAGAGGGCAAGATTTGATTCGATACAATTTTGGCAGCCAGAGAACCTCACTGCTTCAATGGTTATATATTGCATTACATTTTTTAAAAGCATTATTGGAAGATAATGATATTTTACACGAAAACTGGTATCATTAATCAAAATTGCCTCTTGGTGTTGGTTATTCGAAATGTTTCCTCACTCATTATTTCTTGCTTTGGTACGTTAGTTTTGGAGGTAAAAAGGACCAAACAAACAAAAAACTAATAAGGATTATCTACAGGTATCCGTTTCTCTGTTTCTTTCAGTCGTCTACTAATAATTTTTAATTTTGTCTCCAAGGATAGTTCAGAGAAGTTAATGTCGTTTTCATACCCTTTCGCAATTATATTAGCTGACGTTGCTCTCGACTGAACTTTTTTTAATTTCATGCTGAAATAGGCCAGCTCAGCTTGTTCGGATGATACGCCAACCTCGATTGCCTTTTCTAGTCCACATTTGTCCGCAACTTTAAGATGGAAGAAAAAATTAGGGTACATTCCGTCTCTAGTGGTCATCACCTCATTGAACTTTTGTATAATATACTGCTCGCATATATTAAGAATTCTTTCATATTCAAATTTGCGTGCAACGGTAGTAACTGGTTCCAGATTTGTGTCTAAAAATATAAATAGAAACATTCAGAGTAATTTCAATATCAGATTATTTATATTTTCCTAATATTACGACAATATGTCTTATGTTAACAAATTCATCAACAGTATGTGTGTTGTGTATACATGTATGTGTGTAATTGTGTGAATTTCCCTCTTAATTTACAGTATCAGCTCTCTCTCTCTCTCTCTCTCTCTCTCTCTCTCTCTCTCTCTCTCTCTCTCTCTCTCTCTCTCTCTCTCTCTCTCTAGGCACCTAGGAACCAAACACCAAGCAGACAGACAGATGTGCAGTTACCATTCGATCCTGCAATGAAAATGAGTATAATTGAACAAGTTAGTTATAATTTGCCCCAAGCAGGAGTCGAACCCTTGGCACGATTAACGGTGCCTATCGCCTGGATCTAACGCTCTTACGTCCAAAATCAGTCCGCCGTCTTCCCACCCCCACCCCCACCCCCGCGAAAAAAAGGGTTGGAAGAAGACTGAGGGCAAGGACTCGAGATACATGAGCACTCACTGGCATTACGGCATGATTCATGAGGGAAAATACACAGCCTGGTCATACTTATTGGTTTTTAACGGAAAGTAGGTTACAGTGGCCAACATCTTATGCATAAGATGGTTTATTCCAAGATTGACTAACATCTAAATTTGTATGGCAGTAGCCAAAAACGGTATTGTTCAAACAGACAAAATACACTGTCTTTGAAAAAAAAAAAGACTGAATGGATCATATATCCAGTTGTCAGCGACAAGACTGTACCATATCTGTGTTACCACGTTTGTTCTACCATATTTGTTTCCGATCTATATAATGAATAGAAACAACTATTCTAAACTTGAATTTTTAAATTTTATATTGCTTAATTATAACATCCCGATATAAATTTGAATCAATAATAGGAAAATTAATAAATTAAATACTAACATACAAATAAATAAAAACACAAAAATAATAAAAAAGAAAGAATGGTCCATCAAAATAAAGCACGCATTCTGCTCAACTAACAGTTGACAAAAAAGATTAGTTTTTCTCAAAAGATATGCATTTCTTTAGGTATCCACTGCCAAACGCACCTCCTTAACATGCATATGAATGTAAAATATAACTCAGAAACATATGTATTTGGACAGTGATGGATGTATATTCCAAATAGGCTTGGGCTAAAAAGGGAAATCGAAAACAGATGTGTGCGATGCCTTTAAGACTATGTCAAGAAACGAAATCCTGAAAACGTGAAATTTGAGGAAGAAATAAATTTATAACAAAAGCCTTAAGACTTTTGGGGAAAATATTACTTACGAATTCTCTAAGCAGGTTCATAAGAATAGAATACTTTGTACTAAACGAAATGAGACTATAGATATATTACACAAATTTACAGATGAACAAACAAACGCCTATATGACTTCAGCGGAAATTTGTTATCGCCAAAAAGGATCAAAAATATGGATCAACTTATTTAGTTTCCACATAACTGACAGCTATGGATACACTACATAAGGGTGTAGCCAGTGACTGAACATTTTCAAATACAAAACCATCACTGAAAATCTACAACTGACGAGTTTTATTTAGGAAACATTTAACTCATACAAGAGACGCTAGGTGATCTGGTGGTTTACAAATTAGAAGATTTATAAGGACAAAATACAGATGAATATTTTTGAAGAATGAATTTTAGCCGTTTCTCAAACAAGAGGATTATCAAAAGCTGAACAGATTTTCAATGGTAAAATCAACTAGGGAAATAAAATACCTTGATGAAATTATAAGTTATGGTGACTTTTTAATAGTGGGAAACCTGCTAATAATATTCTGCTTTATAATAAACGGGAGAGTCTTAGGTATTAATTAAGTAGAACTATACTCATCATTATACAACCAGATAAATACAGGTTTTACAACATCACTAAAATGACAAAAATGTTTTGTTGCCTTAATGTTGTTAACAGAAAATAATCATGCACAAAGATACATAAATAGATTATGTAGCTACCTCTACTACTGTTCTGTTCATTAAATCAGTTTGTCACACACTGTCAAATTGCCTACGTTTAGTGCTGCTTTAGGAATAGCATGTAATTGTGACACAAAATATATCGCAATAAAATCAGTTTGTACATTTCTTTACTGAATTTATTCAGTTTCAAAATGAAATGGAATACGGCTTCTTCTATACACTAAGAAAATTATCCGACGTACATCTTGGTAGCTCCATTACGTTCATTTTACTTTTAACCACATTTAGCTTTATAAAAAAAAAATTTAAAAAATAAATAAAAAAAATTACGGTAAGCTTATTATAAGCACGATGTCATATAAACTTGCTTTATTTTACAAAAGTGGATATCATGCAAAACATCTCCGTAAAATATCATTACAAATTCCGGATTTAGGAACGAATTTATATGTTGCAAAAACCTTTCAGCAAGAACAAAGCTCCATTGAACCTTATATCTAATCCAGTCACCGAGATAGTATTACCATTATCCAAATAGTGACAAAACAAGTAAGTTGAAACCCCACATTTGTTTTCCTTGAACATTCTTACTATAGACCAACCTTCAAGTTATTTAAATATAAACACATTCTAGGTATAAAAGGTTTGAGTAGTCTTCTACCTTGAGTTATATTAAATTAGAATCTCCAATAAAGAACAAACAAACAAAAAAATATAAATAATATCCCAAAATAACACTGGGCCCGTTATCTTAATGGATGCATAGACTGCAACATTTTATAACAAAATCACTCCACTTTAAAGCTCAAAAGATGATTGCTGAGGTTTCAACGAACGTTTAGATTCCTCACAATTTCGATTACCTCCCAATCAAGAACAAGTTGGCTGTATTTTGGCTATGAGACTCAGTCACTATATGACAAGGCTTGCTTGAAATGCTGTAAATATGGTTGTCAGATTGTAGTTTAATATTTTACCTGCTAATTTTCAACGAATTGCAACAAACGAAAATTCATAAAATAACGAATGCGTCGTATGATAATACGATTTTGTAATGCGATAAAATTCATTTCTTTCATATGAAAGACAATTAACTAAAACAAAAAACAACAACAAAAGTATAGCACAATAAAAAGAGGAGTTTTCATGAAGTGTTATCGATATCATTAAACAAAAGCCACAAAAAGAATTGGAGAACAAAATTTTAAAATGTCAAGAATGTATACCGTATGCCAATGCGATAAAATTGGAAAAAGCGAGTGAATCAAGAATATAATCAGCAAAAGGTGTATTTTCGTTTTGCTAATATATAACAAGAGATTCAATGTGTTCTCACAAGGAAAAAATATGTCATAATATTTTTTTTAAAGAAACAATATAAAGCAATGTGCACTTTTTATTTAAAACTTGTATCATAATAAATTGATACCCCTTTAACAAGAAGCATAAGAAGACTACTACCTCCATTATTAACATTACTCGTTCCTAGCTAACGTTTTCTAACGCGAAGAGAAGGTATTAAATGAACAGATAAAATATCATGGATGCACCAATACCTAGAAACATAATGAGATTGCCACCTCCTTTCACATATCTTCCTTCGAGAATGAAAACTGAATTAAATGAACCAACAAATCCGAATTAAAACAAGAAGATATATGGATTATACAAACATTGATTTAAATGATAACAGGCTCTCTCTAGAAAATAATCACATTTTGTATTAATTGCATGATGTTGAAGCCTATCTAAGAAAGATCATAAGTAGAAATATTATGTATTCTTGGTTCCAATATTTAGTTACATTTATTTATCAGACTTATAAAGCATCCAACTAACGGCGGAGAACCATCATAAGTTAAAATGTGACATAGCATAATACTTGAATATGATGAATAGAACTTAAATGGAAACTATCATTTACCATTTATTAGACATTCTGCATACCACATTTAACGAAAGAGATGTTTCATTATATGGTGGATGTTTTACAGAATATAATATTATGTGGACGAAATCCACGCTATTGCAAGAAAGATCACATATAGATTTAAGTAGATGGATTATAAAAAGCTCTTATCAATATGGAAAACAAGGATAACAATTGCTTATGTATCCAATATACTCTATTTTTGTATACCAGGCCATCATGTTGAAAGGCCTGCAAAAAATATGTTATTGAGAGATATAATGACAGGATTGACATACATCTAGTTTAGATGGAAACAATTGGAAATTTTAAAAACAATTCAGTATATATGTCAGCGTGTATGAGATACTGGCAAATAAAGACAATGACTAAAATATTCAAAATTATATAAAACTTGGCACAGAAAGAGAACAAGAAGCTCAAAGGAACATGTTTATAGTATTTCAATCGAATCATCCTAACGATTATGCAAATGAAAAGTACATAATAGAATCATCATTTTTTATTGGAAAAAAGGGTGAGAAAAGCTTTATATTTCCCCAAATGTTGTTGTGCACAGAGTTATATTTTTGGACGATGATATACGCAGAGATCTGTAATGCCTACCTCTAAAACCTAAATTAGTTAATGGACACACTTTTTTTCTAAGCATTGTATTGGTTCCACTATAGAGGCTCATAAGTAGCTCAAATCATTGACTTAGTTTTTTCTAGAATGTACATCGATTACCGTGTCATCGAAAACCAAAGTATTGCTGTTATACGATTGATTGTTTTTAAAATGTAAGACAGATAATGATTATGTAATTATACCAAAGCACACATGGCGTAATGGCCGGATCACAAAGATTGACTTGGGCTATACTATTTTTTTTTACAATTGAGATATGGGGATAAAATCAAATCTCAGTACAACGCAATTGACGTTACATCTTAAAAAATAACCCACTGACCTTACCGACGAAGCTTTCAGAAAGCTTAGTCATCTTCAAGCAGAATTTGTTGAATATATCTACAAACAGAGATTATTAGTGGTTTAAATATAGATTAACAAGAATATGAAGTATATATTTAAAACTGAACATAACACTGTGATTTGAACTAATGAACTAAATTATGATTGTCATGTCAGGGTCAGGCCCGTCAGGTAAACCCCGTCAATCTTTAGCAGCAGCACAATAACAGCATCAGAATGTGAAAATTCATTTCTTAAAAATATCGAATAAAACTACTGTCGGAAACACAAAAACCAAAACATAAATATATTTTAGGACCAATAGTTATCAATAGGCAGCAGCAAACATGACTTGTAGAAGAAGCAGACAATTACAAACCAACGATACCAATGTAACATTGGATGAATAAACTACACAAGCCCTGACCGTGTTAAAGGCTTCAAATATAACGTGGTGAGCAGAGATTAGTTTGTACTGTAGAAGGAAATTAATTAAAAAGAAGTGTGCCTGCTAGGAAACGTTTCATTGTAAAATTAAAGGCATTACAATTAGACAAAGAAATGTATGACATAGAAGTAAAAAACCTAGAAGAGGATACTGAAAATGGATCTGTACAAAATGAAAATATATATTGGAAAAAGAACTAGAATGTATTGGAAGTAAGTGCATATAGGTACTAGGACATACAAGTTGACTGGAAACAAAAGGTTTAGGAAATTAAAAAATATCAAATTTAGTGTGAAAACAACTTCCTTCATGAGACAGACAAATAATCTTATTTAAAGAAACAAGTAACCGTTGCTACTTTTATGACTAATATGATTTCTACAGCCATGACCATATCCTTGCCGAATTCGTGAAATGTGTCGATTTTGTTCCTAGCAGTATGGAGGTGCATCATATCCTAATGATTTTAATGGCAAAGTTATTGACGATATAAAAAAATAATTAAATTATTAGTCAATTTGTTTCTAATTATATATTATTATTCCGTGATATTGGATCACGGTTAGTTGTTGATTCTGGCGTTGATAGATCTGTTTGTTGCTCTGTTAATCGAGCGTGCTAATACTGCTGAGCTCAAGTTATCTGATAAAGCGAGTCAACTCGATACCAATGACTGTGGTTGTTCATTTCATGGCCATTCTTTTCTTGTTTCTTTCACAATTACATGACTTTGTAAATCATCAATCTCGTTTTGGCGAGACACATCGTTATCACTCAGTTTAATATCAATAGATTGTTCACGTAATTATATAGAGAGACTGCTAGTCAATGCCATACAGTTTTTAACTACAGTCCTACATAGATACGCTAGGTGAGTCTTAGACTTTTGCAGTATAAGACGCGGGCTATAGACAAAACGTAAAAGGACCATCTACGTCACAAGCAGTATGGTTGCGTTGCTAGTTATTACTACATTATGTAATAGCTTAATTGGTCTCAGTGATGTATATATGTGCATCTTCAAATCATCCATAATGCGATATTAGAATGTATGTGAGCTAATCACCGTATTTATGGGCCATTCCACGTTTTGTTGACATAAATATTTACATTCGTGTGGATCCTTTGTTAAGCCCAAACAATTACATAATTGTTTGAAATCCATACTGTAACCAACAACATTTTTCATTGTTGGACCAAGTGTAATACAAACATGCGACCTCCATGCAAACGCTACCTCCAACAGCATAGTCCAGCTTGTCTTTCCCTAACAAGGCATATTTTTGAAATCTAGTCATGATTCTTCATCCCTAATGTAAAAAATTTCCAAAGGTTATCACTACTCTGATCTATTAACTTGTGTTTCGTATCATTTAAACGAAAGCACGTATACTTACTTTATTGACAAATGGTCCACATAATACGCAAAAAGCTTAACGTCTGGTAGACTGATTTAATCATACAATACCTATTTCAGTGCTGTTATTGTTTTCATGTAAAATGAAATAACTCCAACCCATTTCTGCGTCATAATCTCGATGATCGTTAAAATAAATATATGGTACTTAGACT
Organism: Margaritifera margaritifera; assembly: GCA_029931535.1. Taxonomy (NCBI): domain Eukaryota; kingdom Metazoa; phylum Mollusca; class Bivalvia; order Unionida; family Margaritiferidae; genus Margaritifera; species Margaritifera margaritifera. The sequence goes on from JAQPZY010001559.1 coordinate 3,284,468, forward strand.
TACCACCAAATCTCTAATTTATCGTTATATCTATTACATTTTGTCTTCAAAGTTGAATATATATTAATATGGCTTCCTGTAGTATATCGTATACTCTAGAATCCTATTATTATGTTCCTTGATCTTTGTCCTGATACGAGATGAAGGAATATTACAATTATTCTAGAGCCAATACAAGTTTTGGAAATTTACGTTATTGTTGGTCGCAGTAAAGAGGAATCATAAGATAAGATAAGATCCGGAAATAATAGTCTAACTTAAAAATGTGAAATCAATAAACTTTTGAGCAGCTCTGGATTTTTTTAATTAGCTACATGACAATAAGAAACGCGACACTCATAGGTCGCCATCCATAAAGGAATATCACGGGGGACTCTGTGCTTCACCGTATCCTCCTCGTGTTTAAATTGAAGTACGTAATGACTAAACTATCCATTGGCTTGGATGAAAATTATCTGTTTGTTTCTAAACATGTTCATCTCTTTACATAAATGGGTTATGTTTGAGTCAAATGAGCGTTAAACTGTGTTGCAGGAAACGCTTCGGGTACTTTGTTACAAAAATTTCGCGTTTTTCTTTGTTTTCTGTGCGTTTAAAATTCTTTACAATGGATACATCGTTACATATATGTATGGTAGCATAGTGTATTGGGTAGGTAAGTCTCATACTTTTTGTGCACATTGGATTTGCTGTGCTCTTCGAAGGAATACAATTTGACTACTTCAGAACTCGAACATCCAAACGTATCCTCATATACAGTTAGTGCAGTACAAGTCCGTACCAATAAATGGTAATGACACCCTTGATGTTCATATGAGGGACTTTACATAAAAGATAAAGTTAATTAGAAAAGCTGCGACATTTTCTCAATTTCATTGGCTTAATTTTTACTGTTGCATCTGTGATATTTCTCCGTCTATGTTAGTGATAATAATCTGAACAACGCCAGTCATAAAAATAGTCCATTAATTCTTTTCGTCACTTTGGGGGAAAGATACAGTGTAGAAAAGCAAATTTCAAAAATAGCCTTTCCCTAGACCTATACGTGTCGAACCTCTGAGGCAGTAATTTCTGGTGTTTTCTATGCAGCAGAATTTGTATCAGGCAAATTGGGAATTTTGCCGTTTTATTCATTTCTTATGATAAATCAGATGAGGTGTCCATAAATCGCTGCAAATACAAGCGAAACAGGCCGTTAAGATACGGTGCACAAAACGGGCATTTTACTACTAATATGGACAAAACTTGAAGACGTGATGAAAGAGCTTTCATATTTGTTTTTAATTAATCAAGAAATGTGATAAAAGAGATTTCATATTTATCTTTAATAAATCAAGAAACCTTACTCTGAACACTAATGGATTTGGCAGGTCATGGACTTTGAATGTTTTACAATTTTAAGCAAGTAGAGTCCAACATACTTAACCTATCTGGTAGTTTATATAAACGTTTCTTGCTCTCTTAGGTATGCAAACACCTTGGATATTCCAAATGTAAGAATATGCAGATACGGGCTACACTCGTTTAGGCATGCAGTCGCTAAACTCGAATTATCTTCAAAACAATTTTCGAACAACTTCAAATTTTAATAAAGGTAAAAGCCTCCTAAGGACCTGTTTGCGATCGTATTGTGTAAATGCTACATAAGTAGACAAAAGTAAAGATGTTGTTGCTGCTACTCCCATCATTTACTGCATGTGTAGTGTTTGAGTTGTCAGTCATGTAGATTGTCTATAGATTTTAGTTACCCTTATGTTGCCTATACTTAGTCTTAGATGGATTTTTTCTCCCTACTGAAGACGTATATTACCTATTTTAGCTCTGCAGCATTTGTAATTCTTTAGTTTCTCTTTTGTTCTGTAGTTTTGCTTATAGTTTTAGTTGTTTTATAGTCTGTAGTTCTTTTGTAGCTTTGAGTTACTTTGAATTCCTAATATATATGTGTGTATGCTCTTAATTGATGTCTTGTAATATATATGCATCCAATGCCTATACACTAATCATATATGTGTACTTTATGTTCATATGTGCATAGTCTTATCCGACATTTTGTCCATTACTCGTGTATCTTTTAATGCTACAGGTAACTGTAGAGCAGAATCTATTCATGTTAATTGATTTCATTTCATGGAATCTTTAAATTGAAATTGATTATGTATGTATTTTGAGCATAGAGAAAAGCTTCTTAATATCTAGTTAGGTAATTAAATTAGTATGTTTATATGTATGTCGGTATTGTATGTGTAGATATATGTACATGCAGATGTCTTAGTGTTTTTCTTTCATTTTGTAATCACACACGCATATATGTAATTTATTGTATGTATGTATGTATATATGTGTGTATGTATGTATGTTTGTATGTTTGCATGTATGCATATATGTATTTCTGAGTGATAAAGTTAATTGTTATTTTTTTGTTAAAAGACGGTACAATAGTTCCAGTGAGCGAATGTCTTTTATTATGCAAGTGCAAACTGATTCTAAATACAATTTGTGTCTATAGAGGGCAAAAGTTGACAAAATATGTTACCTGATTCGATCAAACTTCTGCAACCTGAAAACATCAATTCTCAATTGCTATACATCACTCCTTACAGTTCAGAAACAATATTATCAAGATATTAATACATTTCACTAAAAATGTCCACCTTCATGCCAATCACCTTTCATGGTGTCAGTTTATTCTTAATGTATTCAAAAACAAAAAAAAAAAAAACAGTGGAACTAATTTATTGTTTTACAGGAGGAGTCCATTTCTCTGTTTCATTCAATCGTCTGCTAACAATATTAAATTTTATCTCCCAGGATAGTTGGAGGAAATTATCATCATTTTCATACCCGGGGCTATACGGCCAACTATGTGTTGACGTTCTGAAAAAGGTTAGCTCCACTAGTTTGGATGATACTGCAGCCTCTATTGCCTTTTTTAGTCCACATTTATCCGCAACTTTGAGAAGGAACAAAAATGTTGGTAACATTCTGTTTGTAGTGGTCGTCATCTGGTTTATTTGCTGTATAATATACTGCTCGCATATTCCAAGGATTCTTTCATATTGAAATGTATGCGCAATGGTTGCAACTGGTTCCAGATTTGTCTCTAAAAATAAAAAGAATAAAAAATTCTGAGTAATAGCAATATCAAATTATTGATATTTTTCTAACATTAGGACAATATTTATTCTGATCACAAACTTATCAACAGGATATGTGTTGTGTGTATGTGTGAATTGTTCTTTTAATTTATTGTGTCGGGTCTCTCTCTCTCTCTCTCTCTCTCTCTCTCTCTCTCTCTCTCTCTGTCTCTCTCTCTCTCTCAACCCAACATACAGGTTTGCGCTTACTCCTCTATCCCACAATGTGCGATTATATGAAGAAATGTATATGTAATAACACCGATATAATCAAACAGGTTAGATATAATGCATCCCAAGCAGGAATCAAACATATGCCGCGATTAACAGCACCTATCGTCTGGCTCTCATGGTCTAGCATCCTAATCCAGTCTGCCTGCAGTCATCTCTCACCCCCCTCGAAAAAAAAGGTTGGAACAAGGCCAATGTTAAGGACATGAGATACATGAGAAATCACTCACATAATGACTTGATTTATGAAAGGAAATACACAGCATTGTCATAATTATTAGTTTTGTGAATTATGTATTTTATAAACAGTTAAAATATACTGTCTTTGAAATAAGGTTGAATGAACCCATGTTGCCCCTTGTAATTGATAAGTCTGCATTATGTCTGTGTTACTACATTTGTATTATTGTATTTAAAGAAAATCTATATAATGAATAGAAACATAACAAAATACTAGATCTAAACTTTAATTTATAACTTGAATATTGTTCATATATAGGATACCTACACAGTACTGCATGCTTATTAAATATAACTGACAAAATGCTTTATGCAGATATTTCCACACAATTGATTTATATTCAAAGACAATATGAATAATTAATAAGAAAATTAAATACTAAAATAAAAATGCATCAATTACAATTCGTTTAAATAATAGAATGTATAAAATCCAACTAGGGCCTGCATGCTAGTTATAAGTAAAGGACTTTTCATGCAAATATCCCCACACCATTTGAAAATTTTCATAATGTATAAGCCTATGTATATCAATAGAAATCTCTCCCTCGCCCGCGGACTAGTATTACAGTAAAACTGTGTCGCTCGGTCTGAAGTCTGATTATGAGTATGAAGCTTAATGAGTGATGATAAGATTTTAAGTTGGATTGCTTCCAATGTTGCATGCCTCCCTCTGTTGCAGTGGTTCCCAAACTCCGGGTCACGACCCAAATGAGGGTCGCTAGGACTCTCGGGACTCTATACTGGTACTGTATTTCTGGTCTCAAAAGATGGTATTTAGGATCGCGATCAAAACAGTTTGGGAACCACTGCTCTATTTTACCTGAATCCTTTGATGCAAATTCGCTTACAAACAAAGTCTGATTACATGCAAGAAAGCAATGAAGCGACAACCCTCGATTACCACAATAAGGACCTAGCGTTACCAGTGGAGGCGGTCAGGAGCACCCAAAATTCAAGAGATGACTGCCTCTAGGGTCTACATCAAGAGGTTGTGGGAGAGGATTTTGTTGACATTTATGACAAGCATTACCTTCACTCAAACTAAAGATGAATATATATATATATATATATATATATATATATATATATATATATATATATATATATATATATATATAAATGAGCCCTGAGAATTTCTTTCTTGAATAGATTACCAATAAAAAGAACAATATCTTAGATATTTGCAACATTAGCCAATCAGTCTTTACGTACCCAAACCTGTATGTATCGTAGCAGTAAACAAAATTAAAAGATGAAAAGATCCAATGCAATTAATAACAACTAGCGGTTTTCTCAACACTGCGCAAATTCAGATAACCTAAAAGTTAACACAAAAAGATTCTCCTGTCAAACAATGTATGCAATTCATGTTGACATCCACTGACAAAGGCATTTCCTTGACATGCATGCTTATGAAAAATACAAGAAGGAATAAAAATATGTTCTGAAAGTGTATTTTCTAAATATGCTAGGGCTGAAAAGTCAAATCGAAAAGATGTGACGTGTGCAATGCTTTTAAGAAGATACCAAACAATGAAAGCCAGAAAACGTACAATTTGATGAAGAAAATAAATTTTTACAAGAAATGTGTAAAGGCTTTTGAGGAATAAAAACCAATTACAAATTCTTTAAGCATATTCTAAATAATTGAATGTGGAAGAACTTTATAAAAAAGAAACCAGGAAAATATATATTTTCCAAAAATGTATCGATGGACACACCAAGACCTATCACCATAGACATGACTCAGATAAAGCTGTTCATTTCCCAATTAGGTCAAAAGTGTTAATCTTTTTTTAAAAAAAAATTCTTTTGTTTTGTTGTTGAGATTTTACATAACTGATAGCTATGGATGAGCTACATAGGAGTCTGGTCAGAAATTGAAAATTTCAAAATACAAGCCGTAATTGAAAATGAATAAATGCCCAATACTATTTAGTATTTAAATTATACAAGATATACTGAGTGATCAAGTAGTTTACAAATTCGAAGATTTATATGTATAGGATATACAGTACAATTCACTTGATTTTTCATTTCTCCACTCGTCGCAGTTGGGCAGTAAATCTACACTACTCTGTATCCGCAATGAAGCTGCAATGTGGAGGGATAAATACATACAAATCACCACCACGACTCGGCAGGCACATCTGGTGCTTCTTCACGTCAGAGGAGGTTGGTCGCCATTATTGATTGATTGATATTTGAATAGCCGATGCATAAAGACCACTCATGGAAATGCCTGAGATGTCAGGATGATTTATAATCGGATACAATTAGAAGAATAAATCGTTTTTATTTCGATTATATATTTGACTATACAAAAGTTCATTTCAAAATAATACTGTATATTCAATACATGTGTGTTTAGAAAAGGCTGATCAGCTTCCACGCAGTATACTTCTATTTGCAATTATTGCCGATGTCAAAGATGTATATGCATTCACAATTCAGTTTAAGCTATGTAGCCCAAGAAGTTTACATTATGATCCGTTGAAAGTAGATCACGGACGTTTCTAAGAATTGTGCGTTTTTACTTTATTCAAAGAAATCAGACAAAACTTACACGGACTTGACGAGAGGCACACTTTTTATCTTCCCTTGAACAGCAATAGCTGATCATATTGTTGCAAAGGAAAATAAATCTGAGATCTGGACATTTAAATTCAAAATGACCACCATTATTGTTTACAACCAAAAGGACATAAAACACTATATTTACACTGAAATGTCAATCAGGTACTTAGTCCCGAACCAGCAACGGCGGAATACACTGTCAACAACAGCACGTGTTCACAACGTTGAATCCAAACAACTTTGAGACAGCTAGATTTTGATGCAAAATGGTCTACTGGGGTGCTGGGATATTTTTTCTTTCATCACAAGATAATAAAAAATTGGAAGTAAAACGAGGTATAAACTATTTTTTTTCTTTTTCCCACAAATCAGAGCAGACAATTGTTATAAGCTTTTCATAAAGAATTCAAATCCCTTCTCCACCCCCACCCTGCCCACCGCTTCGGAAATTCAATGGTCTGTCCCTAAGAGAGACTCGGCTTCACCTTCAAGGAATGTTCTGCAGACATAAAAGCAGTAGTAATTGATAACACTGATATAAAATATAGACAAGACTTGGTGAATACTCTCGTAGGAATAATGACCCGTGATTTGTCAATTCTTTTAAACAATGAACAACTGATGTTTTTCCATCTCATATGCATTTTAACTGTTGTTTTCTTGTGTAGAAAATATACAACAAACTTTTGACTCTATTTATGCTGATAAAGAATGTATTCTTAGTTAAAGCTTTGTCACTAATCCTATAATTTACTTTATTAACACCATATATTCTGTGTGGTTCATCTTTGGTGCTATTTACATCATCGCAATGGATAACCATCAAAATACTTTTATATGAAAGAAGCAACGACTACATTTGATAAGGAATTTTGTAATAAATATATTGTGTTTCCGTCTAATGCTGATGAGATTTGCTGTTACTAGCGTGTGTTGCTAACGGTTTAAAGTTTATTAATTCTAATCATATAATTTATTTTCTGAAATTGTATTTCCATTTCGCTGTAGCAGGAATCTTCAAAGCAACTTTGCAACTGTGCCAGTTGTCTTCACTTAAATGGTAATCAAACTGTTTTAATGTGTAGAAAAATGCTGAAAACAAATTATGACCTGACGATATATCAAGTTAATTCACCATATATGCATTTATTTATGTATGATCGTTTGTAAGTGTATGTTATTTCTCACCTTTAATTACTGTTACTTTACATTGTTGTTGCATTCTCTATACCATTGATTGCACTCTTCGTAATATAAAGAGGACAAACTATATCAATCAACATATCTCTTAAAAAATGTGAGGATTGGGTATATGATATTTTCAGTTGGCTTTTAGCTGATAATGAAATTGAGTTGTTGAAATAATGCGCATCCGTCCTTTAGCCCCTACTTTAATCATTTGATTTGCTTTTTGTTCTTTCTCTCTCTGTTATTCTCGCTGTTTCTTTGTACATCTTTTCCCAATCGTGAATAATTTAATGACATTCACTTTGAGATGTTCATCGGTGTCATGCAGCACATATTACAGCGACTGCTCACAACCTACTCTCTCTCTCTCTCCATGTTATGAATTGAGCCAACTTTTTGTTTTATATTTTTGTAAAGATATGTTTAAATATATTAACATACACATAGTTCAGAAAATCTTTATCAACAATGGAACTTTAATGTTGATGCGTCTGTTCCTGAGAGACATGCTAGTGACGAAAAGCAAGTTTTACCAGTTTGATTATCCATTGTTTTGAAATAACGGATACATATGAAACTTCCGCATCAAATATACAGATTTGTTCATATAGTCATTCGGGGAAAAAAATGCATGTATCGTGAACATATGAGCATGGATTTACATGTCTTAAGTAGTGGTGAGCGCATCGCCTCTCTTTCTCTCCCTCTCTCTCAAAATAATTTGACTTGATACATGGTTGTCGGATGCGACTCCGCGAGAAAGCCTGGTGTGCTGATTTATTCTCCGTGAATAGCCACATCAAATCTCTGCGCGGGAAGAGGGGAGAGGGACTTTTTCTTATTCCTCTCCACCCCCACCATGATGCGTAGATAAACTAAAAATTACGTTTGTTGTACTGTAGATGAATTATCTCCGTTTCTCAAACAAGATGACTGTAACAAGTTTTAAAATGTTTTTAAAAATATTTTTTTAAAATTAAAAAGTTGGAAATATCTTGGTCAAATGTAAAGGTATGCTGATTTGTTTTTGATCTTTTTTAAAACTGGCTAACCAGCTCAAAATAGTGTGCCTTATATAAATTAGAGAGACTTGCGCATTGATTTAAATTAGAAGTAAACCTATATCATATAATTTTTCGTACTTTTAATAATACATATTTGTTTAAGGTATGACAAAATTAATGCCCGACATTGAGAATGACTCCAAATATCTACATGAATCGTCAATACTAAATTCACGTGTAGCAGACGTAATTGAGCGAAAGCAGCATGCACTAGTACCATGTATTGTTTTAATTTCCTTATATATGTGTGTATTGAAACAGACAAGTTCGAACTCGAATAACCATGACACAGACAGGGTCATTTCATCCCACAGTTTTCTTAACCTCGTGATTGAAATAAACTAACGATTGTAATGGCAATGTGATGGACACTATCAATAAATGATTGAAACTATTAGCCATGTTTTTATTCTAATTCCACTGGTCTACAATTTTTTTCGAAGTCGTCTGCTTCAGAAATAAAATGTGCTATTTATTAGGGATTTTGATGTGCTGCATTCAAATATGACAATTAAAACAACTGATTGGCTACTGTTTCCAAGATATTTAAGTTTTTACACTTTACGTCAATGTATATGTGTACATAGTACACTTTTAATCATAAATTGTAAACCTAGATCTTTTCATGTGTTTATAGTTGATTTACATGATAATATTTCACCTGTCCTGTTTATGTAACACTTTAAAGAAAGGGTTATATAAATAAAAAATATATTGAAACAAAAGTCTGAAAACTATTATGTATATATAAGTACATAGTTTAGTCCTTATTCAGTGTCTACTCAGCGCTTCTTGGCTTGTCTCTTATATTCATTAAATGGAGCATCTCTTGTCACTGTCCAGCAATAGTCTGCAAACTTTGATGGGCTCCATTTGCCCTTATAGCGTTTCTCCATTGTTGCAATGTCCTGGTGAAATAGCTTGCCGTGCTCGTCGCTCACTGCTCCGCGGTTCGGTGGAAAAGAATCTAGATGAGAGTGCAAAAAATGTATCTTTAGTGACATGTTGCAACCAAGGCTTTTGTATGCCTTGAGGAGGTTTTCCACAACTCCCTGTAGTTGTCTGCCTTGTTGTTTCCGAGAAAATGTGTTGCCACTAAGGTTTTCCATGCCGTTTTTTCCTTGCCACGCAGTGCACGGTGAAATGCATCATCTCGAAGAAGTTCACGAATCTGAGGACCAACAAAGATACCTTCCTTTATCTTAGCTTCACTTAAACTTGGAAATTTTCCACGGAGGTACTTGAAAGAAGCTTGTGTTTTGTCCATGGCCGTGACAAAGTTCTTCATCAGACCCAGCTTGATGTGCAAGGGTTTTAACAAAAATCTTCCCTGATTCAACAAATTGTTGATGCTGAACACTTTTCATCCCAGACTCCAATGACTTTTGGAGTGTCCAATCTCTCTTGATGTAGTGAGAATCTCTCGACGACTATCCCATTCACAGAAATAAGCAGCAGTACTTTGTGTATCCAGTCTGCAGACCAAGCAAGAGAACAAGAACCTTGAAATCGCCACAAAGCTGCCAATGATGTTGGTCATAGTTTATGCACCTCAAAAGTTGTTTCATGTTTTCATAGGTTTCCTTCATATGGACTGCATGACCAAATGGACTTGATGGCAAAACACTGCTATTATGCAGCAAAACAGCTTTAAGACTCGTCTTCGATGAATCATTGAACAGTCTCCACTCATCTGGATCATGAACGATGTTGAGGGCTGCCATCACACCATCGATGTTGTTGCAGGCTACAAGATCACCTTCCGTGAAGAAGAATGGGACAAGATCCTTTTGACGGTCACGGAACATGGAAACTCTAGCATCACCTGCCAGGAGATTACACTGCTGTAGTCTGGAGCCCAACAGCTCTGCCTTACTCTTGGTTAGTTCCAAATCCCTGACAAGGTCATTCAGTTCACGTTGTGTTATGAGGTGTGGTTCAGAGGAGGAGGATGGGAGAAAATATGGGTCATGTGACATTGATGGTTCAGGAGTATAAGTTACATCCTCTTCCTCTTCCTCGTCTGACTCAAGTGAGAATGATTCTGTTGCATCAGGAACCAGCAGTCCTTCTCCGTTGGGTACTGGGCGTATAGCTGATGGAATGTTTGGATAATGCACAGTCCACATTTTCTTCTTTGACACACCTTTCCCAACTGAAGGCACCATGCAGAAGTAACAATTGTCGATATGATCTGTTGGCTCTCTCCAAATCATTGGCACTGCAAAAGGCACATTTTTCGCACAAGTGTTACAGCATATGTGTGGGGCCCACATCTTGTCCTGATCTCCAATTTTGCAGCCAAAATAAAGGTGATAGGCTTTCTTAACCATAGTGGTTATACTGATCTTTTGTGATGCAAAAGTCACTTCACCACAAACATAGCAGAAGTTATCTGCATTGTTCACACAAGTACGAGGCATCTCTGCTCACTTTGGCTAAACATAAATATGTCCATTTGCAAAATCAAACACTTAAAAATAAGAGAGCATGACACTGTATGATTTGTAGAGCTAATATAGTTCAATTTCTTCAGCAGAGTGATGTAAGCTTAGTTGTGATTGCATCATCCATGACTTATAGGAATAACATCATACAATTCATATCATGTATGATGCAATACCAGCTTCAGATTACATCATTCATTGTTTTGCCTACAAAGCAAGTACTGTCCAAACCCAGTCATAGATTTATTCATAGATCCAGTCAAATATGTATTTTAGTCATTTATGGTTTAAATTGAGATCCCTTCCCTTTATAATTCACTTATCGTCCGCCGTTCCCAAGTCAATGGTTGTATATACTGACCCAGTATCATATCTTTAAAACTAGAGCCAATCAACAATTGTAAGCATCATTTTCGTTCTTAATGACCCAGAATTAGTCAAGTTTGACAACAATTATTGCGGAAGCATTTTGACTGTAGACCAGTGTTATATATTCGTATTATGTGATATCGGAGGACAGTGGTTGTTGAATGTGGCATTGATGGGTGTTTGTTGCTCTGTTAATTGAGCGTGTTGATGCTGCTAAGCGTAAGTTTGAAAAAAAATGAATCAATCCGATACCAATGATCATGGTTGTTGGTTTCGTGATCGTTCTTCTCTAGTTTCTGACACATTTACAAGCTTTTGGATATCATCAGTCTCGTTTTGGTCAACCACATCGCTATCAATCTCCTTATTGTCATTAGATTGTTCGCGTGTTCTTCGAAATAGATTACCAGTCAATGTTATACCATTTTTAACTAGTTTTACATATATACACTGTTTAATACAATGATTATTCTTAGTTTTTATCAGTAGATTAATCTGGTTAAAGAGAAAATGTAAACAGACAGGCTAAGGCACATACAACATGGTTGCATTATGATTTATGTGTGCATTCTGTAGTAGCTTACTTGGTCTCCGCGCTATATATACGTACATTGTCTAATCGTCCATAGTGCCAGAGCACAATGTATCTCAGCTGACAACATTATTTCTGGGCCATTGCGAACTTAACTATCTACATTAGTAACGAACCTTATGTGTTATCAAATATGTGTTTACCTGTAACTCAATGTTAACGGCTAACTGAATTGAAACACCTAATTGCGTGAAATCTGTTCTGGAACCAGAAACATTTCCCATTTTTGGACCGTGTTAAAGTGTAACAAAAACACGTGACCTCTAAAAAAACGCTACCTGCAACTACATAATCTCTTTCGACTTTTCCTTCCAATACATATTTTTTTAAAATCTAGTCATGATTTCTCAAATGCTAATGTAAACATTTTCCAGCGATTATCATTAATAAGATATTGTTACTTGTGTGCTGTGCCATTTGAAAGAAAGTATATATATAATATACTTGCTATATTGGCAATTGGTCCGCCCAATACGAATATATATAGTCGTAAAAAAGAAGTGTAATATGTTTTGATCATTCTTTTGGGAAGATACAGTGTGGAAAACAATTCAGCAAAAACCTCTCCCGAAACCTCTACATGTTGAACAACAGAGGTAATAATTTCTTGTGTTTTAGGTACGCCTGGATTATTATAATGTACATTGGGATGATTGTTGTTTTATTCCTTTCTAACGATAAATTGGATGGGGTGTCACTAAGCTGCTTCAAAATGCAAGCGAAAATGCTTCTTGAGATTTGGTGCACAAAATGGGGTCATGCGCGATAACGAGTTATTCAAACGATTCACCTAAAAGTCGACACTGATTATCTTCAAACAATCAAATCTAAGAACAAACAGCTGAATTATACTCGCATATTAATACAGGTCACTGAGTGCGCGCGATCAGTAATATCAATAGGTTCAACATTTCCTTACATACTGCTCTTATCTCAGATATTTTTCAAATGGTGTATGGATATTTGCAAAATAATACATGCGTCAGAGATTTTTAGCAGTTAGGCATATCATGAATTTTTTTATTATATATATATATATTTTCTATTGTGTGCCAGTCATTATTCAGATTTATTTATTTTTAAATGGGTAGTGAAACTGTGTGGGCCAGAACTTTCAATTCGTGCTATGCGGATATTCGCATAACAATTTCTTGTCAAATATACTTAACGTGCATATATTTCATTATAGTATTATTATACCGAGATGAAATACAATGAAACCATTCAATTTAGTTTCCATGAATTTCTTTGATTAATCAAACAAATATGGTTTAAAACTTGTATTACTGAGTTGTCTCTATTGTCAATCTCTACACTACTGACTCTGAAAGCTTTCTGTTTGACACATCTCATTTCCAAGGATTCTGTGATGCTCCGAGTTCAGTTTCAATATACTTAGTAAATTACAAATTTGTATTTAACGTTTTTATTTGTGTTGTGAATATAAATTAGTCCTGTGATAGAAATTGGTATTGAGCAACAATGTTAAATACTATAAGGCAGTTCAGGCTCGAGCTTCAAGACTCCATTATAAAGTAAAAGAAAATGAAAACGTGTTGCATGCTCCCTAGTTTACTGTTGACTAGTATAAAATTTCCTACAGACGATCCTAATAAAGATGCCTCACATTTTAACATCTGGAACAAGAAAGATGAAGTTTCAAAAGTCAATACAAATCGTAAAGTATACGTGATCAGTTTGGTTCAAACTACATCATGATTTACCTGAAATGGCCAGAAAACATTTAGGATGGAGGCATTTAAGGAACATAATCATGTCTTGGTAAGTCTGATTATCAATTATCATTCGTGACGGGTCTGCACTGCTCTTAATCATCTTGGAAAACACACTTGATCCCTCCATTAGTAAATATTTGGCAAAGTGCAGCTCTTTTCCTTCCACTATGAGGGTTATGTCTGTCAGGTCAGATTTCTTAAATAAATCAGATGTCTGTTCATCTTCTACCTTCCGCAATTTAGTCTTAGGCGCCATAACTGAAATAAAATGTATGTATGCGAATATATCATATGTTCGACTTTCAATATCACTTCAAGATAGAAAGGTATCAAACTAAGTTAAAACTAACCTGATGAATTATTTTACTGTCAGTTGAATGGAAACTATTGTTCTGCATGACTTGATCTTAAATATCTGATTTGTAGCTTATTTTATTTAAAAAAAGAACGTACATATGTGATACCTACTCAATGTAGTAATACTATCCGTTCAGAAGTGATAGCAATAAGAAGTTGAGCAACATGACCACAATGGTGGATACTAAAACTGTATCATTTTCATTTTGGACAAAACAAGACATCATAAGAATTATTTTATTGAAAATTCCATGTCGATATGACTATCCATCCAGGAGTATCGATAATAATATTTTCAAGATGTCAGAAATGGTGGCCATTTTTGGATGTCTGATTGGCATCGGTTTCATCTAGAAACCAACTGGACATCATAAAAAGGTCTTTTAGTGAAAATCCCATCCAAATGTTACCATTGATTTAGGAGACGCATTGATACAAGTTTGCATGTACCGGCAATTTTGGATATCAGAGCGGCACCATTTTCATTTAGGACCATCATAAGGAGTATTTTAGTGAAAAGCCCATTTCAATAGGTTTATCCGCTTAGGAGGAGAAGCTATAATTTGATTTTCAAGATAGGTATCATGGCGCCATTTTAGATGCCTGATGGAGAGATTTTCATTTAGAACTAAATCGATCTTGAAATAAATATACTTTTTAAAGTATCATGGCAATCCTTATAGTAGTTTAGAAGGAGTACCAATAACACTCTTACTAACGGACGCTTGACAACGGACGAAAAGCCATAGCATAAGCTCTTCTAGTCCATAACCAGTTTAACTAATATACTGCAAAATCACCCAGATAACAGATGCATATGCCTTTGAAGGTTTGACTAAGACACTAATACAAGTATATTCCATTTTCAACTTTGAAGGTGTCGCTATATGTTGAAAAGTTGCTTGAAAGGAGATGATGACATAATCTTTGTTATTGCACTTACAAAATCGTGACAAGAGAGTTCACTGAGCATATTTTCCTTTATGTACACTATCGAATCCTTTGTTCCGACCTGCCAAGGGGGCCTGGCTTTGTTTAGAAATGTATTTGCCTTTGCATGTGAAAGCAAGTCAAACTAACCAAGAGAGTTTTCCAATCTCACCATACAAATATATTGTCTCACATTTTTGTTCTTCTAAAAAATATAATTTTTCATACGAAATCAGTGTGTATGTGTTCGATAACAATATTATCAACATAACTCCATATCTCATATCAGTGTAGTAATAACAGTAAGGCATTAGTTACAAAATGTTGCAACTGTAAACCCAATGATAAAAGCAAATGTTTTATTCTTTTATGTAACACAATGTTTCTTGTAGCTGTTACAGTGATGATCTTTTTTAACAGAATAATTTGAACCATTGTATTTAAAAAGGAACCTTAAATATAAAAACTAATCAATTATTTCCCAATCATGTGTTTCAGAATACAAAAGACAAACGTTTAGAATGTCCAAATATTACTATTTTTTCCCTTTTTTCAACATTGACCTTTAATCTTCTCTTTCTGCAGTATACATATAATTCATTCAAAGTTTTCTGAAGATCTTTTTCGTGCTCTGCAAGATTAACATTATCGTCAGCATAGAGGGGTAAGAAAATACTTTAAACTTTAAAGTACCCTCTAAGCAATTTGCTTTCATCTTAGCTCATGATATGATTATTCGGCAATCAAATCAGTTAACCATCAGTAATACATTTTGTAATGATTAGTATGCAGACGACAATACCATCGGCATTATATATTTTCTTTTCTCTGTCTCTTTTACTCTCTCTCTCTCTCCCTCTCTCACCCCGTTTTAGAATGCCTGACAATTGGTAACAACCACATACTTTCTATTTTTAAAAACGGAGTTATCTGGTTATAATACTGATTGACAAACATGTTTAAATTAGCCAAACTGTGTAATATATTTGAAATGGTAATGATATCAGAACCTGAAGCGGTCTCCTCAGTTTGAGTCGACTGAACTGCTTATGTAGCAGGACTTTCTTTATTATATGTTTGTATGACTTCTAAAAAGACTGCAATAGTCAGTCAAGCGTATGATGCACATGTGACCCAAGCATAGAATGTACATTTGCTACAATCATATTATGTATATCTGACTCTTAACTAAAGTATTTGCAAAATAATGTCATATTTCTCTCAAAATGTATGATATGTTATTTTTTATTCTTTTATTTGCATTTAATTTCGTTTAAGTTAACAATGCCTTGTAACAAATATTTTCAACGAGTATCCGATGCTGAAAAGAAAAAAAAGGTAGATTAAATTGAAATTATCGAATTTTAGTAAATTGGACTTTACGATGGAATTAACATTACATAATTATATGAAGAGTAAATGGTTTGCAGCACCGTGTAGTCAGTGAGTTTGTGAATAATGCAGTCAACCTTTGATAAGAGTGAGGGGCGGATTTAGAGGGATTCGTGGTCTTGAACCGAACTCCTTTTCGAGTAAGTATAACCCTTTTCAGTTTAAACAAGGAAGAAATGTGACCATCATAAGCAAAACGATACACCCCAGTTTTAAACTCGAACCTCATTAGAAAATAAATTATAGATTCGCCAGTGAGATAAATGAGATTCTGATGCAAAAATGTTGATTATATAATGTGAATGTCGGAAAAATGTAAAACTCTGAAAATCTAAATTAATCTCCACCCTCTCGACATTTATCCCAAATGTATGAACTGGAGAAGGTAAAAAATAAGTTCAGTTCGGGAGAGGAACATGAAGTGTCATATTTTGCACATTAAAATTAATTTTAGCTAATCGGACGTTAGATTTTTACGATGGAATTACATAAATATACGGAAAGTATCTGGTTTGTACTACCGTGTAGTCAGTGAGTTTCTGAATAATGTAGTGAACCTATTATAAGAACCACAAGATATTGAAGGGAAACAGAACTTAATAGTATTGTGAAAAACAATTAGTTAAATGTTAAAAGTAAATAAATGAATTGTGAATGGTCTGCAGAAATTAAAAATGAACATGACTTTTAAAAGAAAACCTTTTGGATACCATCTAAAAGAAAACTAAAACTGATTTAAATGAATCAATGAATTAATCTCTGAGATCACAAATTTACAATTACTACGCAGGTTTGTGTTTGAACAATGGATTATAATTTTACATGAGGAACTCATAAAGAAACTAACATAGTAGGCATGAGTAGCAAAACGAAGAGAAATATCTATTTCGAATAAAGAAACAAAAATCTTGAAAACAATGTCCAGATATCTAGAAACAAAGAACAAATTAAGACATTGTTACCAAAATTATATTAGTTATATATTTTAATTATATATGTTGTCTTTACCAATGCACATTTTGAGGACAGAAACTCGAAGTTAACTCCTCTCTTTGAAGTAGAAACTGTCTCAAAACAAATATTTTAGACAAAGTTTATTTATTTACTCATCAGTTATTTTTTACTTCACCTTTTCCTTAATTTTTGTCATATTTTGTAACCCTCAGTCTTTTCAAAACAAATAAAATATCAATCTCAAAATTGAACATTCAAAGTGACCTAGAAATTCCTTAAATTACTTTCAACATTTTCTTTTAAGCCTTTTATCTTACCATGTTGTAGTAAATCCCGTTTTGGTTCAGTAGATAGAGTGTTTACTTCTTACAGAACACAAAATGTTGCTAGTGATAGCTAACCTTAATGTTGTCTACTCAGTGTATTATTTTACAAATAGATCGGTTATTTTATTTTTAAATTGTACATTGGTCCAGCAACTCACATACAACTTTTTTCCGTTACGTTTACATATGGACCATTTGCATATTTATGACTCCCAGACCAGGTCTTTAAGTGAGATTTACAACTGGTAAAAAATGTGGTTCTTCGAAAGCCTGAGAGTTAGGATTATCAACCGGCGATGAAATTTAAAACCGTTAACACCCTTTCCCAGACTGAATCCAATCATGACCCTAAGTGTCACATGCTGTCAGTGAGGAAGCCTTAATGATACGTGATACATATCATGTAACAGTGTTTAGGGTGTTTTATCAATAGAACAACACCCCAAACTATGTTATATTGTATGTCTTAATGCATGCATATAATCTGGATAAGATGAATGTGCAACAGATCACATGCGAAGCTTCAAAAAGTAAATTAATTTATAGTGTCAGCACACAAGGCTACATTTGAGTGACTAACATGACTTTGTGAATATTAAGCACAACCGTTCCTTTGTATGTCTATCTCAATTCAGCATGCTCATGTTCAATGCAATGTTCAGTTTGTTAATAACAAATTGACACACATGCATGCATAATTAAATTGTATCCTACAATGCTAACACATTGTAACAAAGACTATAAACACAGCTTGATATATATATCAACAGTGCATAATTCTTGCGAAAGGCTCAGAGTACACAGAGTAAAACAAGTACATGTTAACTTTTTAAACACTGGTTTTACAAAATTCTAAATTATACGTTAATGCGCTAGAAAATGAGTGTAAATATTTTTACAAGGAAGCATATATTACTGAATGTGTATAAAAGTACAGAACCAGGCTTAACTATTTAAATGTGTACAAATCAAAATATCTCTGAAAAATTAACATACATGTACCCAAAGTGTTGCATTATGGAAAGAACAAGCATTAGTATCTGCCTAAAGTCTGAGACATTTTTAGTTTTAAAAAACTAAAACAAAGCAAACAGCAGAAACATATATTTCTGATTACCCATATTTCCATATTTCACATTTGTGTTGGATATTTATGCTCCCAGATGATTTAAAGACCTTACTTCATCACAGTTGCTATGAATTGTGACCTTTGTTCAACAAGCTTGCGTCAGTTCCTTGATCATTAACCATTTTTGGGTACAAACAATATCAAGCGTATAATCCCTAGTTGCTCGTTTACAACAATGCTCTTTGACGGAAGACATGTATCAGAAATGGATTTTCAAGATTGATGACTTTATATGATGTCACCTTTAAAAAGCTGCGTAGTATTTCAAACTTTCTTTTGAAAAATAGCTGCCAAAAGCTTTTTTCATTTTCATAGCTTCCAAAAGTATTCACTGTCTTATAGTGCCTTTCATTTATTGAAATAAATATGCTTGCTTGATTCTCTGTGACGAGACTCCCGCTTGGACTGCCTTTTACAGTACATATTTCTTGATAACTTTCAGATAGAAAAAGATGTGGATGCATTTCCTCCTTAGTATTGCATTCAAACTGAATTCTTGTACAATATATTCCTAAATTCACGGCAGTACATCAATATTCAATGAGTTACGTGCTGAAAACAAAGTTGCAAAATACACAAATGTAAATATTACACTACATACTAAAATAATATATGTAACAGACTACAGCACCACCTCATTTAAAGGTCGCCTCCCTTAAACATTAACCTCTGTCTAGCCATTGTCTTATGTTCCCTTCTTTTAATTTTGTCTACACTTTCAACCTATTATCAATAGCCACCACTCTTACAAAGAAAACCAAAAATATCAATCCGTTTTTATATGTTCACTGTATTTTCAATGTGCAGAAATGATCTCAGTGTAGCAGAGTTACATTATTATCTACACGAAATATGCCTGAGAGTGTTACAATGGTTTCACAATTAGATGTTTCTTATCAATTTGGCGTGAAATAAGCTATAAAGCAATGATAGTTTCACAACATTATATACATATATATATTACGCAGCTACAAAACTAGCACTTGGATTGAACTACAGCTGTTTTTTATATTTAGACTTCTTTCGCGTTCTGTGGAGTGGTAACTGATTATCATTTTTTTAAGTTTAAAATTGTCACAAATGTGAATAAAGCTAAACATATATTTTCTCAATCATATATTTAGATAACAAAACTATGTTGCAGTATAGTATTGCTGTGCGGGTGGAGGAGGAAACATTGCTCCCGAGATTGACATTAGGCGCTATGTACAGAAGATATCTTCAAAAGACAAAATAAATAAATGCAAAGCATATGTAATATGTCTCACGAGTTTAGCTAAATGGATTCGCTCTAAAATGTTAAACTAATATTCTGATAATGTATTTCTTCCAACAAATTCATTCCTTTAATAATGTACACTCCCCATATTTCTTCATCAAAAAGTGCCAAGTCTTAAACTATATTTTACAGTTTTCACAGCCATGAATAAATTCCCATTCCTAAATATGTAATCGTCTCTGCTAATTCACAACACAGTTGTTACATAAATAAACGTCATACTTCCCTAACATGAAAATGTAAAGACAAACATCTGAAGAAATTTAAAAAAATTCAAGATTTAAAATTTTTAACAAATGAGTCAGATCCATACTACACATGCAACCCTGAATGACTACCTGGTTAGTACTAGTATTCACGAAGCAGACGAACTGGTAACTTAGAGCTGCAATACTAAGATGTCATCAGTTTCACACTTGCCTGTTAATATTACAAATTGTCTCCCAATGATGTGAAAGATGCAAGTGTGGTCGCTTAGTCTGTTTTCAAAGAGAAGCAATTTTATACAAAAGCCATAGTTAAAAGTCTATTTTCCTACGCATATGAGCTATATCCAGGGACAGCAACCTACGTCATAACCGGGACATTTCATATTAACTGACTCAAGGTTAGGCATTTTCTAATTGTTGGCAAGGCTTAATTAAAACTATGCCCAGAGAACCCAGCAAATACCAGGGAATTTGCTGGAATATGAGCCTTATTATAGTCGTCCTTGTCTTTACAAACATTCGTTGACAGTTTGTAACAGTGCTATTACTTAAGATGTCAGGAAATGTTTTTGGAAAAAAAACCCGTCTATGTTAATACTTTTAAATACCCACAGATTCCTTATTACTTGCTGGGTACTATCGGGATAGTCTTAACTGAAGCTTGCCAACAATTACTTAAAACATTTTCAAAACTTGCAATAAAGAGGTAGACTCAGATATTCAGCATGCTAGTTTCCTTGTGTGCAATCAGATATTCAGCATGCTAGTTTCCTTGTGTGCAATCAGATATTCAGCATGCTAGTTTCCTTGTGTGCAATCAGATATTCAGCATGCTAGTTTCCTTGTGTGCAATCAGATATTCAGCATGCTAATTTCCTTGTGTGCAATCAGATATTCAGCATGCTAGTTTCCTTGTGTGCTATCCTGGTTGTAACTTTGGTTGCTGGCCCTGGTATCACTTATACATTTTATGACACAAACACATTAACATTCCACTCATACAAGTACAATAGTATGATGGCCTATGACATCCAAATTTAAACTTACCCACATAAGAAAAATAAGCAGGAGGACAATTCAAAGTGCGAGAAACATGACTAATTGTGACAAGATTGGTTCTACTCACATGGGTAATTAGCCCAAAAATGTACTTACAAAAATGGACATATTTTGGTGTGAAAGATCATATATTCTTTGAAATATCCGAAACACTTAATTGTGTCGGTGGGTGGGTATGTGGAGATTGAAAATGGCTGAAGCCCATATTACAAGCCATATTGAGAACACTGCAAGCGTGCTAGCATTATCCGCTCATGGGTTACGCCGACTCCTAGGATTAAATTGGATAATGCTTGTGTTCCATTCTATATAATATATAACTTTAAAATGTGTGTTATGTGGATTGAATCGGAAACTGAAATAATAGCAGAGACGTGTGCATCTATCCATGCGCTAAAATCCAATACTGACAAATTCAAGGCTGTTAACTGTTTCTCCATAATCGCTCACCAAACGGAGACGGGAAACTAGAACATATCTGGACTACTTTCGGGAGGGTTAAACTTTTGATGTCATTTTTGTATCTACTATCTTGGCGTAAAAAGTGGTCACGGTCATCAACATCCGAGCAAAATACAAAACACCCGAGTGCGACCAGGTCAAATGTCAACATGGTGTAAGTAATCTCTCTGTGTTAGATATGGTTAGAGACTCCTTGTTTCTGAATTTTGAAGCGTTGCGTAAAGATTAGGGGGGGGGAGGGAGGAACATTGTATGTTTCCATCCAAACACTGATGATTGCTTAGGTATGGGATTTCACTATATGGTGAAATAGTCGCTCTATAAAATCTGCATGACATCTACATGTATATTAAAAGGATAACATTAACAGCTCCAAACGATTATTAAACATGCATAGAACAGACTAATGGTCTAACCCACGATTGTGGTTGAATCATAATAAGATTTTGGTCTTGATTGTTTTGCTCATTCATCTGCAACTTCGCAAAGTCGTCATAAGAAGAATTACCTGTTCAGTTGGAATAAGAACATTTCCAGTCATATTATGTTTACAATTCTCTAGGACTTCTTTGATGGTAATTGTTTTATATCAAGCATTCTGTTAAATTTATAAAAACCCGCATATATAAGCAGTCATGAGTCTAACTTGAACAAGTGATTTTAAAACTTAATTTATTCACGTTATTTTAGCAGCCCTGTTGTCACTATGAAAAACAGTTACCTGGTTTATTTCAAACAGCCTTGTACGAGTACTAAACATTCATTATTGTGACTTTTGTATTGTTTTTCTTTGTATTTCCCGCGTTGTATATTCCAATTGGATCACATAACACACCTCATGATGTAACATTTCTCACCAAAGCGCGTTCGGGAGAAGGTCACAAATACGAGATTTGAGTCCTTTTTTTGCGAACTTTTCTTTGGTAAAATTGACTATGATTAATACAATTATAACAAAAACTGTTAAGTTTCCTACAGTAACATAACCTTCACCCCAATCATTTAAGCATTTTCCATTCAAAGAATGCCTACTAGGGAGCATCAAATTTTTCCTATGACGCACCTGTTGCTTTGTGTGTGTGTGTGTGTGTGTGTGTGTGTGTGTGTGTGTGTGTACACAATTGTGGTAAACATCACGTGTGAATGTTATTTACAAACTTATTCCACACAATGCCAAACATGACTACGATAACGCT
Organism: Margaritifera margaritifera; assembly: GCA_029931535.1. Lineage (NCBI taxonomy): Eukaryota > Metazoa > Mollusca > Bivalvia > Unionida > Margaritiferidae > Margaritifera > Margaritifera margaritifera. Next base: position 3,307,342 of record JAQPZY010001559.1, read on the forward strand.
GTCATCTTACATTGATATAGCAATATTACGTATGATTTGTTTGCTGCTTGAACATCGGCTTTAATGATCAAATGTCGCATGTAGGCAGTTTTCCTTTATTGTTTTGACAGCATAAGATCTGACAGCATAATGGAAGTGCAAAGTCACATTAAACATGCTAAGATCTTGTGCAGGCACAAATTCGATTATTCTTGATCGAACTGGATCTTTGCTTAACGGTTCTGAGTACAAAACAGTGTCCTCGTCTTCCCGTTTATAACTCGATTTTTATCTAATAATTTTCTATCCCTAAAATAATAATTAAGGTTTATGTTCCTGATTTGGTCACGACGCCATGTATTTTGGCCCCATGACGACTTACATGAGCACTGCGACACACAAGACGCATACAATAGATCTGAATTGTTTTGACGATTTGTTTTCCAGACATGGGAAATTTGGGTATAAACGGAGGAGCCGATCAGAGCCAAAGTTTTTTTGTTGTTTCCAAACAAATTATGGGTTATAGTTTTATCCTTAAAACATCCAAGCCCTAAACCCAAACCAAACCAACTCCCTAGTGTAGATCATGGGATTTCATTAGCGTCCACCACTTATTATACAGGAAAATATATGCCAGTGAATATGATAGCTAGTGACAAGACAACTGCAACCTACAAGAGACACCTTATCAACTTGATTAGTAAACCTAGTGGGGCCTGGTAACCCAAGATGTGTTGAATTCCAGCTAGCTGATGGAAATGCTGTCACCTTACTTTGTTACATTCTAAAGTATCAGTATCACCCTTCACTGCACGTACATTTATGTGTCAGGCTATACTGATAGAGAAAGAAGTTAACAAATAAAAGGAAGGTACTGTAAAGCTAATCCCAGGATGGATATGTTTTCAATGACAAGGGCTTTGTCTACAACCAGAGGACTCTTGTCAAATTTAAACAGCTTTTTAAAAAAGTATTGTGAAGAATATATAGAAGTTTGTCTCATGTATGTACATCATGTAATTAAGTTTATAGTTGATTGATGAATTCCATTTTGAAACAGACGGTGCAATGGAACAATTATAGGATTAATTGATCATGGTTGGATATTTATCGAAGTGTACCTTTTTACGTAATAAGTTACAAAGTACATATAATCCGAAGGACTGTATGTTGACTATAATGCCCAAAATGTTGTCTGGTAAAGGAATTATTTGAGACGGTCCGACGTCCATCCGTCCGTTAACACGATATTGTTATCGCTACTTCTCTGAAACTCCTTGGAGGATTGCTATGAAGCTTTACACACATATTCATCTCATGGTCAAGTTGGTGCTCAAATAAAAATGGTACTGCTTGGAAATCTAATATGACCACCACAGTGGCCACTTTAAAAATCTTGTTATCGCTAAACCTCCTCGATGGACAATCATATAAACATGGGATGTTGGCATAAAAAGCTTCTTATGATATGTACTTGGTCCTTAATGGAAATGGTGCTGCTTGGACATCAAATATTGCCGGAATGGCAGCCATCTTAGAAATATTGTTATCGCTATTCCTCATGAACTGAAAGTCATATTGACAATGGGTTTTCACCAAAAGATTTATAATGATGTCTGGTTAGTTCTAACAATAAATGGTGCCGTGCTGACGTCCTTTATGGCCGCCATAGTGGCTGTCTTGAAAAGTTTCTTATTGCTTCTCCTTCTGAAAGGATTTTCATATTAACATGTGGTTTTCAGTAACAAGACACCCAACATAGTAGCCACAATGGCCACCATGAATGTCTAACTGTTATTTCTCCTGTATATATGGTCTTATCAGCATATGGTTTTGACTGAAAGCCTTCTCATGACGTCTGGCTGATTGGAAATAAAAATGGTGCCGATCTGACTTTCAGTATAGCCGATACAGTGTCCATCTTGAAAATCTTGTTGTGGCTACTCCTTTAAGATGACTGGTTATATCGATATTGTGCTTTCACCAAAAGACGTATTATGATGTGTTGTTGGTCCTAAATGGAAAATCATATAAAACTGATATCCAATATAGGGACCATAGCAGTCATCTCGAAACTCTTGTTATGGTTCCTCCTCCGAAAAGGAAAATCATATCGACATGGGGTTTCCACCAGAAGACTTCTTATGATATATTTTAAGTCCGAAATGATGTATTGCTGGCCCTAAATGGAAATGATACCAATCTGACATCCAGGGCAGCTAATTTGAAAATCTTGTTATTGTTGAAACGAAATAGAGATAGTTTCAGCATTCAGCAGTTAAAAGGAAGTAATGGTCTTATCTTGAATTTCTGAAAATTCTTTTCGGCAAGTAGAGCGTATGTTCCTTGGACGGATTCTTGTTTTTACTTAGGGTAAAACATTAGAGTGTTGACTAAATCATAATAGACTGAGAATAAAAGCAAGAGAAATAAAGTTATTTTTAAAAAATCATGACATTTGTAAAAACATAAAATTTATGAATAAGCAAGATCTGAAATCGCAAAAGAAAATTAATAAAATCCACACTATCCTCATATGCAGAAGTAACTCTTAAACATGTTCAGTATAATCGAGTGTTGTGAAGATGCGATTCTAGTTTGCTAGTTTGAAAACGTCTTAGGCAGATGAAGGAGGTTCATTGAAGATTGCTCATCACCCCATCAATTCATCCTCATACAATACTGGAATCAACATAGGGATCGGCTTTTGAATTTTTCCGGGGGGTGGGTGGGGGACTGTGATTAATTTTTAAACCATAATATTTTATTCTTTTTTTTCCCTGAAGATTCTTTATTTAATTTTGTATATAAGTTCTTTTTTTCTAAAAACCACAGCAAGAACATTTTCCAACTATTTCGAGGGCCGGACATTTATTTTTGCAAAATAATCCCATGACCCCTCCTCCCAAAAAATCCCCAAAATGTCGGTCCTTTATTAAGTTCATACAGATCTTTAATGCATTGGTTACACTTGTAGCTTTTAACTTTGGACAACATGCAGAATAAAATCAATCGAAACTCAAGAACCATTTGATATTAGGGTATGGGAGATTCTGGCGAATAAAATCAACTGACAGTCAAGAACCATTTGATCTTGGGATGTTGGAGATTGTGCAGAATAAAATCAATTGTAACTCAAGAACCATTTGATATTAGAATGTGGGAGATTCTGCAGAATACAATCAACTGAAACTCAAGAACTATTTGATCTTAGCGTGTGGGAGATCTAAGTCATACTTATGTAAATACTTTACGGTTGTTGCAATATTTTCATAAAAAGCTATATTTAATATATTCCAATTTATTTAATATGTTTTATTCAATATCTTGTTGACAGCTTAATGTGTCTGTGCCCGATTTGGTCACTACACCACGCATTTGCGCCATATGATTTCAAATGAGCACAGCAGAAGCTACATATTGTAAAAACTTCTAACTTTTATGAGCAATTACAAATAGGTACAAATATGTTATCAACAGACACTTAAAGAAGCACTTTTTTACTTTACTATGAATGACCTAGTATAAAACATTTCGAATCTACTTTGAAACAGCCCCTATAAATGTACATGTGAATTCGTGCACAGGTGCCTTCACACAGTAGTGTTTTATGTATTCAAACCAGTGGTCACAGATGTTGCGGTTAGGTAACCTCGACTTTACAATTGCGTTTTTAAGGGGTTATTTCAAAACTGATTATGACTCTTTCAGACTTCGTCTATTTTTGATGACATTTTGTAAACTAAAATAAATCAAATTCCTTGATCTAGTGGCAGTTGATTAAATTGTTTTACCAATTTGTAATTACAATATTGTAATCTAGTTTACTCCATTAAACTCCATTCAACATAACAAATAATTTCTTCTCAGACACACATTCTATCACAACTGACCTTAGTGATTGTAGGAGTTTACAAAAATGATGGTCAAATAGTAAACTAAGCTACAGGACAAATACAAACGGTGGCAAATGCAGATCAAGAAAGGAAGCATTTTAACTGCTTGGCTTCTGATTAGTACATACCAGAATATATTTCTCTGTCCATTTTTCCTCTCAATTTGCGGAAGCTAAGTCACAGTCAGTCTCTTGTGTTTGTTGAACAGGATGAGTTTCTCAGTGAGGTCCAAGCTGTAGGTTCTCTCAGGATAACACGTAAATTAGTTATAATATTCTACAGTGCAAATGGAAACCTGCAATAAGATTTTTTTAAATGTTATACTGATGCACATTCATGACTCACTGAAAACATTACAATTTCAGAAGAAAAAAACTAACTTGCTAACGCAAACAAATTGTCTAAACTAATTAGGGTGTTTCAACCCTATGAATGTAAAAATGATTTTCCTGTTGCTAAAATTCCGAAAAGACAAGGAATGTGTCTTTAACTACAGTTACTAAAGGCAAAGTAACTCTGATTTTTACAAGGGTAGTGGTTCCCTACCTGTGCTCCTCCAGCCAACTCTTGCTTTCCTCTGTTATCCCCGCCGCTGAGAGCAAGGCATGTTCGAATTTAGCTCGCCAAGCTGCTAAATGTTTATACCCGCCACAGCCTAAAAGTACAACTATTAGCACGTGGAGGTCCGTGCAATTTCTTCAGGTTGAAATGGGGTCCTCATGCTCAAAAAGGTTGGGAACCACTGTACTAGTGTAAACTGTATATTTATAGAAACTATTGAACCACTCATTCGAAAACTTACACTCTAAAATTGTTGATATATTGCCTAGAGGAAATCTATTTCTTGGTACAAAAGAAAAACTGGCATAACAGTCGGAATAAGCAATGTAGCAGGAAATTATACGTAGTTTCATTTTACAGGACTGCTGAACCATGTACAATCAATGAATATGCATACAGCATAAACAAAACAGCTTAGTATTTACCACATAGGTTAAATTTAGCTCAACTATTATGTCCAATACATTCTCCATTTATTTTTCAGCTTTTTCTTTGATTAATAAACCTAGAATTTTCTACATAGATGCGTAGAATTGATAAATTTCATATTATTGTTTAGGTGTGATATATGAGTCTCTGATGTGAACTTTACAGTGGGATCATGCAGGTGGAAAGTAAGCTGGTGTAATAAAACTTGTATTATTTTCCAACGAAATATGGTCCGCACGATGCCGTATCCATCACTATTTCAAAGAATGTATCATTGGTGACATTCATCATTTATAGCGGGGTATATATTTTTGATTTATCTAAATTGTGAATGCTCTGTTGGAGTTAAATTTGAAGAATTGTGTGATAGCATGGTATGACATGTTTGTGTGTGTCAGTACTGAAATATGAATAATATTCAATAAAATAGGAGTGCACTGCTTGACACATACCGGAAAGAAAAAAACATACATTATAATCCCAATTATTTGCACATATCTACTACGCTAAGTTCAAAATAAAATAAGTTACTTTGTCCTGATGCAAATAGTTCTAACTTTAAGGTGTTAAAAGCGCTTACCTTCCAAGCATGAGTCTTCCTTAAAACAGAAAGTGGTATAGCGAAAAATGCAAATGAATGCACTATAATGAAGCTCATGCATAATAAGTACTTACATACATACATACATACATACATACATACATACATACATACATACATACATACATACATACATACATACATACATACATACATACATACATACATACATACATACATACATACATACATACATACATACATACATACATACATACATACATACATACATACATACATACATACATACATACATACATGAAAACCGAACAATAACAGATGTGGTTGACTGCAGCAATACAAAAATAGCAGAGGTCCTTAAGTGTTGAAAGTATAGTTTTTATGCACACGTTTGATGCTGCTTGAACCTGCCTAAATCAAAAATAGATAAAAGAAGGGAGTACACCAGCGAGATTGGAAAAGTCCATATTTTTGGATAATTAATAAATCAAAACATACAAATATCATTCAATTGCCATGTTAAGTCAATGGAAGCTCATACCGAAAGCAGTTTATGAATTCCAGTCCTAAATGCAGACATGCATTTTTCATCTGCGAATGTCTTTTTTGATGCATAGTGATGATACGGTAGTTTAAATGCAAGCCCTATGTGATAAGTTCGAAAAAACGCCGTGCACTAAACAGATTGATGCAATTCAAAATAGTTACAATCCAGGCAGTTTTTGAAATATTCTACTTGCCTTAGACCCAATGTGTTTACTGCTATGGTGATGGGGTTGTGGTGGCTAGCACTATTTCATTGCCAACTACTGTTATTTCACTCTCTAGATACTGTGAGCTATGGGAAGTGTACATTTTCTACGCCAATTTGAAAGACAACACAAGCCCGAAACACCTAATTCACAAATATAGCCATATATTTAATTATTGAACTAAAAAAAAATCACATGATAATCTTGCTTCAAGAAAGAACTCGGTTCACTTTACATTTGAAGCGGCCCTAAAATCTGGTAAAAATACATTTACATTCATAGACTTATCTCTATCATAAAATACTAAAATACCGCTAAGTCTTCAACTTGGTACCCCTATGACGCTATAGGCACATGCTGACTTCATGTGACTTTTAGACAATATTCAACATTAAGTGCATGCATCGCCCACCGAGATATTATGCCAAGTGGTAGAGAAGGCTAATCATGACATAATGTGAAAGAATTAAGCTGGGCCGTAAATGCGCTCCATATTAAAATTAAAGATAATTATTCTGTATTCCACTTCAGAAGACCATCCTAGGATAACAGAAAATAAAACACATTTCATTATATCCAAAACAAAATTGGGAAAAATATGACTATTTAATCATAGTAAGTAAGGCAATATAAATAAAATACGTGTTTTACTCTAATTTCATTCAACTCGGATGAGATTTTATGAAGTTTAGATCAAACATAAGAGATATATGAAAGTAAAAACTTTAAGTTAGTATAAAAACTGAGAAAAACGATTTCACTTTCTGATTTTTAAATCAAGTAGAGATATTTGAAATAGTAAGGCTATTTTCTTAGATGAAAACTAAAAATTGCTATAACATTCGTATGGCATAACTGAATATGCAAATTCAACCCGAGAATCGATGAAACTTTGAAGCAGTTGACTAACGTATATATATATATATATATATATATATATATATATATATATATATATATCAAAAACATTGAGTTACCTGTCACCTTTTTTTAATCAAGGAAACAATTAAGTTGTATTGATAGTTTGAACACATATTATCGACCGCAGTATAAATACGAAATATTTCAAAAGAAAAAGATTTTGAACAAACAGCCTATCGATTTAGATACGTGTTTACAATGATGTGTATTGTGACCGTAACATGAACATTGCATGGAGTATATATCTGTTGTAAAAAATCATGACACAATTCAGTTTGTAAGAAAGGTTTTTGTTGAATATATCTGACAATTTAAGTAAAACAAATTTAGAACAGTTGTGATACTGTTTCGTAGTGTTGCCACACAAGTATAGAATACTTTCAAAAAGTTCCGTACCACGCTTCATACATTTCCATTTGAAACTGAAAGGTGACAGCGTTTGTATATATCGAAAACAATTATGAAATATGTGCCTATAAGACATAGGTGATGCCTTTCGCAATCTTTTCTCAATATAAATATTTTGTTAAAATAAGAAAACAATATATAAGTAAGAAGTATCTTAAACATGTCAATACATACACATTTAGTGAGTTGCTAAAAAAATATGTTAATTCACAGGTAAGATTAAGTAAATTTAAAGAACAGATAATTAAATCAGTATGTTCCAATATAAATTCAGAATAGTTTTATATTACCCTTTCATCCCATTTTGTAATGCATGTCCAAAATGTTATAATCAGAATTTCTTTCTACCCTTCCCTATTTTATCCGTAATACTACCACCATTAATAGTCTGCATATGTACGTAATCTTTTATGAATTGGCAATCAAGCTCAGTGTAGTTCCTTTTCGTTACAAGTGTTTTACTGAGTCTGTATTTTAACTGTGTAACTCATTTAAGGCTTTGTAACGGGTACTATATTAATTGGAATTCAGTGTTTGAGATAAATATGTGAGATAAATCCTAATCCTGTCCACATAAACGCTACTTATGTGCTTGTCCTTCTGTAAGTGCTTTCACCAAATATATTTGCATATCCCCATTGTTTTTTATATCGTGATTAAGTGAACTGTATTACGTCCATACTGCAAAACTAGTGCAGTTCTAAAGTGAAATGCCCAGGGTTGGGAGGAGGAAATATTGAGTAGGAGAGAGCGATTTCGAGAAAAAATGAGCGTTTAAATAAAAGAGGCGACTAAAACTTAGTAAAGGTGGAAATATTACATCGATAGAGCCTTGGAAATGTGTTTCTGATATAATGTGTCCATCAATCGACCTTTTGTAAAAAATTCACACCCTATTCCATCTAGTCATTTTTTTTTGTCCGACATACGTTTAAATTGGTCTTTTACTTATCTGAAAGAGCACTATACACTTATTGGAAATTCCGCCCGTGCTTTCGTCCAATTAATTGTTGGGCATTTTCATTATCTGTCCAAAACTATATTCACTCGTCAGTTCATTTCTCTGTCCATTTTTCCTCTCAATTTGAGCATCTGTTTGTCCGTGTATGGACCCGTTCTTTAACACGTTCACCCTTTTGTCCCCACGTCCTTCCATCCCCTTATTCGTCTATAAGTTTGTCTGTTCATCCGTTTCTTCAGCCATCCGGTCACCAATTACACATCTGTCTATTCGCTCTTTGCCTATCCGGCCGTTTGTCCTTTCGTCCATCCGCCCTTTGGTCATATATTTATCCATCTTTTGTTGTATTTGTCCGCCAATCTAAACAACCGTATGCTTGTCTTGTCAAAAGGTCAACTGTTTATGTCCTCTTCAAATACTTTTTGTTCAAACAGAAGATATATTAATATTGTAATACACCACGAAAGTTTGCTTTATTTTCAAAGTTGTGCCTCCCGTTTTGCACTTTAAGAGAGGATCGTTAACCTTTTATTCAGATGAAGAAACGTAAAAGGTGAATCTATGGTGAAAGGAGAGTTGTTAATCTTCATCATGTGCACACCTGCTAACGTACATAGATACACTGTACTTATATACATCAATTGCATATTTGGAAATAACTGTGTATGCCATTTCAAAATTAATACTTCAAACACTACTTGCTTAACCAGATCTTGATTATTTCCCATTTGGTCGAACATCCAAGGACAGCACAAATAGTAAATAGCAGCTAGTCATGAATGGGATTTAAGAAATGCAGCGATGGTGAGGAAAAGCAAACTTATTTTGGTGCATTAATATTATCTTCAAGAAATAGAAACTTTGCAAGTTTGTATGTATTTTTGTGGGTGTTCCACAGAGAGCGAGTGTGTGTATATATGCGTGAGTGTGTGTTTGTGTGCGTGCGCACGCGCGATTGTGTGTTAGTTTTCCTTCCTATAATTTACTTCCTTGAATATACTCATTATAAACACTCTACCCTACCCTCATTAGGTTATCTAGCAAGAGAAATTGTCATAACTGAAGTTTCATATAACTCACACGAGTGAATTATACCACAACACTCGTTGCAACTGACTCCTTATATTTGTATGTCATTATTAATGACACTAAGTCATCATTCATACGGTTGCCGGGTAGCCGAGTGATGTAAGGCCCTCGCCTTTAAAAATCACTCACACATCTCACCTCTGTCCGCGTGAGTTTTAGTCACGGTTCGACCAACGTGAGTATGTGAGAAAGCTTGCAAATAGCTTCCCGTGGACCGCTCGTTCTTCCCAGGGTCTTCACGGGTTCTTCCTCCACCAAATATACTGGCCGGCATGTATAGTCTATCATATGCTGAACAAATGGCATTAAATCCCACAAAACCAAGCCATCATTCATAGCAAAATTGTTGTTGTTGTTGTTGTTGTCATGGTGCTTCTATTATCCTTACAATAGTGGTATTATGAATAATAATAATAATAATAATAATAATAATAATAATATTAGCAGTAGTTGTAGTAGTAGTAGTATTAGTATTAGTAATAGTATCATTATTAATAGTATTATTACCGTAGCAAAGAATTCCGGTATTTATGTCATAAATATTGCATTGGTATGTAAGTAATACAAGTTATTATTAGGGGCCCCGGGTAGCCGAGTGGTCTAAGGCGCTCGCCTTTACAGATCACTGACATCTCACCTCTGTCCGCGTGGGTTGAGTATCGGGCTCGGCCAACGTGGATACGTGAGACAGTTTGCCAGTAGCTTCCCGTGGGTCGGTGGTTCTTATCTGAGTTTTCTCTGGTTCATCCTCTACCAAGTGTTCTGGCCGCCATGCATAGCCTATCATGTGCTGAAAAATGGCGTTAAACCCATAACAACCAACCAAGTTATTATTATACATTTTTTGATGTTTGTTTTTGCTATTGGTTGTCTTATTTTTCTTATTATTATTTGTATTACTACTTACCAAGTGCAATACTGTATTAAGGCAGTGAGAGATATGGATATCACAGCTAATGTAGACAGCAGTAAATGTCTCTGGATGTTCCGTCCGAAACCCAATATGGCGGAATTGATAGCAACAGGGTTCAATGACATTATAATCTATTTTTAGCACACGATTGATTTCAGTTCACAACAGCCGAGGTTTGTAGTGTACATGACACGCGGGATCATCTCCCTTATACCATTAATATGACAATATAAAGAGTGTTACGTGTGTGAGTGCAAGTGTTATGCAGCACTTAATGTATTTCGATGTCTACGCTGCATGCAATCCAAATATTCGTATTATGATAACTTGCAATAACAATCTACAATGCCTCTTAGTTTAGGAATTTTGTACAGCGAGTAAAATAACTGCTGAAAATCTTATGTCAATATAATAATATTTGTTTCCATCGCTATCTATGGCACTAAATTGTCAATAACTCATCTGTATACTGCACTAAATATTTATAAATTGCAAGCATTCACTTTGTAAACACACACGAGTTAAAAATGGGATTTGCTCACTATTCATTCTTTCCATCGTTACATCAATGTATCTATCTATCTTTCTAACTATCTATATATCCGTATATATATATCCTTTTAAATTATTTGTGAGCTGACAAGAACTGTCTCCAGACAAGAAATATAAAATTTGGGAATTGCCGTCAGTCTATTTTCAGATTTTAATATTGGTGATGATATGCCACTATACGGCTATGCAAACGAATCCCATCAACCACAAAACTTGTACCGCTTCAACTTGGAAATATCAAGCCTAACTTGGTTAGCGATGAACAAGTCAACTTTACTTGACCTCATATGGCGTTTGCATCATTTTAATTTTTAGAGATTTGCCCGTCTTGTAAAAAAAAACTATATATAAGCAACACTGGAACGGTTTGAACATCCTAAACTTAAAAAGTTGGAAACCTAGGCCTAATCATAGATGAAAAGGTAAAAAAATGTTTTGCTTCAAATATCGTTTGCACCTTTTTATATATCGTGCCTCGGTTGAGATTTTAATGGAATGGCAGTTAGTATCACGAATAAAAAGATCAGGGATAATTTCCTATTTGGAAGAAAGAGGACTACATCCGACGGTGATTCGTATTTTCCAAAGTAGGAATGGACGAAACTTAATAATGAGGGTAAATATTCCTGCAGAAGAAGCAAACTTAATAGAAAGCAAAAACTTTGTTTGGCCGAATGGTGTAGCATGTAAGCGCTGGCTCACTAGAAACCAGTTGCGTGCAAAATACGACCAACAGAAAATACATAGAGGAAATCACGAACGCGACGACAATGAATTCAGGGGAAATAATTTGGGATTTAACTTAAAACGTGATAGAAGGAACAAATATATGGAACATGATCGCGATGATGACTATGATGATCGTGACCAAGACTGCGACCATGATGATTATGATTACGATCATAGGCATGACAGCTTTGACGCCTATGACTCGAGAAGAAATCACAGAGAGTGGTAATCTGCTTTGATTATTGTACATGTATTGTTTACCGTATAGAAAATATGTTAGTTCAAATGTCACTAATGACTACTGCAATATTATTGGTGTATATGTCTGCTTGCTTACTGATGCATAACAACAGTCTTAACATTCTTACTTGGAACGTCAGAGGAATTATGTCTTCTGCATTATGTGTCAGTAATTTACTTGACCTATTAGAATGTGATATCGCCGTGATATGTGAACACAAACTAACAAAACAAACCAGCAAATTTATAGATACTCTTCATGGGGATTACATGTGTTATACAAAAATTGATAATACTGAAAACCGCTTAATCTCGAAAGGTCGAAGAGGTCGAGTATCAATTATGATTAAAAACAACTTGGCCTACTCAGTAAAAGAAATACATCGCAATAATGATCGAATTGTTGGCATTGAATTACGATCGATAAAAGATGTCACAGTCTTTATATTTGGTGTGTATCTACCCTCTGACGAAAATCTTAATTTATATCAAGAATGTATTGACTCAATTGAATCCCTCTATGAGTATTACTCGTGTTACGGTGAAGTAATAATTATGGGGGATTTTAATGCCAGATACAGAGAATCACCATCATCATGGTGTGCATGGTATAAATGTAACGTGTTCACGGCTTTTGTTGAAAACAATGATTTGATACCATTGAACAAGTCAACTTTAAATAAAGGACTGAATTATACGTTCGAGCCATGCAGATCAACTCTTGACTATATAATTGTTAACAGAAGAATGCTAGATAGGGTCGTTGATTGTGAGGTTTTTACAAATCACGATACGTGCATAGCCTCAGACCATCATGTTGTATGCAGCACCCTTACGTTTGCAGCAGCAAGGTATTGTAACTCTCGTTTTCCTATATTTCCATCTCCATCTTGGTCTAAATGCGGAGATGAGAAACTAATAGCTTACCAACTGGAAGTAGACAGACTATTAAAGGCAGATTGTGAATCGACCACCCAATCACCCCAAGAAATAGAAAACATTAATAGTAAATTAATTTCTGTAATGAGGGATGTAGCTTTTCAGGTCGTACAGTCGAAAAAGTTTAATCCTCACACAAAGCCTTATTGGTCGCCTGAAGTTAAGAAAGCTCATAACAAAGCTCGTTACTTTCGGAAAAAGTGGATAGAAAATGGAAGGCCACGAGGGCTTGTCCATGAATCTTACAAGCAATATAAAACTGCTAAAAGGGAATTTAGAAATACCCAAGAATATGCGATACAGGCTCATGAAGAAGATATTTTTAAAGACTTAGATGAAGCAGCCGAATTAGACGTGAGGCTTTTTTTGGAAGTTGTACAAGAGACAACGTAACAAGAGCAAATATTCCAAATGTTGTTTTGAATTAAAATATGACGGTGAATTAGCGACTGCGCCGGATGAAATATCTCGACTGTTTGCTAAATATTTTACTAAATTGTACACTCAATCTAGAGACATATTTGTAAATCATGAACTAACGGACGAGTTCTGTATTGATGAACCTATCTTTAAAGTAAAATTTAGCTTTCAAGAAATAGCCTATGTCATAAAACAGCTCAAACTTAGGAAAGCCCCGGGCATTGATGGTATTCAAAATGAGCATTTACGCTACGGGGGAAGAAGACTGACAGAATTCATTACAATGCTTTTCAACGGGGTAATAGAAAAGTGTTACATACCGTGTGACTGGAAAGTAGGGTTAATTGTGCCCATATTTAAAGGAGGAGGGAAATCTAAAACGGACCCTGACAATTACAGAGCTATTTCCCTGCTGCCTGTATTATATAAACTATTTGAAAAGTGCTTATTCAATAGATTAACTGCATGGTGTAATAGCACTATATATAATTTCCCTAATACTGAACAACAGGGGTTTCAAAAGGGACTGAGTAGTATAACAGCATCTTTCAATCTACACGAAGCTGTTTTTTCCACTTTAGAACTAGGATCAAGAGTGTTTGCTGCTTTCTTAGATATTAAAAAGGCGTTTGACACTGTGAATCACGACGGAATTTTTCTAAAACTCAGAAATCTGGGCATTCAAGGAAAGATTTTACATGTATTAAAGGAATCATACACAAATATTCAAAGCATTGTCCTGATGAACGAGTCAAAATCCGAACCTTTTCCAATAGAACGGGGTATTCGACAGGGAGGTGTTTTATCAACATTTTTATATCTTGTTTATATTAATAACCTTTTACAAGAATTACATCAGTCAAAATTAGGGCTACTTGTTGGGTCAACTCCGTCTGGAAATCCAGCATTAGCCGATGATATAACTCTGCTCGCAAACACACCAATCCATTTGCAAAAAATGCTTGATATATGTAACAGATACTCACTAACATGGAACTTCACCTTCAACGTTAGAAAAAGCTGTGTATTACTTTTTAACCAGAATAAGCAAACAACATGTGAGAAGTTTAACTGGAAAATAGGCAATCATACTATACCTATTTTAAGTGAAACCGAGCATGTTGGAATTCCTGTGTGTTCCAATATGAAATGCTTGACTAAAGTAGACAGATCTTGTACTAAAGGCAGAAAATCATTTTATTCTCTTGTAGGGGTTGACACAAATGAAGCTAGACCCAATCCTCTTACCTACGTCAGCTTGTACCAAAAAATTGTGATACCATCAGCCCTTTATGGTTGTGAAGTTTGGTCGAATATCAGACTCAAAGACTTGAGAAAGCTCGATGTATTTCAGCATCATTGTACCAAAATTCTGCAAGGCTTTCCTCAAAACACGCGGTCAGGAATGAGCGAAAGTTTACTGGGGATAAAGAGAATTATATCAGAAATTGATAAAAGGAAACTGAACTTTCTTGGTAAATTATGCCATCTTCCAGAAAATGTAACAACTAAAAGAATATTTTTATTCAGACTATATCTATATCTTTCTAGAAAAGATGTTACAGAACAAAAAGGCTTTATTCCAGATATATGTAGCATTTTGCAGAAATATAATATTTATGAATTTATTGAAATTTTTGTCAGAGACAAAATATTTGCAGGAAGATTACAGTGGAAACAAATTATAAAACATGCTACTCACAAATATGAAAACGAGCGCTTTACAAACTTGTGCCATACTGACATTTCCTACAAAAGATTCAAAAATGTTCATACTTCTATAAAACCCTCAATTCTATGGCAAACTCCAAAAACAACAAGAGAGTTACAGTTAATTACATCCCTTGCAAATGTTCTGATAACTGTTCCAAATAATACTATGCAAGTTTGTAAACACTGCACTTACTCTTACACAGATGTGATAATCCATGCATTTATTTCCTGTCAGAGCACTGTGCGACAACGAGACATATTTTGGACACATATTATAAATAACTTTGACATTCGTCTTGGCCTGTACCTTCATAATATATCAGATGAAGAATTTATTCAACATCTCCTTGGTAGAGAATTTCCCAACGGTATCGGCCTAGACGAGCCTGAAATACTGAGAAATTTTATAATGTCTGCCTCAGTATTCTCTGCAACTGTAATTCATGGATTCTTTTCATGGTAATAAGATCGATTTTCAGATTATCAAGATTTGGAATTATGTGATCGTTGAAATCTTGATAATCATGTCTTCATGCATGCTTATATATATATATATATATATATATATATATATATATATATATATATATATATATATGTGTATATATATATATATATATGTGTATATATATATATATATATATGTATATATATATATATGTATATATGTATATATATATATATATATATATATATATATATATATATATTACATATACAATATTATTTTCTGTAAAATAATGATGATGTGTACGATAATTAAGCATTGAAGGATTGCGCAAGATTGCGCCATACTTTTGATAAGTATAGTGTCCTCATATAAGAATCCTCATAAGGAAAATTCACAGATTTCTCTCATGTATACCTCTGTTAATTGTATATAACTAATTCAATTCATTTCAATATTTTTTCATTGTTTTCTTTTTCATTTGTATGCATCCTTATCTCTGAAAAGAGGAAATAAAGATTGATGATGATGATGAAGTCAACTTTACTTGACCTCATATGGCGTTTGCATCATTTTAATTTTTAGAGATTTGCCCGTCTTGTAAAAAAAAAAAACTATATATAAGCAACACTGGAACGGTTTGAACATCCTAAACTTAAAAAGTTGGAAACCTAGCCTAATCATAGATGAAAAGGTAAAAAAATGTTTTGCTTCAAATATCGTTTGCACCTTTTTATATATCGTGCCTCGGTTGAGATTTTAATGGAATGGCAGTTAGTATCACGAATAAAAACTTCACTAGATATGTCACTGATAAGAAGTTAAACATTGATATGCCAGGATTTATTGACCAACAAGCAATGCCAGTTAAGCCGAAAATTCCTGCATTTTTATACTGAATTTTGTCAGCATGAAGCTCGTCTGAAAAGTAGGATATCGGTAGGATCTTTTGAACGACACATAAAAAATGACATCCATTGTAACGTTATCGAGATTTTTCTTACATAAAATAGCAATCGTAAAATGATTTTACATAAAAGATACGGCAAATTACTGAAGAGAAATCCAAGAAAAAAACAACTAATTACAAAAAGAAAAATAATATGTTGGATGAGGAAACAATTCATTAATGAGTTGGTATTATGTGGTAGTACTAGACAAACAGTAAAAGTCGATTAACAATACTTCCCAGTAGAACAGAGAATGTTTAAAACTGAGATTATGTGACTGGGCTAGAAGGCTACTATAACAGCAGAGTCGTTTGCATCGAGCTAGAATAAAATTCAATATTGACAAATGCTAGTTACTTAACATTACTACCACAACCACTGACCAGAGGGTATGGGTTATTTTAGCCATTGTTAAGGTTTGACTTCATTTTGTTCCTCGCCCAGTGAGTTGCTAATAACACAAGTGTTAACGTACAGGTATGATTAAGTAAATCATTGTGTCCCCATATAAACTGAGAATAGTATTGTCTATTACCGTTTGATCGCATTTTGTCATGCATGTCCAAAATTTATTGATCATATTATCTCTCCTCTTCCCTTTTCTCTCCTCTATAGCAGCACCATTAATAATTTGTACTGCATCTGTTATATCTATACCTGAGTTGGCAATCAAGTTCAGTGTAGTTCTGTTTTGTTACTGGTGCTCTAAGTGTCTGTATTGTAACTGTGTAACTGATTTAAGGTTGTGTAATAGGTACTATATTAGTAGGAATTTAACGTTTAATATATGTGAAGAGAGAGTAAGAGAAAAATAAAGAAATCCTAATACAGTGCACATAAACGCTACTTGTGTGCTTATTCTTCTGTGTGCTTCCACCAAATATATTTGGATAACGCCATTTTATTTTGATATTAAGATTAATTGGATTGATGAGTTCATAATGAGCATTCGTATTACGGCAAAGTATGCTCTGAATGTATTGACCACTTTTGACACACACCCCACCCCCCCCCACCCCCCAAAAAAAGAAAAGAAATGCATTGATAACGACTACATCAATACTGCAAAACTAGGGCCGTTTTAAAGCGAAATGCCCGGGGAGGGCGAGAGAGAGAGGTGGGAGATAGTGAAGGGAGAGCGATGTAGAGAACGAAATGGCATTTTCAAAAAGGGTCGACTAAAATTTGGCAAAGGTGAACATATGAAATCGATATAGCCTTGAACATGAGTTTCTGATATAATGTGTTGATAAACTGACTTCTCAAAAAAATAAATTTGTTGGGCATATCAGGTTTCCCTTATTTCCAAACGAACAAACTGGCGCTGATTTAGTCCAAGGCTATTCCATCTATTCGAGTGTTTGTTTTCTGATCTCTAATCGCCCAGCTGTCGATTCGCGCCTTGCTGATCCAGCCGTTTGTCTTTTCATCTCGTTGTTTATCCCTCGTTAGTCCTATATTTATCCATCTATTGTTTTGTTTGTCTGCCAATGAAAACGACAGGATTCTTCATCATGTGCATACCTGCTTATCTACATACATACACTGTACATTATATAACAGTTTCATATTTGGAAATAATTGTAAAGTGTGTCAGTAGAAAAATAATAATTCAAACATACTTGCTTAATGTTGTCTTGATTGTTTCGAATTTGGTCGAATATCCAAGCACAGCACAAATAGGAAATAACAGCTATACACGTACGCGATTTAAGAAAGGTGAGAAAAAGCAAAATTATACTGGTGTATTAATATTATCTTCATGAAACAGAAAATTTGCAATTGTGTTGTGTGTGCTTGTGTAGGTCTTCAACAGAGAGTGAGTGTGTGCGTGTGTGTGTATGTGTATGTGTGTGTGATCGTTAGGGTGACATTTTAGCGCTCCGATGAAACAAATGATATTGCATTGAATTGTGTTACGCGATTAGGTGTCGTTCCTATACTTTACTTTCATGAAATATATACCATTCAAAAAACCCTACCATACCCTCATTTGGACCATCTCCGCTATTTCTGCGAGACAATAAATATGCCTCTGATGAATGTCAACGTAGTAATTTGCAGAAAAATAATATTGGGCTCGCCCAAAATTTGTCTCAAAAATATAAACAACAATATGTTCGGTTCAGCTCGGCACGTTTTAGGATTTTGTTGGCTTTTTGATTCCAGAGCAGATGCGAATAAAAGAAATATTTTGATATATTCGCATATTGTTGCTCAATCTTTCTTTGGTAAGTAACAGAGGTGGTCCGAATAGCAGCTAATGGCAGTTATCGGCATCCGTAGGATTGACCGAGAAGATGCGAATGCCCTACCCGTAAAGTTGCAGTAAGGGACAATTACTCCCAAAGCGATTTATTGTTAAAAATATGCTAAATAAACTATTTCTCGACTCTCAATCTCTCTCTTTCTCTCTCTCTTTCTCCCTCTCTCTCTCTTTCTCAAACTTATATTAGTATACACCCATATGTTCCATTAACACAGACAACTTAGAATAACAATTACTATGAAGATTAATTAGACTGTTTGAATTGACCAGGTTTCCTGTGAACGTGACTAAACATTACACTTATATCTGTATTAAAGTAACTTCGATCTCCTTAACTAACCGAATAATAGCAAAACTAAATACACTACATTACTAAAATAAATCGTTGGTATAGATTTATTAATTTCACCAAGAAAGATATTCTCAGCGATAAAACTGAGAACAGTCGACACCTGATACAAAAGGCTTGATCATGAATAAGAAAATAATCGCCATATTGTATAAACTTTTGGAATAATATAACTTATAAGAAACAAGCCTGTTTTGACACATATAAATGGAAAAGAGGACATTACCTTCTTCGTCTTGCGTGTGTAGGTATGCACTGTAGTACTGACGCATAACACGTCACTCATATATTTGGAACTTTGATTCACGTCATTTGATGTTTTCCGCTGTATGTAACGTTATCATCATTTTGCATTAAAACACAGTAAAGACTAATACCCTTGTCAATAACAAAATTAAATTGTTATATATGAAGTACCAATGTAGTAGACACAGCTGGAAAAATATCAATAACATCTGATATAGGGCGATTATAGTGAAAAGCGAACACAGTCATTTGACGGGATCCAAATTACGAAACTATACTTTGCTACCTAAGTGAATAAAGTGTTCTCCAAAATTACAATCTACAGGCTAGACCCCTGATTGATAATCCTTTTGTTTCAATAGGTCTTACAATATAGGTTTATCAATGTGATTATCACCTCTTCTCAACCATTTAAAATGTAGTTTCTCTGCAGCTAAATTCTGCTTTGATTGTTGTTGCGATTTGTCTCGAGCTGTAAACCTTGTGATACATAAACAGACGATAATGGCGGGTACCTTTAGCTATGTACAGTGTACTGGTATATTCACTTACATCGGCTATAAATCAAACATTATTTTAGTGCGGATATACTTAATCCATTTAAGAAAGAGGTCAATCAAATGGCAAGAGTAAGATTTTTTCCACCCAGTTAAAACTTCATTAACTTTACTGAGAAATGTGTTCATGCCTTTCACATGCTGTTTGTTCACTGGACATTGAACCTAAATCAAGCGGAAATTTACATGCAATAGGACCACACCAGCAGAGATTTACGAAAACACAAACAATTTTTGCATGTGTGAGTGCAAGTGTTCCCTGGCGCTTGATATATTTCTTTGTCTATGCTACACAAAATCCAAACATTTTTATTATTATAACTTGTAATAAGAATCCACAATAATTCTTAGTTTATACATTTATTACAGCAAGTAAAATAACTTCTCAAAATGTTCAGTCAACTGAGTAATATTTTCCACTGCTGGCTCTGGCACTAAAATGTCAATAACTCATCTGTATACTGCACTATTTTTATTAGCAGGCGCTCACGTTGTAACTATAGTGTTAGCCTTAATCTAATTAGCTTTAAATATCACTCAACTGTTCTTGGCAGTAAAAAGTAAGCAGACATTCCACACTGCATTAGAACTGACATGCACCGACAGCTGGTTTATGTTATGCATTCATTAGGGTTTAAGTTCTATGGGAAAAACACTTTTAGGGCAGTCTCGTCTCCCCTTCGTAACTGTGCTAATGTCTTGTAATTAATAAATAATATAGATCGCCTACTGGTGTTATTCTTAAATAATAAAAAAACATTACAGTAAATATACACTAGTTAAAATGCGATTTGCTCACAATTCACTCATTCCATCTTTAAATCAATATATCAAAAGAGTATTCCATAAAGGATATGACGAGAGCTGGGTTACCCGCTGTTTCTGACTTTTTGGCGAGTCCTTGTAATTTGGGGCAATATGCAAAACCCATAGTTCCAAATCAATCAATCTCCAAAGTGTGGTACGGTACTGAGCTTTCTTCAAACGGTACTGCTCATCGTGAATAACCAACCCAGTTGTGGTTGCCTTGTTTTCATCCTGACGGATATCTTTCATATATTTAGGCAACTCGTGTACCCTGTGGGGTGCCTCTCCAAATACAAACTCGTGTACACCAGGAATGCCGAAATCCAGGTGTAAATAATAGTAATATACGTTGTGGTGTTTTTTCCGCCACGAAGCGACATCCTTTTTAGTACAATCTCACCCGAAGTTCCCTTCAAGGTTTGATTTATTTCCCACTTGAATTTTAGTAGTAGAGCAAGATCGATAAACTCCCCTTTTCGATTTCTTTTCTTTTGAATGCATTGGGACGTGACAACCCACACACTCTAAGAGACTAGATGTATGAATTGGGGCATTATGTGCAAATATACAGTATACTTGGATCAGAGAATGAAGATATTGTGGACTGAGATATGGACTTGAAAATGGGGAATTATTTTGCATGTCCGTACCAGGAAATACCACCAGCCCCACCGCCGCTCGAGCTACCTGTATACTCTGCACCCGATCTGCCCCATGGGTTTCTTTGGTAATGTTCATATCCCTTCTCTTTCTTTGTCCCTCGAGTTGCCTCCCAGGTGACAGGCGGGCTGAGGATTGAATGGTGCGACCGGACTTGGATTTATTCTGCCCTTGTGTCCTTGCTGTTGCCCCAGGTTTCCTCTATAAACCGCGACCTGGCATTCTGTAAATCGATTTTCTTTACATTATAATTCCCCAATTTGGTGATATGATTGAGGCGCAGATGTCGATGAACAGGTTTTGATCTGAATTGTGACTAGATTTAAATGCGAAAATTATTGTACAAGTCTGCCACGCTGTATTCGTTAACAGGAAATTGACCATGGTCATATAAATACTTGAACATACTGTGCAGCAATTCTTGTGAGTAGACTGTAACTGACAAATTGGATTAACTCCCTTGTTCCACAGTAGACTTATTAACACATTGAATGAATGGTATAAGCTTAACACACGCTTTGACTAATATGATGTGTTAAATCCAATTATCATTAGCTGCAAATTGTAATGATCTATCTGTCTGTCTATATATATATCCATCCATCCACCTCTCTATTTATCTACATCTCTCTCTATATATCTCTGTATATATATATATATATATATATATATATATATATATATATATATATGTGTGTGTGTATGTGTGTATTGAGAATTTAAATATAAAAAGACACAAACGCCAATACATTTGCCTGAGTAGTTTCCCATTTACAGTATGCTTCTTCAAGCAAAAATATTTTTTAAAGAAACGGATGAAGTTTATATATTTATAAGCAATTACGTCATTGATATAACGTCATGAATGATATGCATTATCATAACAATCTCATATTATAACGGGATCAGAAAGAGACATGAGTCTCAAATAACACCTATATAAGAGAAATCTTAATATCGAGACAAACAGTCATACATAAATTATATCTGTATAACTATTTATTAAAATGTTATACAATTGTATATAATGCCTTTGTATTAAGGCCATTGGGATACAAATTATCTAATTATGAATTCAGTAACTTTCTTTAATCAGTCTGTGTATCTATTCATGCACAATATCGATTGACTCGAAATAAAAATTACGTAAAGAGTGAGTTATTATTTGTATTAAAATGTATTGAAACATTAGAGGTAAACTGAGGATCCATACAGTTTTTTTACACGAAAGTGATGATTGCTCATTCTCTTGTTGAAATGTGTGTTCACGTTACATTTGTTACAGGTTAACAAATAAATTATATCAGATTATGTAGTCAGTGTAATTCTTAATTTTGTATTGGGCTGAGTAGAACTTGTTCTAGACAACAAATTCAAAATTTGAGAATTGTCGTCAGTCATTCTCTTTTTCAGATTTTAATATTTAAATATTGGTGCTGATAGGCCCGTCAGTCACAAAACTTGTACATATTCAACGTCGAAACCTAAAACCTAACTTGGGTAGCGATGAAAAAGTTAAATTTGCTTTAATACCTATCTCACATGACGTTTGCACGTGTTGAGACATGATTTCTCATTTGAATTTTTAGAGAGTTGCCCGTCTTGGTAAACACAAAAATGCTTTTTACAAGCAAAACTGGTACGGTTTATGCCCCGTAAACTTGAAAATATGGAAGCCTAGCCTAATCATAGATAAAAAAGGTAACATTTGTTTTTACCTCACATATCGTTTGAACCTATTTGTATATGGTGCCTTGGTTGAAATGATAACGGAATGGCACTTAGCTGGATGACTGATAACTTCACTAGGTGCGTCACTGATACGAAGTTAAACAGATTTGCCTGGGTCTATTGACCCATGAGCAATTTTAGAAGAATTGCATCATCTATATAAACAATAAATTTACATGAAATATTAATCATAAAATGATTTTGAATGAAAGATACAGCAAAATTACTGAAGAAAAAATCAAGAAAAAACAAGTAAATACACAAAGAAAAGAATGAATTGGATGAGCATGGAACTCATTAATGAGTGATGTGAGTTAATTTGTATGAGAAAAGGAAACTAAAATCGTTGAATACGACTGCAAATACACCCTGAAGATTCCAAAATACGTGTCGGTGAAAGTGGCCTGGTTGGCTTTCTTTTCTTAGAGAAATTTATCAGAACTTCGACAACGTTATAAAATGGTACTTCTATGACAAGTGCCAAGTTTTCACCTTTGGCAACAAAGGAAAAAGTTATGATAGTATTCAAGACCTCAACAGCTACACACCAGGCTTTGGGTACTGTACATAAATAACTGTTTCTCAAAACATAACACTCTTATAATAAATCAACTGTCAAAAAGTATAATTTTCCTATTTATGTGAGCTATATGACTGTCCAATTAGTTGTTACACATTTCGTGATACAGCACATTTTTTTTGTCCTAGTCGTTGAATAATTTTCATGAGTGTGTTTTAAACTAGAAACATATAGTACTTTAATCAACAGGCATGTATCAACTGTATGCTGTTTTTTTGTTTGGTCTTCTTTTGTTTTGCTTTGTTTTTTGTTTTGTTTTTGTTTTTTAAATAGAGCCAATGAAATTTACTAATTCATTATCTATTAAATAAGCTCCACGTGGCTTTTTGGAAAACATCTGTGCTCATCTTTGATATCATCGTTTAGCCATTTGCACTGGTCTGGTGTGTGTAAGTATTACGTGGAAGTCGTAGACAAACAGTTAAAGTTGATGAATGATTCTTCCCAGTAGAACATAGAATGTTTAAAATTGAGGTTATGTAACTGGTGCTAGAATACTACTATAAGAGTTTGCATCACGCTAGAATAAAATTAAATATTGACAAATGCTAGTCACTTTACTTAAGCACCACAGGCACTGACCAGATGGGGACTGGGACTACATGTGTACGTGCTATTATAGCCAGAGTGAAGGTTTTACTTCATTTTTGCAGCGCCCAGCGTAGTGGCTAACGAGATGTATCTGTCACTTTTTCAGATGTGGTGGGAACGGTTTGCTATGGATTGGGTTACAGTTATTCATTTGCATATATTCTCTAAAACTCCTGATTGATTTTGCATCCTAATTGGAATGAATCGTTATCAAACTAAAGCAATTCATTCTACGCCATGCTGCTCTGCCCATTGTATCTTTAAGGTTAAGTTGACAATCATAGAATATTTGTTTTAAGGTTTTGATGAAAGTTTTTTATTTTCTTTTACTTATACTTTCTGCACACATAATTTGGACGAATCATTATGAAGCTAAGACAATGTTTGGTCACAGTCATATAAAGTTTGTCTTAAGGTTTTGGTTAAAGATTTTTTTTCATTTGCCATTATTTCTTCAACATCTTCATATATTTTGATTATACTTGGCATAACTCATTATAGAGCTAAGACAGTGCATTATACGACAAACTTGCTGCCACCTTTGACATTGGAGTCAAAGTCACAATCGTCGAAAATATGATTTTAGATCTTGGTTATTTTTGTTTTGTTGTTTTTAAATTTTTTGATGTGCTTGTATTTCCTAAATCCCTTGATGGAATTTCGTTATACTTGGGTTGAATCAATATGAACCTAAGGCCATTTGTTCTGAGACAAGCTAGCTAAACCCTCTGACCTTGCGGATAAAGCCACAGTTGACGTTTGTGTGTTTGCATATATTTCCTAAACTCCTTTCTGGATGCATCAACTAAGACAATTCATTTGGAGACATGCTCTCTCAAACGTTTGATACTGAGGTAAAGATCACTCGTCTTGCAGCAATGATTTAATGGTGAACTAGACACAGAGGGCCTGGTCTGCTTGGTATATATTATGTGCTAAAATAACCCTAGAAAGTTGTCAGGATCATTTAAACTAAACAGAAATTAACCGCCCCGAGTAAAACCAGATGATAGCTCAATATAGTGTGTGCAATTACTGTATCTGCAACATGTTTAATGATTCTTTGGTTCTCAATTAAAGCGTGGTTTAAAGATTAAGGAGGGAAGCATGTATGTTTGCCATGGCAAAAAAAGATCCTTTTTTGTTTGTCAATTCATCCTATTAGGAGACTGTCGCCACATGAACTTTAGATGGCACGTACATTTGTATAAAACGGATAGCATTACCAGTTTCAGGTGATGATTCACGTGCATAGAACACATCAATGGTCAGACACATGACTGTGCTTTAGGCATAATACATGTTCGGTCTTCATTATCCTGCTCAATCATTTCCGAGTTTATCCTAAGCAAAGTCTAGGCAATAATATGTATTTGCTCAGTCTGAACAAAGTAAATTCCAATTAATTAAGATGCACAATATTGTTAACTATTACTTCATAGTTGCAAAAGCCATCATAATTCACTAAAATATATGTAAAGGTAATTTGTTTTTCATTAGACATTTTCAGTCAAATTCACACAAGAAATACTCATATCTCAGCCGTTCGGATACCATATGATGCATCGTGAATGACCGTGAATAGTACAATAATAAAGATATTACTAGTACCATGTAAAATGAAGCAATTATAATACAAAATATGTCGCTTATATCTGAGGCATTTGTATGTTTAGCTAGTCTAGGATGGTAATCTGAGTTTAGGAATCATGACAATTGATCTAAATATAAAGTTGGCTTAAAAACCACTTTCGCGATCAGTAAACGTTATAAATAAAGAAAATTTGAGGTGTGCCATTATGATATGCATTACACGTTAACCAATATACATCCTACAGATGTAACTTACTTTACTTTGTCTCGGTTGTTAAAGTAGCATATGAAACACAGCATTTTCAGTCTAAAACACTTATTTTGATTTTAAAGAGACATCACAAATTAACCGATACGTAATATATCGTACTGTGTAGTATCTTACTGACGAGAAGTAAGCAAGAAGCTACGCAAGTATTCAGGAAGTTATGGTTTGGAAATGGTATAGATATAAGTGGGCCGATGTTGAAAAATTCAGATTGCAGTATAATGAAGAGCCATTTATTACAAAGGCTAATTAATGTGAAACAAATTTAAGTTTGAACGCTGAGTAGCCACACATGGACAGCCATCACTACTGATGCGGATATGAAAGCAACTGTAGATCCCCATGATAATTGCCAAACTGATCGCCTAATTTGGCGCCAACTCACCAAAACTATGCCATCAACCATCTGACAATGAAGTTTCAGCATATCAAGTAGTTGTTGAAATTGAGAGTGCTGCACTTTTTTTATTTTTAAATAGTACGAAATTTGTGGCGGGCCCTTCCAGAAATTCAAATTCCAGCACTCTCAGTTTATATGTATAAGAGA
Organism: Margaritifera margaritifera; assembly: GCA_029931535.1. Classification (NCBI taxonomy): domain Eukaryota; kingdom Metazoa; phylum Mollusca; class Bivalvia; order Unionida; family Margaritiferidae; genus Margaritifera; species Margaritifera margaritifera. The sequence goes on from JAQPZY010001559.1 coordinate 3,334,005, forward strand.
ACATTTCTGCACCACGAAATTATTTTGAAATTAAAATTTTAAATCCCGTATATTTATACGAGAACATTACTGGATCACTACTATTGTTTTTTTTAAATAAAGTACCCTAAGATGGCTGGAATATAATGATATTTTAGAGGTGGAGCACTCAAAACGTTAAAATCCCGAATTACTACACGAGAACATTTCTAGACTCCTCAAAGTTTTATAAGCAAAAAAGTAAAAGTGCCCTCGAGTTCCTAAAACAAATTATAATCACTCAGATGAATTGCATGTGCTATGAGTCATGCCAACACCAGCAAAAAACCAAACACATGATGTATTATTGTACAATCATTTAATTCTTTATTTTGATGACTCGGAATATACTTTCCAACATACCAATATAACAATTCATAGCGCAAGGACTAACGGTGGTTTATTTTATCTATCTTTACATAGGATATTACTACGTACAATAAATGAGACAAAGATCAAATACAAAAGCAAAATATCATACAGCTGACGTACTGCAAACGAGACGCAATACCTAGTGTTCGTGAGACCTTTATAACTAAAAATTGCATGTACAAAAATAGCATGATCTGGTACGCGCAAACAATTGGAGCACAAAGATCGATCTCGAGAAAATATATAATATACGTAAGAAACTACAGTACTCACTGCACCTCAGCCACATGCGTTATTAGGTTAATACAGGAGCAAAATCATTTTAAAACACATCATCAAGTTTCAGTCGCGACTTGTATTTCCTGCCCTTATCACGTTGGCAAATAAGCAGGATCTGCTTATGTAAGTTGCAATGTTGTGGATTACCCAATTTGTGAGTATCAGGTAAAGAAATTTTCGGTGTTAGTTTCTTTTTATTACGCAAAGATTCATTGTGAGTTGAAAACGCTTATATATATATATATATATATATATATATATATATATATATATATATATATATATATATTAAAACTTGTTTAACGTACTGTACAAAGTATAAACCAATAAGACTCTCTAGGTTGCTTTATAGTGTTACTTGATCCCGGAATAGCAGTGATACTACATTCAATCCTACCGTATGCTTAGAAATAAAGCAACGAATTAGTGAATCGAATATCACATTCATCATGCAGTCCTGTATGACTACCTTAGCATTCACGAAATACACGAACTGTTAACTCTCAGCTGCAATACAAAGATATCATCAGTAAAATACCGCACTGATGGTAATGCAAATTGTCTTACAACTCTGTACAAGTAGCAAATGCGGTAGCTTAATATGAATAAGTACCTCATTCAGCTAACAATCTCATAACAAATCAATAGCCAAAAGTCTAATTTTCCCATGTATGTGAGCTATATCCAGGGTCAGCAACCTATGTCCAGACCGGGTTAGCACACATATTCATTTAACATATATTGACGCAAGTTGTGGCATTGTTTTATTGTTGGCAAGGCTTGATTGAAATTAACCCCAGACGAAAACTTTTAACTTTGGAAATAATCCACAATCATTCTCTCTTTGTGATGATAGGCCAATATACCACTGGGTAAAGAAAAGTCCTTAATCAGCAAAACAGTTACTACTTCTATTTGGATACATGAAAATCGAACCTGGGCATTGAGCAGCAAGTAAAGTTTATTGTATCTCACATAGGATTTGCACCTTTTTAGACTGGTGTCCCGGTTGATTTTGTGGAAAGTTGTCCAGCTGGATAAACACAGTTATTTATCTGCAAGATAAACTAAAGCGAAAGGTCTAATTTTCCTTTTATATGTGATCTTTATCCTAGACCTTCAACGTACGTCATAGCCGGAGTAGCACACATATACATTTTTACCTCCTTTAATGCAAGATTTTGGAATTTTGTTTAATTGTTGGCAAGTTTTGGTTAAGACTATGCCCCACGAACCCAGGAAGTATCAGGGAATATGTGAGTAGTCAAAGGTCCATTATAGACATAATTGGTTTTACAAACATTCGCTGACAGTTTGGTACCTTTGTTAGCATATGTTTGTGAAAAGAAGATCGTCTATAATAATGCTTTAAATACACAAAGATTCTCTATTATATGCTGGGTACTTTCAGTATAGTCTGAACTGAAACTTGCCAAAAATTACTTAAAACATTTTCAAAGCTTGCGTCTAAGTTGGTACAAGTTTGTGAGTGTGCTATCCGCGTTACTGGTGTGCATCTTTTCAAACGCGCAATCAACTACTGATTTGACTGGGCAGAACCCGATTAAAGTTCTGGAGTTTTAAAAAAATCCCCAATATAGGAATCCACCTTACTTCCTGAGGTAGACTCATATATTCAGCATGCCAATCTCCTTGTGTGCTATCTAGGTTGCGACTTAGGTTATTGACCCTGATATCACTACCTTCAGAATGATACACATTTTATGTCACAAGCACATCCACTTTCCACTCATACATGTACAATAGTACCATGGCACAGAGCACTGAAACCTAAACATACAGACATAAGGAAAACACTAATTATGAGGTCTCACTAGATAGTGTCGTATTTTACCCCCCCCCCCCCTCCACTCACATATTTCAGTAGAGGACATGAACCTAATAAGAAAGAAACTTTGTGTTTATAAATTCGTACAGAAACTTTAAATCTGTAATTTGGTTTACATTTGCTAACTTGGGCTTCGAATAAACTGCCAGTTTGGTTGACGTGTTTATATATGTCAGATATAAATGTCGCATAATGAGGATGGCTCAGGGGTAATGAGAAGCATGCCAATATGTTATACTGACAGTGAACTTCAGTCATGCATAGAGCCCATATTTTTTGTTTGAGCCACCTTGTCAGAGGAACACAAATCAAAAATAGCCATTGACTGTCGGAAATTAACACTATGAAAGAGGAGTTGGGGCAGTGTTGGTGCAGTGTAAAAGCTCTCAGTTTTACGCGGAATTAACCAGAATAGCTTGATTAAAATCTTTACGCAAAATATCATTGGTTATATCTACTCCAGAAACTTCAAAAAGTTCAAAACACAGCTGCTCGGATCATTCTTAGAGTACCACGAACAGAGTACACCTCCCCCCTGCTCTGTACCCTACACTGGCTACCCATTCGATCCAGAATCAAACACAAAATGTGTTCTCTATGCTACGTTTCATTGACTGGCTCCAGTCCGACATACCTATCTCACCTCACCCATGTGTACACACCAGCAAAAGATACTTACGCTCCTCTTCCGACAATCGTATTCTCATTATTTCCACTATCAAAATGAAGTCATACGGACAACGTTCTTTTGCATACCAGGGTCCAGCAGCGTGAAACGAATTGCCCACTGAACTTCGAGTGATCTTATTCAAGAGTGCTCTTAAAACTCACCTATCTCGACTGCAAGAATAGACCTACAGACTTAATAATGTATCCTTACCTTAACTATTTTCAGCATATTTTTGTTTTCTAATTTCATGGTGTTTGTTTTTCGTAATCATATCATTATATATGTTTTAGGTGTTATATAATGTTTTAAAGCGCTTAGAGCTTCTAAAGATTAGGCGCTATACAAAGTCCTCATTATTATTATTATTATTATTATTATTATTATTATTATTATTATATTTTAAATGTTTAATGTAGAATTATTTTCATTTTTCTGCGCTTGTATTAGTATCCACTCACATCATTTATATATGAACGTTATTTCAATGTGGAGATGCTTAATCCATGTAAGAAAAAGGTCAATAAAATGGTAGGAGTTTTCCACCCAGTTAACACTTCAGTAACTTTACTGAGACATGTGTACAAATTTCCACATATTGTTTATTCACTGAAAATTTGAGTTAAATCATGCGGACGTCTAGAAGTCATAGGACCACAACAGAAGAGTTTTATATTGTACGTGACCAACGGGATCATCTCCCTTATACCAATAATACAACAATAAGAAGCGTTTTACGTGTATTCTGGTATTTTGTTTTAAATTGTTGGCATGGCTTGGTTAAGACTATGCACCAAGAACCCAGCAGGTACCATGGGATATGTTGGTATTCAAAATTATAGTTTATACATCCTTGTTTCTTCAAACATTCTTTGACAGTTTTTTTTTTTTATTGTGATATTACTCAATCTGTCAGCAAATATTTGTGAAATGAAGATTGTTTATAATAACGCCTTAAATACGCAAAGATTCTCTTTTAGGTTCTGGGTGGAGTGTGTGACCCCCCCACCCCCCGCCCACCGATCTTGCTGATTGGCAGGATACACAAGTGGGATCAGTTCTCGAGGGCAACAATGCAACATAAGTCATTAATGAGGCCGCATCGATTTGTCAGCGGTTGCTCACCAATAATATCATGGACCCAGGGATGCTTCACGCGTTGATGCATGAACTTATTGAATACATCAATGATGTATGCGGATAACTCGATGATAAGTTCGTTAAAGACTTAGCGTCGTACGTGAAATCACTGCTGCGTTTCAGCATGTTGTTGTAAATATATCCCCGAGCGTTACCTCGATGATTGCAATCTCATCAATGAAACCAGAATCTAACGTGAATTTTCTACACCAATTACTGCAGGGGAATCCCGCACACTCGAGATCGCACTTGCATCTTTGCGAGTTTATTACAGTTGGCATAATATCCGATCACGAATATTTTGTGGTCTTCCCGCGAATAACTCATTTGTATTTTCGTCGGATAGTGGCGCCACCTGGAATAATATTGAACCTTCCCGTGGCGCGTACGACATGGAATCAACCAGTGAAGAGATTTGACGGAGAATCACGTTGGTGATCCGCAAAGACTCTAAACTGTTTATACGTGAACACACTTAGCAGCCATCTCAATTGAATTTGCACCGTACGCGGCTGATATTACACGGTCGTCAGTAAGAACAAATTTATGTTGGCATGAAGACATTTCCGAGAACAAGCGATTCTTATGCATGGGATACCATAATGCGCCAGATATTACCTCAACGATTCAGATCAATTTAACCTGTGACGCCATCAGTGGCAGTTATGAAAGCTGAGCTTCCTTAAGCGTAGCTGCTCAGGGTTACATACTGTTTGGGTTTTATCCAACTGTGAATCATGGTTATTTTATATCGATTATTCAGGCAGCACCTGTGTATCTTGGATTGTATAATGCCCGGTTGACGCAACTGCGTTTTACCCTTGTGAACCAGGGCGAGTACATGGTAGATCTTCGATGGGAAACCCTTGACGATACAACTGTACAGAGCGACCTGATATTTAAATATTACAGTCGTACGAGGAGGTGTGCTACCAGTGTATGTTGTTAGCGCGAGCAAACCCGTTTACATGATATATTACGGTATTGGTCTCTGTGATGTTATTCTTGGATTGTTTAAAGATGCACCAAACGTGATTGTGAACTTGTCTTCGTGCGCTGCACCGATCCCTAAGCAAGTTGAATTGCGAGTAGTTGATAGCGTCAAACACGTTGTTGCAGATCATATAAAATATCTAGGGTTGCAGGCGGATCAATCGATTTGAGATCAAATATGATAATTAGTGACCCTAGCACCCCCAAAAGCGGTTACACTTCCATCAACAGCTACAATGCCAGCCCAGTCATTAATCAAACTGCTCAACAACGTCTCTCTGATTCGGCGATTGCAAATCTAGCAACATGAAGCGGACTATAGATAACTGTTACCTGCAATATCTTCATCATGTTTTCCCACTATTTCCAAGAAAGCATCAACAGAAGAAAAAACTTAGACGTATCATGCACTCGTAATTCTATTTTTTGTTCATTGGGGTAAATAGCTGTATATGAATAATACTAAAAATCTCTTTTGCTTTGATCTGCCAACACAGGCACTTCAGTGTCAAACGCGGGATCGGATGTATCGTTGAATCGGTGATTGGTTTCGTTTAATATCTTCTTGCTCGACAACGTTGACATTGCCAAAACTGTTGTCGGACTTGCCAGATACAGCCATGATTACGAGAGATTCGCTCCCCCAACTATGATGTTTATTAAATATACATCCAATCATGCAGATAATCAACAGCGTGTATATAGAAGACCTAGATTACACACCAATGCTGCTAATACCGTAGATGTAGAAGCCGTAGTCACGGGCGTTAAAGGCAATTTTAACGGTGGCTTTTCACAGCGTTAAGCACAACTTTGTGGAGATTCATTAGGTTTTTGTGTGCAATTGCTCTCGTGGAGATTAATTATGTTTTTGTGTGCAATTGCTCTCAGTCACATATTTGGCTTTTGCAGAGATGTCGGCAAGGTTATTTTGAAAGCTAAGCACACAGTCACATTAGTCCTTAGTATTGTGGATGCCTGTGCTAACCCCTTCGCTGGTCACATACGTTCGTTTTGTTGAGTTTATGCAATATGGAACCGCGTCAACGCTATCGTTTCTCGCGCACACACCAGATTCGCACCCAGCATACAATATTCAGGGACAGTTTACATGGCAAATAAGTACCCCATATGGCCTTAACGCACAAAAACATGTGTTCATGGCGTTTCATAATACGATTCCGAACAATAACCAAGAGGAAAGAAAGATGATATGTGAGCACTTAGAAGTGACTGAAGTTTCTTTGCGGTTAAACGGCCATCAGGAACCCTGTGAAGAAATTCTACTTAACTTCGTAGACAATTAAGTCGCACGTCCATATCACAATATGTGGTCGCACCTGGACAGGTATCAAAATGTTGACACGGGTCTGCAGATTTCCCAGCTTAACTTCCTTATATTGCACGCGATTTATTACTTTTCATTGGAATACCTGGAGTTGTTCAGGCAGTCCGTGGTCGACATGTACCTTTTATGCACGTGATTCTCTCTGACAAAACTCTGTTGTTAAAGGGCACAGATGGTCGAATGAGGGTTATTGACAAACCTGTGGAAAATTCATAGAATTCTAAACTACGTTTTCAATAATAATGTCCTATCACAAACATAAGGTTGGCCTTAGCCCAAGGCTGCTTTCGAAAATAAAGAGCGCAATACGAAACGAGTGCGAGGTTACATTGAGTCTTTCTCTGACAAAGTTAACTGGAATTATCCCCGTGTGCTTGAACCAAACTCAACTTAATCATCTTAATGCGGCCAAACAAAAGAACACCTCAGTGACATTAAAGTTATCCAAGTCGGAGGTGACACAAATGCAAAAGACCGGTGTAATATATCCATTCCTTCTGCGGCTCCTGCGGTTGCAAAACGTCTGCGTTAGGAGCTGTCGGAACTACATCTGTGATGGCTTTGAAAACGGCGGTCGGTGGACGAATGAAAAAAAGAAAAACGTCTTCGATTACCAGGAACGAATCGCAAAAATACCCTCAGGCAGAGGTCCTCGACTACCTGGTACGACTCGCAAAAGGCCTCTCCGCTAACTAATCTTGACTTACTCGCGATGGTAAAATCAGTCAAGGATTTCCGATGTGTATTTTTGCGAAATGAACTTGCGTCAATTATTCCCTGCACGAGGGAAATCGGCATAGTTAACCTGGATTCGCCAACAGGACCTTAAACTCGTGCGGTTGAATACGTGATAACACCTTAGCATCTTTTGTATTTTCATTCGTATGGACTTGCACCACCACTTGAAATTTCTGATTATTTAACCCGAGGCTGACAGAGTCGTCTACCACTGTTTTATTCAACTCTGCCGTTACAAACTCTGAGGTACGGTTCAATATGTGGATATTTTATTGTTAAAGCGTTGAATGCACTCGTGGAAGCCCAAATCCGCAAGCACTTATTGATTATACATTAAACTACACTTGATAGTATATAGAATGCTGTTATTAACATTTATGGGCGTTACTCGGCCTGACACGGCGCTGATATGGATCTGAGCATTTTTGTCACCAAAGTTGATTTGAATGCGTTTACCAGCCGGGTTATCGTTGGTGTTGACACAGAAGAGCTTGTGATTTTTGAAGATCGAACTGTGAAGGTGCGAGGCTCTGACTCGGGTGACTTTGTGATTTTTGAAGATCAAACTGGAAGATTTAAAACATAAAACGTGAACATTCGAGAAGTTGTTGTGAGGCTGCTAGGCGCTGTCGCGCAAAACCTGGCTGTGATCAGTGAAGTCGAGGGCATTACAAAATATGTTACGTCAATTGCGTTTATCAAAGACTACGTTGACACTGCCAAAAATGGGATGAAACAATACGTGGATGAACCGATTGCAGATGTGTCCGAACCACCAAGCGTAGTAACTTTATTTTAAACATACTTAGGAATTTTGACCAGCGAAGGAAAGGAGGCATCATAGCAAGTGGTCGATTTATTTATTATCCCCGTGTGGTTGACTCAAACTCAGCTTAATCACCTTAGTGCGGCCAAACAAAAGAACAAAAGGAAGCATCATACCAAGTGGTCGACTTATTTTTCCTGATCTGGTTGGTTTTGATAAACCCAAATCTCACATCTTATATGTGCGCTAGTCAGGATTGTAATTATTTATCTTATCCAGTTATTCTGGTTGTTGGGCTTCAATAACAATATTGAAATATGATCTTCAGTCAGGTGAATTATTAATACGTGACCCCCCAGACAGCAAGCGTCCGAAAAGATTCACATGTACGATGTCGTTGTGATTGGTCGAAATTCAGTTCGAAGGACTCAACATCATTCGAGCCAGGTATTTAACAGTGTCTGGTGTTTGTGTTTAAGATAAGATTTATCATTATATATATATATATATATATATATATATATATATATATATATATATATATATATCATATATAATATATAATATGGATTCTGACCGCGGTGATGAGGTTGCGGAATTTACCAACGGGGTGTTGGATCAACTGACTAGTGATGCTAACATTGATAGTGCTTTCGTTCCACTTGTCGACGAATATCTGTTACAAAACTGTGCTAACATGCCCCCGTATACGCTCACATATAATTTTGCTAAGGGTCAAATAGAAATAAAATGTTGGTACTTACCCTAATGTGGCAATTCCAACTAGGGGTCAGCTTAGCGTTATAGCATTAGTACGTTAAAAACACCGGGTCTCTGACTATACCGCCAGGTGTAAAAACATCAAATGATTGTTTCTACAACAATGAAGTAATATTCAGAGCTGAATTCACCCCGATTAAATTCCCCGTTGAGTATGCTAAACCAACACTGACTCAACAAAGAAGAGAAAGAGCTCGACTGTTATTCAGCAAGGACGCACATGTCCGTGTAACAGTTCTTGGGCGAAGACGACTACCATCATTTCTGACACCAAACAATAGCGTAATCAATAAGGCTCTAAGTGAACGTAGTGTCACACCCCCAGAACGTACAATTGCCGGAGATTTAAATATTAAATGGTATATGATTGTATGGCAGATGTGCCAGTAAAAAGGGTAATTGGTTAGAAGAGAGGATGCGTGTTGCGCCTGAACAAGGCATGGTTGTCGAGCAATTGTTCTACACGATCACATTATTAACATAAGAATTATAATGAACACTGAATGTAACCGGCGTGAAAAAATATTTGAAGCGGAACTGCAACTGCGAGATGAAGTCGCCAAGAGAACCGCGTTGCTCATGTAATACGAAAGCGTGTGTGTGGTTGTAGATGAGATTTGTGGGCTTGCCGCGGCAGCAACTTTCGACCTTGTCGTGGCGGAATCACTTCCACGACACATATTATATGTGCACCAATTGGAATTAGTGTCGGAGCTATATCAATAGTAACCGGTGTCTCTGACGGTGCTAGCAAAATAATTTCATTACGATTACGTTCACGAATACGCGTTTATTCGGAACTTCTTGCGGCAGCACAAAGAAGTCTCAATACAATTAGTAAACTGTATAAAAATAATTAAAATGGCTGCGTTCGGGACCGTGTTGGCGGAAATGTAAAACCACCGGCAACTTCGAGCACAGATATGGAACCGGGGGATAGTGGATTTGCAGGCAGCAAAAGTCAAGTAAATGCTTGCCGATGAATATGTGAATGTGAATGTGAATGAGCATGTATATGCGTTTTTGATTGTGCTATCATACTACTTCTTGGTAACATTTCGACTACCATACAATCTGATTCCAAGTCAGAGATAAAACTGTAACATTTTATGACCAAAAACGTCATACCCACAAAATGAAAGACAAACTTGGAGTATTTTAATCGTTGTTATGTATACCTATACATTTGAGAGATTTGGGGGGGGGGGTACATGTGATATTTTCCTAATCATCAGGGAGACTCGCCAATTAAGATCCTAACACTTGATCTAAAAGGTGAGAACACATCGTAATCTTCTCAAGAAATGTCCTGACATATTGTCTATATTTTGGAAAATCTCCCTAAAAGGAAGAATAAATCTAAATGTCTGCTGCTAAGGTATTGTCAAATGTGTGTGTGCAAGTGTGTCTGTGTGAGAGAGAGAGAGAGAGAGAGAGAGAGAGAGAGAGAGAGAGAGAGAGAGAGAGAGAGAGAGAGAGAGAGAGAGAGAGAGATCAAGCACGTCCCTGTTCAAGCAAATGTTTGTACGCAACAAATCATGTATGGTATCTCAAAGGTGGTCATTGTAATGCGATATCTTCACAGAAACCTATTTTTTTAACGCATCTAAGGATCTAAGGCAACGTACTGGTCGCAGTTAAGTATGTACATATACCGAGAGAGAGAGAGAGAGAGAGAGAGAGAGAGAGAGAGAGAGAGCTTTGTATATGTTATCGCTAACTTCATAAATTTGACAACCTTGAAAGAAGAAAAACTACAGATACTGAATACGTAAGATGTCAACATAATTGATTCCATTAAGCGTTGTGAATGGAAATTCATTTGTAGATATGAAGACTGTGCTTGATAGATCAAGCGAAGTACGACAAAACTTTGGTAATGTATATGTATTATTAGTCTTGTTGGAATATACATCTAAATTGTTGGAGAATGATACTGTGCCGTTATATTGGAACATCATATACATGAAATAACTGACCTCTAATGAAAGCTGGATGTAGGCAGTATTTGAATCTAATTATATACTTCATACATTATCCCATTAGTATAAGTTAAGTATAAATATTCATCGATTCCTTATATGTTGATTACTTGCCCGCGTTCGAGGAACCACTTTTGTCTAAATCGAAATCAAAATGACAACGAACGCTGACCGCGTCCAAAATTGTGACGTCTCCGTCTCAATAAGAGAAAGATTTGTTTCTTCAATCATTTGAGGAAGAAATACGGGTGGCTGCAAAAGATATACACACAAATCCAGGTTACGTGGACAATTGCATTGAAAATCAGAAAAAGCGCAGTACCAAAGCGGCGAAGCAACGAGATGTACAAATGTTCAGCGATGGTTATGGGACGTGAAATTAGAGGTTAGGATGATAGGAAACATCCACCCACTTCTGTTGAATGACAGTCTCAGCGAACTTGTTGCATCTATACACAAATGTGACGGCTCTGAATATGAATTTACTTCCCTGGAGGCATTGATAGATTCAATTGAAAGACATTTAAAAGATAAGGGGTGCACATATTTACTTTGCGATATGGAATTTCACAAAGCTGGACAAGTCCTGAAAGCCCAAACAATGAGCTAGTTTAGTTGTATGGATGTTTTGGCTTCATAACGTCTATTAGTGTGAAGTATTCGAAGTTCTAAAGTATGATACCCCAATACCCCAATTAAAAACATAGAGAATTAATTTTAGGAAAAGAAACTAGCAAATATTCAGCATTGTTTTTTATTTCTGACTGAATGATTTGTTTGTAACGTTGTTTCCAGCTCTCTTAAACACCTTGAATGCCTGCCTTATCGGATAGGTCTGGTCAGAAGCCTTGCCTAATTTCTTTACAGCAAAGTTGCTAAATTCCAGAAAGTTTAAATTGCAATTTTCTGGAACGATATGAATTTTGCAAAATCCTCTCTCTCTCTCTCTCTCTCTCTCTCTCTCTCTCCCTCTCTCTCTCTCTCTCTCTCTCTCTCTCTCTCTCTCTCTCTCTCTCTCTCTCTCTCTCTCCGTTTACCTCTGCTTTCTAAGGCGTTGTGTACATCACTTTCAATTGCAACCCAAAGGTGTCATGCACGCAATAGAATAAGAAACACTTTATCACAAAGACGATCAGGATCGATCTGTACTCCCCGCCCATGACAATGTGTCTTGATTTTGGTGAATCGTGAGGAAAAAAATATTCTTGAAGACGTGTTCTACGTAATGTGCTGTCTCGTCTATAATTCAAAATCTAGTACATACGCAAAATAAATAAATATGAACTTGTGGATTATCTGGCTGCAAATACTTAAACCCAGCGGCTTAAATCAAGAAGAATCCAAACGGGCAATTAGCTGCGCGTAGATATCTCGAAATTGCCAAGTTAACAAAACCACATTTTTCCATCTTTAATTCGCTCTCTGAAACCCATGATCTCAAATTGCATTATTCTTGTGCAAACATTTCAACTGTAAAAAATGCAAATAATTTATTTTATTTCATTTATTAATTAGTATAACCTAATTTTTTAATACTACTTTAGACCAAACCTGTCACAATCTTTAAGTAATCGCCAGTTTAATACAAGGCAATCAATAACTGATACTATTCAAATGCATTCATGAATTACTTACGCTATGTTATTGTGAAGCCCTTATACATATAAACAATACATTCCATATAGCCTTGTCATCGTCACATTACCGCTTTTAGCAGAATGAATACAAATTGAAGTCAATTTCTGTAAATGTGTGGCAGTTAAAGATAAAGATAAAATGTGCTGATAGGTGTGAAAGAGAACGTATTTTGATACCGGGATGGAGAAGATAAAGATAAACATACACATTAAATTTGGTATCAACAGTAAGCTTTTTAATTAGTTGTATTACTTACACATGCGAGATAGCGAACTGCCTAAAGGTAGCATATGTATTCTCTCTCTCTCTCTCTCTCTCACTGTATATATATATATATATATATATATATATATATATATATATATATATATATATATATATATGTATATATGTACCTGGAATGCGATAAAATGTGCAATCTAGATTGCATGATTATCTACAATGCAACTCCATGGTTCTAAAGAGAGAGTATATTGCACCAAATTATTTTCTGTTTATTTGTCCATTTACGCTATAAGACAAGAAGAGCTGTTACACATGTGGAAACTAATACAATTGTTGTCATAACGAATATGATAAGAAGCTTGGAAACCAACGTTGGCTCTTCGTTGAGGCGGTCTAGGAAAACGAGCATTACCAAACTTTTCTTTTGTGCAAAGGTCAAATTATATGATTGACGAGACATATATCATGGTCACAATAGCTGACATCATCAAAACTTACTTTCTATTGCATGTTTTTCTTAACAGTACTTCATATTGTTTTAGGTTTCTGCTATAACATTTATGAAGTCATAAAGTTCGTTTTTGGTTTTAAAAAATAGTGCCTGTCTGGCATGTCTATGCGTGTATGCTAACTTTACTGTTATCATACCTGTCAAACATAATGACCGTTACTCTGTCTTCATCAGGCCGTTGGGTTTTATCAATTTTCTTCTTTGGTTTGATTTGGTGTTTTACAGCCTAAGGAATAACCACGGTAGATGATCTGGACTGATCCGGTGGTAGGATTCGAACCGTCACAATATCGGTCATGATAGGGGTACGCTAACCAACTTTTTCTAAATAAAAATTATAATAATACGAATAGTAGCATGTCAACCACTGATACTAGCGTGCAAAGTACTCAACAGTCATCCACAGGATTATGATATTTTATTTCAAAAGAGACAAACAAATCGTACAATATATTTTCAATACTGAATATACAATGTTACTGATGTCATATTGAACATATCCGTAATAATAATAATGCATATATATACGAAGAAATACTATTATCATACAGCTAGATACGTTTTAATTCGTACTCTGCAAAGATTAGAGCCTGGGTCCGCGAGTTACGGCACACATGTGTGCATTATAAAGAAGGTATATGGGTTAGTGTGCGCAGGAAAGGCGATGGATGCCATAATCCACGGATCCGAGTTCGAATCTCCGTAGAGTTAAAATTAACAAATTTCTAACCTGTATGATAATATTATTTCTTGAAAATGTGTGCTAATCTAATGAAGCATTTTCCTGTAGGATTCAGGGATATCCTTTTCCGCTCTGTTTGATGTATATTTGTATTTCTCTTTATCTCCCTCTATCTCTTTCTCTCTTTCTATATATATATATATATATATATATATATATATATATATATATATATATATATATATATATAAGTATTCCAAAATTTTATGTTGGAAATACATTATTCAATTTTGCTATGCATGTCCATTTGTTTTTCACTTCCATATTTTTGTTTTGTTTTACTTTACCTATATAGCTAAATTTCGGAGCAGACCAGGAGTAAAATTGGCATTAGAATATTAAGAGCTGAAGCCATTCACTTAAAAAACAAAATATCTCATCAGAGATAGTGGATACTTTGTGTAAAAAATAATTACACTATCTTTCCATGTATATTTTTTCGATTCATGTATAAAAGATTCTGAACAAATTATACAATTAAATGTGTACAGCAAATCAGTACGTTTTTGTGAGTTATCACTAGCCTCTACCTATCTACATACATATGCATTTTCCATATCACCTTCCACATCGACCCCGCCCGCAGAGGGTTGAGACATACTCCATAACTACTATGTACATCTAATTATCCTAAACCCACATTTTTTGAGCTGTCACTAAAACTATTTATAAACATGCATAGACACTGACTATCAACTTTAAAAGTGTTATTTTGTACATACGTCTGTAAGATGTGCTGCATAGAGCATTATGTTGCAATGTTATCAACACGATGAATAGGAAATTATAATATTGTCAAAATGATAAATATCATCTTTAATCTTGACTGACGTTTTTGGTTTTTACATTGGCTTTCCTTAAATAATCTTTACTCACAATGCGATGTAAAAAGCAAAGACAGAGAGAAAAAGAAAGAGAGCGTCTAAAGCTATCACTGTATCTGAAGTATTTTTTGGATAAAATGGCGGTGCTCACACAGAAACAAGAAATTTGTGATAGATTACTGCAAATATTTTTTTTTTAAAAAAAATAGGTCTTCTCAGTGTACTAGCTGTTCGAACCGTGGCTTCCTTTGCTAAATCTCTCAAAGTACGCCTATAGAACGATGCCGACTTGAAACCGTCTTGACTTGATGTGTTGGAGAGATATATGAAGCAAATAAGGCTAAAACACGGTTTCTAGAAAAGATAATGTTTCTGATGAATTTATTCCTTTAACATCAAGCTTTATCAAATTTGCCTTTATTTCTTTAAACTCCCAAAGGAGTTATTATAACAAACCACATTCAGCATATACAGGAAATGACTGACTATTGGGCTTATACCAAGCATTTGAAATATGCTATATAAGTCCTTTCAAATTTTGAACCCCATGACAGAGAATTTGCAGTTCAACAAGCGTCCATAAAATACAAATATATTTCATAACAGTAGTTTTGTAAATAGCCGCGAAACCTAATTCTTGTGTACATGTATTATTTTTGTTGTAAAACGTAGACCTCAAAAGAAAAATATTCATATATACATGTAATGCTATATCAATTTAGTTTGCATAAAATGAGAAATAACACACTCAAAAGATATCTTTGCATAAATGAGTAAATTGATTATCTTTAGATATACTGTATTGCTGTACCCATCTGTATGGATCTGAAAATTTAATATGCATTGTAGAAAATATATATATCGACGTTTGTGAGGAAAAATGGCAAGCAAAGAATGACTTGCCTTATGACGAGGATTTACACAAGCTGTGCCAAATTCTGATGGACAAGAATGGCAGCAATCAGCCAGCCAGTTGATTCATATTAATCTGTACATTTTTATCAGGAAATGAGAGCATATATGAAAACATTATTTAACAAAATCAATATCATTATTTCATTTTTTTGTATCAAGACATTTTCAAATAAACCATCTATTATATTTCACTTGTTCACATATTTTATCTAAAAACTTAAGTGTTTTATATAATTCGTTTCGATTTTGGACTTTATACCCTATAAAGTTGCATAAAGTTTCTGAACATATACAATGAAGGACAACAAAAGGTTATGCTTCTGTTTGGTTAACCTTAGTTTTGTATGTTGTTTCCTTGAGTATTTGAGTCCTGTTCAAAGAGAATTACATATTAAATTCCATGAATGTATACTTAAGAGCATCTGTGCATACTACATTTTATGTATATACCCGTATTGATCTTTTATCCCAAAGTTAAAACTGCAGATTTACAAATGTACAGTATGATTAAAAGCGGAACTCTAACACAAACACAATGCAATATAGGAGAAGGAAGCTCTCATTGTCGATACATAAAGCAGTAAAGAAAAATGATACAAATGTCTGTCTAATAACGTCGTTTGCATGTTCCATAATTTTAGTGTTTAAAATGTCAGAAAGTTCTGAAATGACTGGGTTTTTTTTAAGAAACAACAACGTCCCAGGGGCTTAAACTGAAAGAATTAGTGCACAGTGTATGGAGATATAAATAACAAAGAAGATAACAATAGCAAAGTATCATGATACAACTGTGTATAGTGCCTGAGAAATTCGGATATGGACCTAAGTTTGCCTACGTACATCGATTAAGCATGTAACGTATATAACCTTCACGTATTTAAGGAGGAATTATGCACAGATGTACTGCCCATTAAGGTGGATTACATATACAATCGACTATACTATGAGTGCTGACTTAGAAAAAGTCGTTTTAAATAGAACCGTTTACTAAATGTTATGAAGATGAAATGTTTGTTACTGTGATTACTTTTAAATTGATACTTTTTTAATTACGCATTTATGAATTCACTATGATTCATGACATTAATGTGAACAATGCCAGATAAACTAAGTCTCAGCATCACTCTAAGCTGTTGTAAAACTTGTCCTGAAACATTAAAGATGCATCCCCTCGCAAAAGGAATGGTATCACAAGTTATGTAATTACATGCAATGATTTAGTAACTTGACTGATGGCAGCAGAATCTTGCAACGGCCCATCACATTTTTCTTTACTGGAACCTTCATTTCTTTTAACTACACAATGAACGGTGGGAGGACAATTCGTGGAGGTCTGGTACCAATTTGCCCTATAGATTTGACAAACCTTGTCCAGTAAACTCCTTTTGCTAACTCTTATGGGATTTGATAAAGGTAATCATTGTTCTCTCACTCGCCACTACCAAAAGCAAGTATCACGGCGTCCTTTTGCTATTCTAATAATGACTTTTTTCGTATTTCTTTTTTATTAATTTTTAAATAAAGTTCTTTAAAAATTCAAACGTGTTGGGCTTGCCTAGGTATGATAACATTAAGAACGTTCTGTTTATTACACAATGCTTCTTAGGTCTGAAGCAAACAGCGTCGTAATGTTCCTTACAGTGCTTTTGAAACCACTGACAGCTACAAAAATACTGTTGAATTGTTTAATTCAGTATGTCTATACATTCACTGATTTACTATTTTATTACAAAGATAGAAGTTTCTGAGGGATGGGTTGGATTTATGCAGTCATGAAGTTTGGAAGCCGCCTCAGCGACCTTTACCTGGACCGGAAAAGCACTGTGCCTGTTTAGGGACTGTGCCTGCATCTAATGTCTGAACGTATTTCTATTTTTTTTTTTTTTTTTTTTTTTTTTTTTAATGAATGAATTGGTTTTGGTAAATTCTCCCGTAACTATGACATTAGGAGAGGTAGGAACATTTTTATACTAATATTTATGTTTTCATTCTAGGACGTAAATATATGTTAATATTATTCTATACCGTCATCTGGATGCAATAATTACAATTGAACTACTTGTATGTAGTTATGATGTTTTTTGTATTGCTTTTAAGCAGTCTATCGCATTGCCCTGTTGTATCGCAGGTTGGTCAATGTGTTCCAGAGCGGCTTTTCATAAACGGTTTACCATTGTTGCAAACGGCGTGGGTGAATTAGCGACTCCTACGTTTCCAAACAGAGTATTCGCAACTGTTATGGTCCTCAGGTGAAAGCTAATTCACAAGTAATTCTTTTTTCCGCAATTCAGCAAGAAAAATTGTGAGAAAAAATAACGAGAAAGTTTAATAATCCAAACTTTTGCATTCTTGGCCGAATTATATTATTCCATCTCATATTTTCCATATACTTTTGCAAGAAAATAACAAATCTTTGAAAAATTCAAGATTATACTTTTGAAGCAGAATAATCTATCTGACACATATGATATTTTCTTATTTAAAAGGGAAACAAAAGATAAATCGATAATTCAAAGGATGATTGTTTTCACTATTGAAGTCTTCAATATTTTACCCATGCATACACAAAAGAAGGCACTAGTTTTTAATGTGAGCATAAAAGAATACTATTCCTCAAAGCCCCATTGGCTCAGATAGCGATTATAAGAGTACGAGTTTGAATCATACCATAGGATCAGCATGGGTCGGCTACTGTAGTGCATCCATCTGCAAGGCAATTTATTCCAATTACTTCTGCACGACTCGACCTCCGTGCCTTGCTGTGCCGCATAATAAAAGGAAACAAAAATCATAAACACCTTACATTTAATACTTCCAAGGATTTTGGAGGTAATCCTTATAGCCTCATGGCTAAAGGTTGCCCTTTCTCTGTATATTTCTTCTGTGTTATCATAATTATGTTGGAAAGACAAAAATGAGATCAATATCAAAACATTGGTAGACTACTATCTTAGTATCGTTGCTTATATATATATATATATATATATATATATATATATGTGTGTGTGTGTGTGTGTGTGTGTGTGTGTGTGTGTGTGTGTGGATCTTAGATTCCCCAAAAGCCTTTAGTTAAAACGCGGATGCTAAATACCAGACCGCAGTGGACAAGGGGTACATACAATCTCGCAGATTGGACAGAATTTCACGAGTGCGATTATGCAGGTTAACACGATCAGATGCTTCATCGTCAAATTTCTGGACGTGTTTACCCAATACCGGCCTTACAACATTATGTCCGAGGACCCAGCTGCCACAAACTGGAGCTACAACCTAATGAAGATCTGGCAAAACCAAATTAAGTTTGCTTTTTGGTGTACCATGATGGACTACGGAATTGCGGCAGGGGACAGTCTCATAGCAAAATACCCTTTTATGCTCACCACCTTTCTGCTGCATGTGTATTATCAGACGCGACACATCTTGGCTGAAACATGTCCCCCGCAGCCAAGTGACAGTACCTGACACGCACATGGAAACAAGTACATCGCCACTCCATACGAAAATCTATGCAAATAAATTCGGGTTTAGCCGCACATAGATTGGCGCCAAAAAAGTAGCGTCAATGATGGATTTGTAATGACGTATTGCTATACCCCGACACTCAAAAGAGACTTGACATTAACCGTCCATTGGTTGTCCCTCGAGATGAAGCAGTACGAGATGCGGCATGAGCACTACTGCAGGAAATGGAGGCCAATGCCGCGAGGGAAAGCTTTATCTTGATGACAAGTCAGAGTGATTCACGGGGGCCGGTGTTGAGCGCATGAATGATTCGATCTGGACGCACGTGTAAGACACCCTGGACGAGGATGTGCAGATTAAGACCAGCATCCTCTAGACAGGCAGTGTTCGACGTGCAGAAGCAATTCCTGACATAGAAAACGCTCTTAACAACACCATAGACTTTCGAGGCGCAAATGCTAAGCACTAGAATACGAGAAGCAAGAGATTATTCTCCCAATGCTATGGGGCAATGCTTTGTGATCATTTTACTTAAGCTTTATGAGGGCACTAGCGAGGGATTTCAGATAGCTTTTAGCCATTCCTTAGCAACGCACTTGTCAGTCAGGAGATTGTCAGATGTCAGGTGCTAATAATCATATTTGCCATGGTGATGCCCAGCTCCCAGAGTCTTGTGTCATCGTTAAGCATCTTGTCTAAAGTTTTGTATGTTGGGTTAATCTAAGACATTAAAGCATTTTGCTTGATATTGGCGGCCTCGTAATGCGATTCGCGGAGATCATTAAGCCTTTCTAGCTCTTTTCCTAGTCTTTCCACCTCGTGCTCATCGCTGTCTATATGTTTTGGAATCTATTTCCTCTATATAGATGAATCATCTCTTCGCAACCCCAAGCATTTTTATATTGCTTCTCTTTCATTGTCCAATACAGAGAACTTTAGCATATTATTCCCGAGCTCGCCCCGTCTCTCTTGAGTTCCTCATTTGAGCCAATGAGCTCTGTCTCTCTCTCTATTATGGGAAGGTGGCTGATTTCACAAAATCCTTCATCCGTGCCGGACATAATGAAGGTTTCTACAACCGTCTTTATTTTATCAGCGACCTTCGTGAAGTTTTGCAGCAGAACTGCCTCAATTTGGTGGCTGGACGAGAACGTTTCCCTGGCATACTCCATTTAATAGGTTGGTATGATGTTGACTACGTTATGTCTATTTTTGAGGCTGTCATAAGATGACTATCTGACTCATGATAGGGCAAAATGACTGTCTCCCTCAAAAACCTGCGTAAACAATGTTTCAAATGCTTTTTATTATATTGATAATTATTTCTTTTAGTTCATATACGAAGTTTTTATAATTAGAGACTGCTTGAATTTCAGAAAATTGATTAACTGACTTCAGTTTAGCTTTTCGTTTAGGTCAGTTCCTCTGGCATAATTAGTCCCAAAGTAATGAAACATTTTATGTAGGTGAGTACCACAAATATCAGCTAAAGTAGGTCACTGTGATCTTAATTTTATCATTCGGTACTGCACTCAATTTTTATTTTTGAGCCCATGTTAGTGGGAAGCGAGACATAGCAATCACTTTCACGGCGGTATCTGCGTTGTCAACAGTTAATGTTTTTGCTAATTTTTAATTTGCGTATATTTCTTCAATCCCTTGATGGATTTTCATCATACTTGGCACTCATCATTATAACGCTGAAACAATCTATTCAGCGCCATGCTTGCTCATCCTAAAACATAGGAGACAGGGTCACAGTCTACATTAAGGTTTTGGTTACAATGTTTTCATTTGCTTATATTTCACTCCTTGATGGATGTGTTCATACGTGGATTGAGTCATAAAGAAGCTAAGACAATTCATTTGTTGACATGGACACTTGTTCCTTTGGTTTTATGGTTATGGTCACAATCATTGAACATGTTCTTTAAGGTTTTTATTAAAGTTTGTCTTTTCATTTGCTTATTTTTTCTAAACAACTGGATGAGTTTTCTTCATACTTGGGGTGAATCAATATGAAGCTAACACCATTCTGCGATATGCACTCTCGCATCTTTGATCTTTGGGTCAGCTGTATATAAACTTTTCATGAAGGCTTTAGTTACAGTTTTCTCAAATGACATATACTGCATAAATACTTTGTTGGATTTTGCTCATATATTGGACGAATCATTAAGAAGGAAAGTCAATTAATACCGCAACAATGCTCAATCTATATGGGTTCAACATGCAGACAGTAGAAAAGTTGTGACAAACAAATCAGCGCACTACAATTGTGCACAATAAATGTGTTCATGAGTATGCAATAAGTTTGCCTCTGTCCTACTTGAGTAACGTCCCCTTCCCCAGTTCCTGCCATTTTAAGAAGGCCCCGCAGCAGGCTATTCTTTGCATTGTGCGTCAGGCCTTTTTTTACATTGTCCCAGACGTTTTTTATTTTTCTTAATAAGAATAATAATAATAATAATAATAATAACAATACATAATATAGCAATAATAATAATAATAACACAACAGCAACAATTCGACAATGGGACGGAGCCGACAAACCTCGTCCGAGCGAAACAACCGGAAGGTTTCCTAGAGTAAGTTTTCTTTACAATAAGATCGTTAAAATTATGCCATGTAATGCTTAATGGACTTACCATGGATTACATCACACATACTCCTTGCTTACATGTTTACGTCCCCACCCCTCCGCCTATGCAATTTATGATAAGGTAAGGTACCCTTTTGATCGTGAAATATGCATTAGAGGATAATTACCTTCCCCTTGTTAGATCCCGGAGAAAATAATTTTAAAACACAAATGTTTTTTTTCTTGAGCGAAGTGTGCAACAAAGTATAAATGTTTGATACAAGCATGCCAGAAAAGTATTCTTATACTTTATAACACTATACTACAAACAATACACAACCTGAAAAGTCTTTAATTTTAATGTAATGAAATAAACAACTTATTTAAAATTGAGAAAACAATACACACTTTGGTTCTTGATTTATGGTAACACAAGTTGACTATGCAAGGACATAAAAAAGGAAACTAAAAATCTATGGCAGGTTGAACATGTAAACTATATGGCAAAGGATGGAGGTAATTTTCTTTGCTTAAACAATTGTGGAAGATTTGAGAAATTAAGTGTTCTTAAATATTGCAATATTTATCCGTGTTCTGAAAATCATAATTTCTAGAAAGAATGCAGTTCTTATCTTATCTTCACATTTATGGACACAAATGAATAGTGTCTTTAAACTGCACACGCAATATCAACCCGCAATTTGATTCAAGATGTGAAATTTGAATATTTGACATAGGAAATGGAACTTTTAACACGAACAATTTGATTCAACTGGACTTTCTACATACAATATTGAAATTTCAACGATAGCTGTGTAATTCAACAGATAAAATTCATAAATTCAAAATAGAACTTTAAACACCAACAATTTCATTCAAGGTGTTACATTTGAATACTCGGCATAAGACATTGATATTTAAACTGCAACTTTCTCATTGGGCCAACTTTTGTCCGCTAAGGCGTCTCGTACAGGCCTTACCAACAGTAAGACTAGGTCGGAAAACACTTAGCCGGCTGCAGGCTTCGACATCCAGAGGTTGCCATGGTGGTGAAAGATCGACGTTACACTCAGAAAGTAACTCACAGCCCTGTGTCTGTGCATGCGAATAGACGATGATAACCCCTGTAAAAGGCAGTCAAAGAAGTGACAAGAGCTCCAGCCGGGAGCGAATCATCCAGATAATAAAAAGGGAAAAATCTGAAGTCCTGTTGTAAATGTGACTATGCCTCATCATGGACACATACTTCAGCTCTAACAATTACAGGTCCGGCAGGGCGCTTCACTAATGCAATAGCTGTTCCGCCCGTGGAAACGACACATACTATGCTTCTCCAAAGCGTCCACACGATTATCTGAGGACAAATCAACCGCAGCAAGACAGCTTTTATGCTCGACATTCTTGAAGGCAATTGTCGGGGCGTGTTTCAGCACATTGTCATATTTTGCTCAACCATCAACTGAAGCAAGAAATAAAAACGCGGGGTTGAATTTAGACAGATCTAGGCATTTATATCATCAAGCCTGCTTCACGACTGGCTGCAGTTCTTCTACGACATCTTCGCGATGAGCCAACCCTAATTATTATCGATGACTGCTCTGGCACAAAAGCCCTGACAAAAAAGATAGACATCCTCCCGGATCTCACCATGTGTGGCTGTTACACGGAGCAAAATGTACAATTCCGTGCTCAATGACATTCGGAGTAGGTGGAATATGTCAATCTCTGTTACTGCAAGGACTGCTACAGCTTTCAAGACTGTTTCCGAGAACATGATATTATCCGAACACACTCAGAACTCGCACACTTTTGAAAACTACAGGGTGAGTTCATGCATGCCACGATTTTACTAAGGATTAATCAGCCAACTAGATGTATGCTTGTTTAAGCCGTCGTGGCGTCGATTATGCTTTTTAACGGGTTGTCGTGAACATAGCGGCTGCTTGATTCGTTTGCAGTTACAATGCCTGTGTAGCCGTGGTTGAGCCTGATTTGTACCAGAAAAGCCGCCAATCGGCGCAAACTCGTTAAGCTTTTTACTGAGAGGCCGTACTCTGCCTTTGGTAACGATTGTATTGACGCCGTTTAAGTAAAGTCGCGTTCGTCTTCATCTTCTTGCTCCGACTTTTTATATTTAAGTGTTGTATATTTTTTTTGGGTAAGCTCCATTTAAGGTCTTTTGCCTATCTATTTGGTTAGCTTTTGTTCAGAACTATGAGTAAAAATTTCTTGCCTAAGGACACAATACCCCAGTAGACACAGCCTGATTTGGGAGTAGAACCCTACACTCCTGCGTAGAAATGAAGCACAGGTCCCAAATCCAGACACTAAATTATTGGTGTTCATCAGATATACACGCAACAACATTTCTTGTATGGTTGCGCTAAGCCCCCGTTAAGCTATTTTTCTAATGGCTTTACTTGGTGATTGTGTTGAATGAGGGCATAGGGTCGTGCCAAAGGACAAAACAGCAACCTGTTACTCCTGTGTCAGAGTATATCACACTAAAATCTTAGATAGTGTGAATTTCAGCTGGAAGTTCAACAAGTATATTTTCAATCCCATTGTTTTCTGATTTATGTTTAACAAAAAGCTCTATAGATT
The DNA here is from genome assembly GCA_029931535.1 of Margaritifera margaritifera. Taxonomy (NCBI): domain Eukaryota; kingdom Metazoa; phylum Mollusca; class Bivalvia; order Unionida; family Margaritiferidae; genus Margaritifera; species Margaritifera margaritifera. The sequence goes on from JAQPZY010001559.1 coordinate 3,358,439, forward strand.
TTAGCTCGATCGCACAAAACAAAATGCTCTCTTGAGAGCTGGCTTACTGCAAAAATGCTAACTCATTCAGATGTAAATTTTGACTTGGATTTAATCAGGACTGTGTTCCCACACAATACCCTAATAAGGTTTTGAAGGAACAGATGCAATAGACGGAAAGATAACTCCTTTAAATTATTCCCCTTTCTCTATGTGTTGAGAATCCTGTGAGATTGACATTGTTTGGTGGCTACTGATAATTATTGCCTAGATAAATATTCGGAAATAGTTTTTCTACACCTAAACCCTGCAATCAAACAAATAATTACCAACATTATATTTAAATTCTGAAATTTCATTGGAGCGGTAAGTGTTTTCCTCATTTGCGAGCACGCTCACCTGTTTGCTTTCTTGCTTCGTATCCATAATTGAGAGCACTGCTCAGTTACGCTTTGATAGGAACAATGAAATAAATCTATTATGGCCAGGGCCGTCAAAAAGGAGGAATAGCGATTAATAGTGGACAATGTTTCATGCCATTTTCATCAAAACAAGCGTCCAACGTGAAATACAGTTGTTTATTATTATTATTATTATTATTATTATTATTATTATTATTATAATTATTATCAGTATTATTATAATTATTATAACATTTAACTTTCAATCAAAATAGTAATAATGTGTACTATGTACAAAACATATCTCTAGTAAAAAATCAGTTTACGACAGTAGGATAATCCCAGGTTTGCTGATTGTCCATACGTTCTATGGCTAGGCACTGGCTGCCAATGCGTGAGTGTGTCACCATAGAGTAGCACCTACTAAATAATTCGCCACAGAGACTTTACATGCAGGATTATTTTGAGGATAATTTACAGATGTTCAAGAATTCCAAGTTGTGGAAGTAGCAGTGACTGATTACAAAAGCAAGAGGTATGCTGTATACTAGAGTTTATCAGCTTGTATATTGAATACATAGAGGATATCTACGTTTTGTTAGTAAATATACGGACATATATCACCAGCAAAGTTGAAAGATTGTATTCTCACTAGTGGTGAACCCACGAGTGACAGTACAACATGTTTCCACTTCACAAATAAAATATTTCCGTATATCAACTAAAAAAACGTAGATTGTCTTCTTATTAATAGTTGTTTAAAGAAAACAACTTTCCATCCCCATGGGTTTACGCCACTGTGTGCTAATGCGGCAGCATTACGACATCGATAAAAAGAAGTTCCTACATTTTACAATATATTTGGAACAGCGACGTGTTACAAAATTAGCTTGTACGTATCATGCTTCAAATTGTGTATCTTGTTAAAATGATGACTGTATTCGTACGAATATAAAGATAATTTATTTTTGTTAACACATTTCATGCGCTGAGTGATGCCGTTTGGGTGCTGTAATGTACAAACATCACAGAGCGGTTGTATCTTACACGCTTCAAAGCGTAGCATCTTTAAACAAAAGATTTTACTGATTGTGAATTAATTGTAAGGATTTTCGTTCTTCAGTTTGTTTCTTTCTACATTCAAACGTAAAATTGTGTGCGCTCTTGGCAGGCGTGTAGTGAAGGTCAGTAGCACATACATACTGAATCCATTTGTTCGATTATTGCTTAATTTAGGCTTCCAATCAACACTAATCAATGCATTTTCAAACACGATTGTGATGCGAGTTAAATTGCTACTTAAAGAACTGTATTATACATATATATATAATCACGAGTTTTTCTTTTTATTTGTTTTTATTTTTTTCTAAAATATGTGTACCGTTTGTCGTAGAGTGTTACGTGCATTTAGTACTGAATAGGTCACACATAGCAACAGGTCATGTATGTTGAGTCGCGGACAGTTTTTATGTTTCATGTAGAAAACTAATTATTAAAAAGTTAATACTTGAAGTCTACATTTTGCTGTTAGATAGTTCGTTTTTAGACATGTATTGATACCACCTCGTTGATTGCATAAACCTACTCTAGTTGAGGGTCTACAGATGCAACATTTTAAGCTATGTACATCCTGATGTTAACGGAGAGAGAGATGAAGTGAGGGAGAGAGAGAATGTGCAGACGAAGACAAAAAATGAAATAGGCATAAATATCGAAATGTATGTTTGAATAAAATACATAAGGGCAGATATTTCCTAAGTGGGAAAAAGTAGCTCCGAAAGTTATATATCTAATATAGCGACAAAAGTGGTATCGCCACTGTGGCGATGTCATTTTTCTCCTACTGATCTTTTTTAATATCTTCCTATGAAATATATAATAGATGAGTCTAATCATGAAACCATAACGAATTATCGGGATCGCCCGTGATAGTATTGAAACACACGCTTCAAACGTTATATCGGATGATGTGTAAGTTACGCACTTTGACGTTTTGAAAAAAAAATACAACACAATGAACTGGACAATTCAAAGAAATTAGCAGAGATATATTCTGTTTTCCAATGCACAAACTCACTCTTCATATGCTGACTAGTTCAAGAAATGTACAATCGGTACCCTGGATTGAACTATGAGTTGCAACATTCAATTCACGTTCTTACTGTTATCTATTTTTTTCTTGTTCTTCTTTTGATGTTTTTTGCAAAGAACGGCGAATCGGAAGAAAAAACTGACTTGTTCTCATTATTAAAGGGTAGATACACTGTTATGTCTAGCAACCTTTGTAAACGAAAAAGACGAAAATAAATGAGCAGGTACTAAACGCAGTTTAAATAAATTCAGAGTTCAAACACAGAGAAAGGTATTTAATTTGCTATTATGTCCCAAAAAATAATATATTGTAAACGATCCAATTAAAGGTCTGATGATATGTTCTTTATTGTTCAATGCAATTATTCACTCTCCCAATCAAATAAGCAATACAAAATTGAATTCAATTCCACCAGGAAGTGCAGACATGTGGGTACAGTCAGGTACACAGGTTTATATATTTCAACTTGTACACATTTTATTATTTGGAATAAGAAGTAAAATCAGAAAATCTAGAACAACCTGAATTCATATCGAAAATTTTTCCTAATGGACACGATCTACATTACATAACTATATGCGAAATGATGCAAACTGTTGTGAATGACAAAGGTCAAATGCTATACATAACCTCTGAAAATAAATATGCAAATATGAGCAAAATTCATGTTCCAAGTTATTTAGCATTTGGTAATAGGCAAGCATCTGTGCCTTTAAGCTGGTTAAGACAAATATGTAATTTGCTGAATCATGATTTATTTATTTGTTATCTCATCACCGATCCTTACTATTCTTGTGGATTTCCAATAATTTCAAACAACCATTATTTTCTTTTCGGATGCAGACTGTTTAATAATGCAAGAAATGAGCTTTGTCAGATTATCAGTAATGAATATTAACATTGATTCTGATACACTTTTATTTTACAAGGAATATTACACAGCAGAAAAAAACATTTTGCTACAAAAGTACATGCAGACGAAAAGGTTCACAAATATATGATTGTTTTTGTTCCATTATGTCTACATCAAGAAATATTACATACCTGGCCACACCAAACACTATTCATCCGCTCTTATCCTTCCTTCATCCCTCTCATTTCATTAAATGTATGTTCTTCACTAGACTTGAATATTTCAACAACTCTTGCCTACATGCTCGTTAAATAATTATTTATGTTCATGATGGAAAGGAACTTGTAAATTGAAAAACTAGTTTCCAATCCTTATCCACGTATACATAAATATGACCTTCTTGGCAAAAACATATGTCTATACTAACTAAAGACTTTTACACCACTCGTGTGAAAGTGACCTCTATATTATTTACAATTCTGTATACAGATAGAAATATACAAAACAATACAGAACCAGTAGTTGATGTAAAACCTTCACAAAATCTGATTAGGTTGTTTTCAAACATAAACTGAAAGAAAATCTTGATACGTTCCAGGTTATTGCACTTCGAAACAAGCGAATGTATTGAGACTTTCTCCACCAACGAAACAAACATATCTTGTGAGGATTTGAAAAAACTCATGAGAATCACTTTGGATTGCGTGCTCAACTTTAACCAGCAAATCACTGAGATTGTTTTAAAAGCATCTAAACCATTACATATGATCAAACGAATCTGAAAATACCTCATAACTTAAGGATGACTGGTACTGTGTCAATTTTGTATCCTGGCAAACTTCAACTACTGTTCCCTAGCCTGGCATTCCATCAGTCTCACTAATATCAACAGACTCGAACGACTTGATGAAAGAGCTTTTAGAGTTGTCTTTTAATTAATCAAGTAATCTTACTCTGCAAACTTGTATGAAGCAAAATTGTCAATTATCCACATTTAGAACAGAAGGTTGGAGAGAATGAAACTTGAAATTTTCAAAACTTTAAAGAAGTTATGTCCATCATACTTAACTTATCTGGTAGTTTGCCAAATATTTTCCTACTCTTTTATGTATGCAAACACCCTTGAGATTCCAAGTGTAAAAACATCCAGATACTAGCTACACTCTTTTAGGCGTGCAGCCGCTAAACTCTTGAATTATCTCTCAAATAATTTTCAAGCATCCTGAGACTGTAACATTTTAAAAACCCTACTAAAGATCTCGTCTCCCATCGTATTGTGTAAATGTTCCATATGTTTGCACAATTAAAGATGTAGCTGCTGCTGCCATCATCTGCTGCATGTGTAGTACTTGAGTTGTCAGTCTTGTATAGTGTTTATAGCCTTTAGTTAAACTAAATGTTGCTTACACTTAGTTTAAGATGAACTTTTTCTCCCTATTACCGAGGTATATTAGTTATTTTAGTTCTGCTGCGTTTTGTTTTGCTTTAGGTATTTGTTCTGTAATTAGAGCTTTTGTTGCCTTTAGATCTGTACTTCTGATTTCCACTTTCAGTTCCTTTTAATTCCTGAGTAGTCTTCTCATATATATGTCCCTGTATATGTTCTTAATTGCTGTATTGTAATATAAATGCCTCCAGAGCAGTTATACTGATCATAAATGTGTGCATTATATTCATATGTGCATAGTCTTGGTCGAGCTTTTTCCCATTATCCATGCATATTTTAACGCTACGTGTAATTTTAAATAAGAATACATTAGTGTCAATCAATTGATTTCTTGGCATGGATTCTTTTTTTAGAAATTTATTTTGTATGTATTTTGAGCAAATAGACAAGAGACTCAGTAACTAGATATGTAATTAATTAGTATGTATGTATTCACGTATTGTTGTGATGAATACATAGGCATGCATATATCGTAATTGTTTTCTTTTATTTTGCTTTGTAAGCACGCACGAATATATGTAACTAATTGTTTTAATGCATGTATGTATGTCTGTTTGTATATATTTCCGATTGTTCATAGTCGGTACAATAGCTCCACTCAGTTAATATGTCTTATTATGCAAATACACACCGGCTCTAAAAAACATTTGTCTTTGTTTTTGTCTATGTCTATAGAGAAGTCAAGATTTGGCGCTTAATTTAATCAAATTTTGGCAGCCTGAGAAACTCACTGCTTCAATGGTTATATATTGTATCACATTGTAAAAGCATTATATTCTAGATAATGATATATTTAACGAAAACTGGTATCCTTAATCAAAAGTACCTCTTGGTGTTGGTTTATTCGAAATTTTTCCTAACTCATTATTTCTTGCTTTGGTACTTTGGTTTTGGGAAAAAATGAAACAAACAAACAAAAAATACTAATAAGGTTTTTCCACAGGTATCCTTTCCTCTGCTTCCTTCAGTCGTCTACTAATAAATTTAAATTTTGTCTCCCAGGATAGTTAAGAGAAGTTAATATTATTTTCATATCCTTGCGCAATTATGTTGTCGGACGATGAGGTAAGCCAGTGAGTTTTTAATTTCGTGCTGTAATATGCCAGCTCAGCTTGTTTGGATGATAACCCAACCTCGATTGCCTGTTTTAGTCCACATTTATCCGCAACTCGGAGATGGAAGAAAAACTGTGGGTACATCCTGTCTTTAGTGGTCAACACCTGATTGAACTTTTGTATAATATACTGCTCGCTTATCCTAAGAATTCTTTCATATTCAAATCTGCGTGCAATGGTAGTAACTGGTTCCAGATTTTTGTCTAAAAGTAGAAATAGAACAAAACTCAGAGTAATCTCAATATCATATTATTTATATTTTTATAATATTAGGACAATATTTCTTATGTTAACAAATTGATCAACAGTATATGCGTTGTGTATATGTGTATGTGTGTGTGTGTGTATTTGTTTAAGTGTGTGAATTTCCGTCTTAGTTTACAGTGTCATCTCTCTCTCTCTCTCTCTCTCTCTCTCTCTCTCTCTCTCTCTCTCTCTCTCTCTCTCTCTCTCTCGGCACCTAGGAACCAAACACACAACAGTCAGGTTTGCAGTTACCACTCGATCCTGCAATGAATATATCCAGGTGCGATTTTATGAAAGCAATGTATATTGCATTACACCGACATAATTGAACAAGCAGGAGTCGAACCCTTTACACGATTAACGGTACCTGTCTAATGCTCTTACGTCCTAAAACAGTACGCCGTCGTCACCCCCACCCCACCCCACCCCCGGGGGAAAAGAGATGGAGCAAGGTCGAGGGTAAGGACTCGAGGTACATGAGCACTCACTGGCATGACGACATTATTCATGAGGGAAAATACACAGCCTGGTCATAATTATTGGTTTTAAAAGAAAAGTAGGTTACAGAGGCCAACATCTTGTCCACAAGATGGTTCATTCCAAGATTCACTAACATCTAAATATGTATGGTAGTAGCCAAACGCGGTATTGTACAAACAGTCAAAATATACTCTCTTTGAAAAGAAAAAGACTAAATAGATCATGTAGCCACTTGTAAGTGACAAGTCTGTACCATCGCTGTGTTACCACATTTGTACTACCATATTTTAAAAGATCTATATAATGGATAGGAAAATAAGAAAAGTCTAGTCTAAACTTGAATTTGTAAATTGTATATTGCTTAAATATAAGATCCCTATAAGGTTCTGCATGCCTATTTAATATAACGGACAATTATATTTAATCCAAATGTCCCCTCACGATTGATTAACAGTTCTGCGTCTCTATAAAGCACTTTTTCAAAACCTTATATTTAAAGAAAATTTGAATCAATAATTAGAACGTTATTAAATTAAATACTAAAAAAAGTGAAGAAAAAAATGCATAAATAAGAATGAACGGTTCTCTCAAAATAAAGTGCGCATACTGCTCACCAAAAAAGATTAGTTTTTCTCAAAATATATGCATTTCATTTAGACATCCACTGGCAAGGACCTGCACGCTAATGTAAAATATATCGAATAATACATATGTATTTGGACAGTGATGGATGTATTGTCCAATTAGGCTTGGGCTAAAAAGAAAAATTGAAAAAAAGATGTGTACGATGTTTTTAAGATTATATCAGCAAAAGAAATCTTGAATACGAGCAATTTAAGAAAGAAAATACATATAAGAGAAAAACATAAAGACTTTTGGGCAACATATCAATTGTGAATTCTCTAAGCAGATTCTTAAGAACAGAATGCTTAATACTAAATGAACTAAGAATATATATATTTTACACAAATAGTCAGATGGACAAACCAACGCCTACATGACTCCAGTGAAAACTTGCCATCGCCAAAAAGGGTCCAAAATATGGATCAATTTATTTAGTTTCCACATACCTGACAGCTATGGATACACTACATCAGGGTTTAGCCAGTGACTGAACATTTTCAAATACAAAACCATCACTGAAATTCTATACCTGACCAGTTTTATTTAGGGAACAATTAGCTCATTCAAGAGATACACGGTGATCTGGTGGTTTACCAATGAGAAGATTTATAACGTAAAAATACAGACTGAATATTTTTGAAGAATGAATTGTCGCCGTTTCTGAAACGAGTGGATTCTCGAGAGCTGAACACATTTTTAACGGTAAAATAAGCTAGGGAAATGTCTTAGTGAAATGAAAAGTTATGATGACTTTTTATTAGTGAGAAACCTGCTGAAAATAGTCTGCCTTTATAATAAACGAGAGAGACTTGCGCATTAATTTAAGGTAGAAAATTATCATGCACAGAAATAAATAAATAGATTATATAGTTGTGTTGTGTTAATTAAATCAGTTTGTGACATACTGTAATATGGCATACGTTTGGTGTTGCTTTAAGAATAAAAGATAATAGTGACACAAAATTGTTATACAAATCAGTTCGTAAATTTCTTTAATAAATTTATTCTGATTCAAAATGAAATTGATTAGGCTTTCTTGCATAAACTTTGAAAATTCTCCGACCTGCATCTTGGTAACTCCGTTACATTCAGTTTACTTTTAATCACATTTAGCTTAAAAAACAAACTGTTGCGGTAAGCTTATTTCAAGCACGATGTACTAAAAATTTGCTTTATTTTACAAAAGTGGATATCATGCAAAAAATGTCCGTAAAATATTATTACAAAACTCCGGATTTAGGAACGGTATTATATGTTTTAAAAATCTTTCAGCCAGAACAAAACTCCATTGAATCTTATATCAAATCCAGTCAAATTGTTTTCCTGGAACATTCTTACTATAGACTAATCTTCAAGTTATTTCAAATTCTAGGTATAAAAGGTGTGATTAGTCCTTTACCTTGAGTTATATTGAATTGCAAGTTGCAAGAAAGAACCCAAAACACAATATAAATAATATCGCAAAATAAGACTGAGCCCGCTATCTTAAATGATACATAAACTGCAACATATTATTACAAAGCATTCAACTTTATAGCTCAGAAAATGATTCCTGATGTTGCAACGAAAATTTAGATTCATTTGGATCACCTCCCAATCAAGAACATGGAGGCTGTTTTTTGGATATGACATGCAGTCGATATATGATAAGGCTTGTTAGAAATGCTGTCAATATGGTTGACAATTTTTAGTTTAGTATTTTACCGGCTCATTATTAACGAATTGGAACAAACGAAAGTTCATAAAATAACGAATGCTCTATATGACAATATGATTTCATAATATGATAATATTCATTTCTTTCATGTGAAAGACAAGTAAGTAAAACAAAAACCAACAAAAAACTTATAGCACTATAAAAAGAAGAATCTTCATGACATGTTATAGATATCATTAAACAAAGGCCGAAAAGGAATTGTAGAAAGAATTACAAACTTTCGGGGAGGTATACAGTGTGCTAATGAGATACAATTGGAAAAAGCGAGCGAATGAAGAATATAATCAGCAAAAAGGTGTCTTTTCTTTTTGCTAATATAAAACAAAAGGTTTTTCAATGTGTTGTCACAAAGAAAGATAAAGTCATAATACCTTTTTAAAAAAAAAAAATTATAAAGCAATGTGCACTTTATATTTAACAATTTTATTATAAAAAATGGATACGCCTTTAACAAGAAGCATGAGAAGACTACTGCCTCCATTAGCAACATTACACGTTCCTTGCTAACGTCTTCTAACGCAAAGAGAAGGAATCAAATGAACAGACTAATATCATTTATTCCCCAATACACAGAAACATAATAAGATTGTCACCTCCTTTTATATGTCTTCTTTCGAGAAGAAAACGGAATTAAATGAGCAGACAAGACGTAATTCGAATTAAAACAAGAAGACAATGGATTACATAAACATGGCTTTAAATTGTAATATGTTTTCTGGAGGAAATACTCACATAATTTGTATTTTGTATTAATTGCATGGTGTTGAAGCCTATCTAAGAAAGAACAGAAGTAGAAATATTCTGCATTCTTGGTTCCATCATTTAGTTACATTTATTTATCAGACTTATAAATCATCCAACTCAAGGCGGAGAACCATCATAAGCTAACATGTGACATAACAGAATACTATATTTGAATATGATGAATAGAAGTGAAACGGAAAATGTAATTTACCATTTATTAGACAATTTGCAACCACATTTAACAAGAGAGATGTTACAGAACATGGAGGATGTTTTACATAGTATACGATTATGTGGACAAAATGCACTCCATTGCAAGAAAGAAACATGTAGATTTAAGTACATGGATCATAAAAAGCTCTTATCAACCTTGAATACAAGGATAACGATTGCTTGTGTATACAATATACTCTATTGTAAGTACACCAGGCCACCATGTTGAAAGACCTTCCAAATATAATATTGAGAGATAAAATGACAGGGTTGAGATACATCCAGTTTAGATGGAAACCATTGGAAATTTTAAAATAAATTCAATATATATGTCAGTGTGTATGAGATACTGGAAAATATAGAAAATAACTAAAAATATTAAAACTGATATAAAACTGGAAACATAAAGAGATAAAGAAGCTCAAAGAGACATGTCTATAGTATTTCAATCAAATCATCCTAACGACTATGCAAATGGAAGATATCATAATAGTATCATACATTTTTTTTAACTGGAAAAAGGTTGAGAAAAACTTTATATTTTCCCAAATGTCGTTGAGCGCAGAGTTATATTTTGGACGATGACATATGCAGAGATCTGTAATGTCTAACTCTAAAACCTAACTTAGTTAATGGAAACACTTTTATCTAAGCATTTTATTGGTTCCACTTTAGAGGCTCTTAGGTAACTCCAAACCATTGGTTTAATTTAATCTAGAATCTACAATCTACCGTGTCATTTAAAAACAAACGTATTGCTGTTATACGATTTATTGCTTTTAAAATGTAAGACAGATAATGATGATGTAATTAAACCAAAAGCACAAATGGCACAATGGCCGGATCACAAAGATTGACTGGGTCTATAAAATTTTGTTTACAATTGAGATATGAGGATAACATCAAATTTCAGTACAAATCAATTGACGTTATATCTTACAAAATAACCCACTGATCTCACAGACTATGCTTTCAGAAAGCTTAGTCATCTTCAAGCAGAATTTATTGAATATATCTACAAAGAGAGATTATGAGTGGTTTAAATATAGATTAACAAGAATATGATGCATATATTTAAAACTGAACAGAACACTGCGATGTGAACTATATAACTAAATTATGAGTGTCATGGTCAGGCCCGTCAGGCAAACCCCGTCAATCTTTAGCTGCAGCACAATAACAGCATCAAAATGTGGAAATTCATTTCATAAAAATATCGAATAAAACTGCTATCGGAAACACTGTCACCAAAACCCAAATATACTTTAGGACCAATAGTTATCAGTCGGCAGCAGCAAACATGATTCGTAGAAGAAGCAGAACATTACAAACCAACGATAGCAATGTAACAGTGGATGAACAAACAACAGAAGCCCTGACCGTTAAAAAGGCTTCATATATAACGTGGTGATCAGAGATTAGTTTGTATTCTAAAAGGAAATTAATTAAAAAGACATGTGCCTGCTGGGAAAAGTTTGATTTTAAAAATAAAGGCATTAAAATTAGACAAAGACATATTTGACAAACAAGTAAAAAACCTAGAAGAGGATACTGAAAAAGAATCTGATCAAAATGAAAGTATATATTGGGAAAAGCACTAGAATGTGCTGCTAGTAAGTGCATATCGGTACTAAAACATGCAAGTAGACTGGAAACAAAAGGTTTAGGAAACTAAAAAATATCAAATTGTAGTGTGAGAAAACTTCCTTCATGAGACAGACTAAGAAACTTCTTTAAAGAAAAAAGTAACCGTTGCTGCTTTATGACTAATATGATTTCTACAGGCATGACGATATCCTTGCCGAATACGTGACAAGTGTCAATTTTGTTCCTAAATGTATAGAGGTGCATCATATCTTAATGATTTTAAAGGCAAAGTTATTGACGATATCAAGAAATAATTAAATTATTAATAAACATTTTTTCTAACTACATATTATTATTCCGTGATATTGTATCTCAGTTATTTGTTGATTCTGGCATTGATAGATATGTTTGTTGCTCTTTTAATCGAGCGTGCTAATACTGCTGAGCTCAAGTTATCTGAACAAGTGAATCAACTTGATACCAATGACTATGGTTGTTGATTTCATGATCATTCTTCCCTTGTTTCTGTCACAATTACATGACTTTGGAAATCATCAATCTCGTTTTGGCGAGACACATCGTTATCACTCAGTTTGATATCAATAGATTGTTGACGTAATTATACAGAGAGACTGTTAGTCAATGCCATACAATTTATTAACTACAGTCCTACACAGATACGCTGGGTGAGCCTTAGATTTTAGCAGCATAAGAAACGGGCTATAGACAAAATGTAAAAAGACCATCTACGTCACAAGTAGTATGGTTGCGTTGCTAGTTATTCCTACATTGTGTAATAGTATAATTGGTCTCCGTGATGTATATATGTGCATCGTCAAATCATCCATAATGCGATATTAGAATATATGTGAGCTGACAATCGTATTTATGGGCCATTCCACATTTTGTTGACATATATATTTACATTCGTGTGGATCCCTTTGTTAAACCCAAAACAACACTTAATTGTTCGAAATCCATACTTTAACTAGAAAAACATGTCACTTTTGGACCAAGCGTAATAAAAATACGCGACCTCCATAAAAACGCTACTTCCAACAGCATAGTCCAGCTTGTCTTTCCCTTACAAGACATATTTTTGAAATCTAGTCATGATTCTTCATCCCTAATGTAACATTTTCCCAAGATTATCATTACCCTGATCTATTCACTTGTGTTTCGTACCATTTAAACGAAAACAGGTATACTTACTCTACTGGGAATTGGTCCACATAATACTCAAAAAGCTTAACGTCTGGCAGACTGATTTAATCACATAATACCTATGTCAGTGCTGTTATTGTTCTCATGTAAAAAGAAATAACTCCAATCCATGTCTGCGTCACAATCTTGATGATCGTTAAAATAAATATATGGTACTTAGATTTACCACCAAATCTATAATTTCTCTTTATATCTATTACATTTTATCTTCTAAAGTTGAATAGATATTAATAGGGATTCATGTAGTATATCTTATACTCTATAATCGTGTTATTGTTTTCCTTGATATTTGTCCTCATACGAGATGGAGAAATATTAATATTATTCTAGAGCCAACACAATTGTTGGAAATCTACGTTATTGTTGGTCGCACTAAAGCGGAATCAGAAGATAAGGGGATTTGAACACTCCGAAAATAATTATCTTACTTAAAAATGTGAAATCAATAAGCTTTGAGCAGCTCTGCAATTTGTTAATTAGCTACATGACAATAAGAAACGCCAAACTCATAGGTCGCCATCCATAAAGGAATATCACGGGGACTCTGTGCCAGATCATATCCTCTTCGTGTTTAAATTGAAGTACGTAATGACTAAAACATCCAGTGGCTTGGATGAAAAGTAATTGTTTGTTTCTAAAAATGTTCATCTCTTTAAAGAAATGGGTTATGTTTGAGTCAAATGAGCGTTAAACTGTGTTGCGGGAAACACTTAGGATACGTTGTTTCAAAATCTGTATGATTGTTTCTTTGTTTTCTTTGCGTTTAAAATTCTTTACAATGGATACATTTATCTATATATGTATGGTAGTGTAGTGCATGGGTAAGTGAAAGCGTCATACTTTGTGTGCACATTGGAGTTGCTGTGCTCTTCGAAGGAATGCAATTTGACTAATGCAGAACTCGAACAGTTAGTGCCGTACAAGTCCGTACCAATAAATGGTTATGACACCTATGATGTTCATGTTCAGGACTTTGCATTTTTGATAAAGTTAATTAGAAACGCTGACAGATTTTCTCAATTTCATTGGCTTGTGTTTTGCTTTTGCATCTGTGGCATTTCTCCGTCTATGTTACTAATAATAGCCTGAACAACGTCAGCCATATAAAATAGTCCATTAATTATTTTTGTCACTTGGGGGGGGGGGGATACAGTGTAGAAAAGCAAGTTTCAACAGTAGCCTCTCCCTAGACCTATACGTGTCGAACCCCTGAAGCAGGAATTTCTGGTGTTTACGTGCACCTGGATGTGTATACTGCAAATTGGGAGGGTTGCCGTTGTATTCATTTCTTATGATAAATCAGATGAGGTGTCCCTAACTCGCTGCAAATGCATGCGAAAAAGCCTCTGAAGATTTGGTGCACAAAAAGGTTTTCGTGCGCAGTTAAGAGCAATTAAACTGTATTTTCTATTAAGTGGTGCATGGATATTTGCATAATAATATGTGCTCAATAAATGTTAGCAATCATGCATATATAGTTTGCTATTGATTATTCAGATTTTTTAAAAATAAGGTAGTGAAAAAACGGTACAACAAGAGTGGGACATAACCAGTCGTATATGGATATTTGCATAACAATGTTTTATCAAATATATTTACATGGCAAACATGTTATTCTAGGAGTCTTATAGTGAAATGAAATATGATTAAAACATTTAATTTAGTATTATATAGCTTAAGTGTGAAATATAGAAATTTATTGGCAAAAAATGCTCTTATTTGTTTCAATCTTATAACTTGTAATCTTCCCAGATGAAAAATATATCCTTATTTTTTCACATACAAGATTTTCCATGATATGTGACCCTTGATTGTGTATGCCTACAGAAGTGCTACCTGCATCAAGAACAACAAGCACCTTGTGAGCTAGAACAAATACACGGTTCCTTCATTATCCTTCATATATGTAAAGTACTTTTTACTGACGAAATTTGTCCCAACGGCGTTCGCGTCCCTGTGAAGTTATTTATCCTTATTACCTTGAAAACAATAATAAACCCACAGTGATACCTTGCATAATCAGACTTGTTTTGTGGTCAGATAGGGTTTTACTAGTTTACAAAATGTCGACAATGTAACTTGCTCCAACAGATGAGGTCATTCCAATCCTATAGCTGTCTTAAGTGGCTCATATTTAAATGCTAAGCCTATACAGATGAGGTGCACCTACAAAAAAGAGGTGTGGGACAGTGTGCTGAAGACTGAATTTAATCTTCTAAACGTCGATTCTTGAACAAGTTTGGTATATAACATATATCAAATCGTATTTTCCTGCGTAAATACCGGATATATATTATGTTGTGGTACAAAAAGGATATACTTTAACTTGTGGCTTCATCATCGTTAAAATATCATGCATTTTTTCTTTTTTACCACAGTTAAAGAAAACATCATCCATTTATTTTCTTTATTTGTTTTGATTTACGAAACAAAAAGGGTATTAAAATAGTGATAACACAGTCTGGTCCACAATTGTAAATCTCTATACGACTGAACCTGAAACGTAGGTCTCAGCAACCTAGTTTTTTGTTTGACACATCCCCTATCCTAAGATGCATTAATAATGCGGGTTTATTTTCAATATATTTATTGAAATACAAATTTGTGTTTAAAACTGATATTTGTGTTGCCAACTACAAATGTGTCCACTAATAGAAGTTGGTGTTTTCCTATGGTACACAACTTGCTACATGTATAACACGGTTCAGTCTGGAGTTGCAACACCCCTTATTCTTTATTTCTAAAGTACAAGTAAAAGATGGGTCTGTGCTGTTCTTAATCATCTGGGCAAACACACTTGACTAGCATAAGGTTTCTGCAGAATATACTAGGAAAGACGTTTCATTTCTTATAATCACGAACAAGAAAGATAAGTCAGTATAACTTACCTTTCACTTAGTAAAATAAGCCAATATCAATCGTAAAGTATATGCGACCAGATTTGTTCAAGCTAGAGTATGATCTACCTGAAATTTCCAGGAAACATTTAGGATGTAGACATTCAAGGAACATAATCATGTCTGTGTAAGTCAGATCAGCAAGTGTCAGCTGTGATGGGTCTGTGCTGTTCTTAATCATCTGGGCAAACACACTTGATCCCTCCATTAGCAAAAATTTGACAAAGTGCAACTTTTTTCCTTCTACTATGAGGGTAATATCTGTCATTTCAGATTTCTTGAATAATTCAGGTGGTTGTTCATCTCCTTTCCCCTGGTCAATTTCACTCGGCAAATTTACCACAGACGCCATAACTGAAATAAAATATCGGTATGCAAATATATCATATGTTACACTTTTGATATCTCTTCAAGACGAGGGATTCCTTTATTGTCATTTGAATGGAAAGTATTGTTAAGTATGACTTGACTTTTTTAAATCGCAGAATTTTAGTTTATTTGAATGATGAAAGAACTTACATAAGAAAAGCCCACTCAATGTAGATATAAATATCCGTTCAGGGATGTTAGCAATAGCATTTTCATTATGGCTACCCTGGTGGACAAATTGGTTATTAGACCAGTACTAGTTTCATTTATCACAACACGAGACATCGCAAAAAGTTTTTGGAGAAAATCCCATATCGATATGACAATCTACCCAGGAGGAGTATCAAAAAGAAGACTTTAAAGACGACAGTAATGGTGACCATTTTGAATGTCTGATGGGCACCATTTTAACATAGGATAAGCTAGATATCATAAAAAGTTTTTTAGTAAAAACCTCATGTCAATGCAATCATAAGTTCAGAACAAGTAGCGATACAATGTTTCGCAAGATGGCTGCCGTGGCAGCCTAATTGTATATCAAATCGGCACTATTTTCATTTAGGACCATCATAAAGAATATTGTTAATAAAAACAAAACATGTACTATGTCCATCCGTTCAAGTGGAGTAGCTATTATTGATTTTGAAGACGGCTGCCGTGGCGCCATAGTATATGTCGGGGGGGGGGGGGAGACCATTATTATTTAGGACCAGCTGGATCTTAGAATAAATGCACTTTATAGTCTCATGGGTATCCACCCATCATTTCAGAGGGAGTAGCGTTAACACTATTGTGCAGATACTTGCTGACAAATAGATCCAATGATAAATGTCACTGAAATTGTACATACAATATAACAGAGAATTTCTTTTCAGACACACATTCACTCCCAACTTACTTTAACGATTATATGAGTTAAGAAAAAGTATAGCAAATAGTAAACTAAGCTACAGGACAAGTATAAACAGTGTCACATTAAGTATAGGAATGGAAACATTTCAACTGCTTGACTTCTAATACGCACATACCAGAAAATACAACTCTTGCAGAAACTAAGTCTGTCCGTGAAAGTCAATATCTAGTGTACTTGCAACAGCATGCGTATCTGGATAAGGTCCAAGCTGGAGGTTCTCTCTAATATTCTACCATGCAAATTGAGCCATGCAAAAAGATTTTTTATAACAAGTGATACTGATGCACTTTTAATCTTTACTGAAAATATTACAGTTTCAGAAGAAGAAAACAAAACTTGCTAGCTCCAACAAACTATCTTGACTAATTAGAATTTTTCAACCCAATGAATGTAAAATTTGTGTTCCTGTTGTTAAAATCCCTAAATGACAATAAATATACCTCTACCTACAGTTACTAGAGGCAGAGTAACTCTGATTTTGACTAGTGCAATGCGTATATTTATAGGAAAGAATGATTCACTTTTTGACAACTTAAGCAATCTACGAAAATAAGTACTGATACAATACCTAGAAGAAATCAATTTCTTGGTAGAAAAACCGGTATACCAATCGAAAGAAGCAATGTAACAGGAAACTATATGTAGATTCATTGAATAGAACTGCTGAACCATGAACAAGAAATGAATATCCACACAGCATAAACGCAACGGTTTAATATTTACCTCATAGGTTAAATTTGGCTCAACCATGATGTCCAACACATTCTCATTTTATATTTAAACTTTTTTGATGATTAATAACGCTAGAGTTCTGAAAAAAGATGCGAAACATTGATATATTTGTTATTATGCCTTAGATGTGATATATGAATCTCTGATGTGAACTTTAGAGTGGGGTCAAGCGCGGAGAAAGTAAGCCGGTGTACTAAAACTTGTATTCTTCTCCGCAGAAATATGGCCTTCAAGATGCCATATCCATCACTATATTCAAAACGGCTCCCTTTTTTCACCATTTATAATCGGATGTTTATTTACGAGCTGCTTAAAGTGTGTCTGCTCCTGTGGAGTTAAATTTTGTGTGACAGCATGGTATAAATGCTTTTGTGTGTCTGTACTGAAATATGAATAATATTCAGGAGTGCGGCGCTTTACACCTACATAAAAGAAAGAAAATACATTCTACTCCCAACTATTTTCCTATATCTATTTGGCTAAGCCCAAAATATGCTATTTTGTCTTGAAGCAAATAGTTCTAACTTTGAGATATCCAAAGCAGTTACATCCCCTGCATTGAGCCTTTCATGGAGTAGAAAGTAGTATAGGGAAAAACACAAAGGAAGGTAGCATAATGAAGCTAATAAATAACAAAATTCATTCATACACATATACCAAGAAAGATGAAACAATGAGAGATGTGGTTGACTGCAGCAATACAGATAGCAGTTGTCCTTAAGGGTTCAAAGTACAGTTTTTGGATAGCTATAATAAATCAAAACATAAGCATGGAGTTCGTTTGCACCGACAAGTCAATGGAAGCTCTTAGCAAAAGAAGTTTATGCACCCTACCTCTAAATTCACACATTCATTTTTCATATTCGTATTTTTTACATACAGCGATGCTTACGCTAGAGTAAATGCAAGGCCTATATGATAAGTTTGAAAAACATTCTGCACTTAACAGATTGATGTAATTGAAACAAATTACAATTCAGGCCCTTTTTTAAATATTCTATTTGCATTAAAAACTATTGCTATGGATACCTAGCTCTGCTTCCTAACCAACTATTGGTATTTCACTGTCGAGATATTATAAACAATGGAATGTGTATATTCACCACATCAATTTCAAAGACAACACAAGCCCGAGACACCTAATTCCCAAATATAGCTATATCTTGAATTAGTAAGCAATAATAGTTGAAATTGTCACATGATAGCTTTCAGTCAAGGAAACACCAGGTTCACTTTACCTTCTAAACGGCCCTGTAGTCTAGTAAAAAATACACATGTATGCATAGACTTATCTCTATCATAAAATACGACAATACCGATAATTCTTCAACTTGGTATCATTATGACACCATAGGAACGATATTCTCCCAAGTGGTTGCGAAGGCTAATCATGACATAATGTGAAACAAATAAGCGGGGCTTCATATTAAAATTATATATTGCTCTTCAGAACATCATCCTAGGATCACAAAAGCAACATACATTTCTAAATTTTTATAACAAAAGTGGGATAACATATGACTATTTAATCATAATACGTTAAGAAATATTAATAAAATACGTGTTTTCCGCTACTTTTATTCATACGCTATCTCGGCGGAGAATTACGAAGTTTACATCAAACTTAAGAGATATACGAAAGTACAAACTTTACTTGAGTATAAAAATGTTTAAGACGGCTACATGTTCCTATCTCAGAGAAAACTTAGAGATATTGAAAACGACAAAGCTGCAAAGTTTACAAACTTTCTAAACGTGTCTACCATACGTTAACCAAAATTATGCCGTTTAATCGAACCAATTCGAAACTCGTTTGGCTTGCAACAGACTGATATATATATATATATATATATATATATATATATATATATATATATATATATATATATATATATTTATATATATATATATATGGAAATTATTGAGTAATCTGCAAAGCTTTGAAAAAAGAGATCTGTCCAGTTTTCCACGTTCAAAATTAACACAGCATAAACATTTAATTGCACGTGAAAGGAAGATATATTAATTCGTATTTACCAAAAACTGCCGTAACATTCGTATGGGATAAATGACTATGTAAATTCAACCAGAGAATGCATTCAAAAACCTCTGAAGGGGTTGAATATATATATATATATATATATATATATATATATATTGAAATTATTCATTTCCAGGTATTCTCTACATCTCGTGATATATTTCCATTATGGAATGAATCATTATGAAGCTAAAGCAATTCATTCTACGACATGGTGGTTTGCCCCTTTCATCTTTCTGTTTAAGCTCACAATCATAGAATATTTGTGTTAAGATCTTGATTAATTTTTTTTTCTTCAAGATTTGACTTTTTATTTCTTTCATTTTTCTTAAACTTTCTAGACCTGTGATACATTGTCTTCATAATTTGGATGAATCATGATGAAACTAAGACAATGGAAGGTCACAGTCATAGCAAGTTTGTGGTAAGGCTTTGAATATTTTTTTTTTCTTATACTTCCTAAACCCTTTTATAGATTTTCTTCATAATGTTGGACCAGTCATTATGAAGGTAAGACCATGTATGATCAGTCATATAAAGTTTGTGTTAAGAATTTGGATATATATATTTTTTTTCGTTTACCAATATTTATTCAACCCCTTGATAGATTTTGAACATACTTGCATGAATCTTTATAGAGCTAAGACAATGTGTTTATGTTTTGAATATTTATTTTCAATTTGTTGTATTTCGTAAACCCCTTGATAGAGTTTCTTTATACTTGGATTGAATCAAGGTAAACCTAACACCAATTATTCTGCGTCTCGCCAGCTAGACCCACTGACCTTGCGGTCAAAGTCACAGTCATATAAAATTTACGTTAAGGTGTTTTTGCATTGATATGTAGCACGATTAGGTTTCCTTCCTATCATTTAGTTCAATGAAATATATACCCATTCTAAACATCCTATTCTACCCTCACTCAGACCATCTCGGTTATTTCTGCGAGACACAAAATATGCATCGGATGTATATCGCGATAGTAAATTGTAGACAAAAAATATATTTTATTCGCCCTCAGTATTTTTCACGATTGGATTGACCGTGGGTTCGACAGAGAAGCTGTAATTGAAAAAAATAGTTTCATGTTTTCACAACTTCTTGCCCAGTCTTTTTTTAAAGTAAAGAAGAAAAGTGGTCCAAATAGCAGCTAATAGCAGTTATCGGCATCCGTAGGATTGACCGAGAAGTTGGGAATGCCATATCCGTAAAGCCGTAATAAGGGGCAATTACTTTCAAAGCAACAATGGAGTTAATAAAAAATATCATAAAGAAACATTTATCGCCTCTCTCTATCTCCCCCCTCCTCTCTCTCTCTCTCTCTCTCTCTCTCTCTCTCTCTCTCTCTCTCTCTCTCTCTCTTTCTATCACACACACACACACACAGATATCCACATGCACTGATATGTAACTGCAAATGCATATTAGCATTAACCGAAATAATTTCCAGTAATACAGACAACTTACAATGACAATTATAATGAAGTTAATTTAGACTATCTGAATTGAACAGTTTTTCTACGAAGGCGAAATAACTTTGATCTCCTTTACTAATCTAATAATAACAAACCTAAATATTGGCATATTGAATAAACTCTTGGAATAACAATGCAAGGCACAGTTTTTATGCACACATTTAATGCCATATCCATTTGTCTAATATACAAATTAATAACTAATAAATACACAGGTGAGGTGACAACGGACCTTATTTTTGGATAACTATAATAAAACAAAGCCCAAGCATATTATTCACTTTTCATATCAACAGAAGTTTATGCACCACAACCCCAATTTATACCTGCAGTTTTCAGGTCCGAAGGTCATTTTGGACACCAAGTGATGCTCACAGTACAAACGCAAGCCCTTTTGCAAGGTGATAATTCTGAAACATATTGTGTACTAAACTGCTTGATGCATTTCAAAATAGTTATAATCCAGGCCGTTTTTGAGATATTCTGCTTCCTTCATATGCGAACATAAAAAGTAGAGCGATGAGAAGGAAAGAGTGGAGAAGCTCGATGCTTCAAACCTGCCTAAGGGCAGAAAACCAATGAATGAATGAGTTGCCTTGAGCCCACATGTCTACTGCTATGAGTAGATATTTCTTATTCATAGCCGACTATTGGTATTTCACCGCCTACATACTGCGAATAGCGACGGAAGGTGTACATGCCTTACATCAATTTCAAACACAACACAAACCCGGCACACCTAACTAACAAATATACCCATAACTTTAATTATCAAACAATAAGAGCAGAAAAATTCACATCATATCCTTAAGTTAACAGTTTTGACAGGGGCCAATTTACGATGCTATCCCCTGCCAGCTAATATAACTAGTAAGGAACATAGCAGTTGTGATAAATATTAACGGAAAATATGGCATAACTTCATCATCTTGCGCGTCCATGTATACACCGTAGTACGCAAACAGAACCGTCACTCACATATTTGGAACGTTGATGCACGTCATTTTCCGCTGTATGTAACGTTATCATGCATTAAAACACAATAAAAACTAATATCCATGTGAAAAACAAAACTTTTTAATGAAATACCCATTTAGTAGATACATATGGACAAATATCATTAAAATCTGACATAGGATCGATTATAGTCAAAAGCGAACGTAGTCATTTGACAGGGGTCAGTTTATAAAACTATCCCCTGCTGTCCAAGTCAAGGAAATGATTTCCAAAATCACACGTACAGATTAAACTCCATGACTGATAAGCCCTTTTTTGTTTCAATAGCTCTTCAAATATACGTTTATCAATGTGATTACTTCCGCTTCTCAACTATATGAAATGTAGTTTCGCTACAGCTGCATTCTGTTTAGATTGTTGTTGCGATTTGTCTCGAGCTGTAAACCTTGTGATAAATAAGCAGTCAATTATGGCGAATACCTTTTCTTATGTACAGTACGTTGGCGTATAAACTCACATCTGCTATAAATCAATGTTATTTCAGTGCTAAATACTGACCCCATTTTCGAAAGAGGTCAGTAAAATGGCAAGAGTAAAGTTTTGGTCTCCACCCAGTGAAAACTACAATAACTTTACTGAGAAATATTTACATACCTTTCGCATGCCGTTTATTCACTGGAAATTGAACACGAGTGAAGCGGAAGTTTAGATGTAATATGACCATAATAGCACAGATTTATTTTATACATGAAACACACGATCATCTCCCTTATACTATTCATACTACAATACAAGATACGTGTGTGAGTGTAAGTGTTCCCCGGCACATGATATATGCCATTCTCTACGCTGCATTCAATCCAAATAGTCATATTATGATGACGTGTAATAACAACGCACACTAATTCTTTGTTTATGAATTTTGTACAGCAAGTAAAAAAAAACTGTTCAAACGGTTTTGTCGGCTGAGTAATATATGCCACTCCTAGCTTATTCACTAAAATGTCATTAAGTCATCTGAATGATGCACGAGATCTTTTAGCAGGCTTTCAGGTTGTAACTACGCGTGAATTCAGATGTTTTGGGCTCACTATTCATGCTTTCTATATTTAAATTTATATGTATCCTTTTCATTTGCTTTTGATTTAGCTAACCAGAGCTTGTTTTAGACTAAAGATTCAAACTAATCCACAATCACTCTATCTTTGTGATAATAGGCCAATATACGACTGGGTACGCAAAGTCCTTCATCTACAAAACGTGTACCGCTTCAGTTTGGAAATATGAAAATCTAACCTGGGAATAGACCAGCAAGTCAAATTTATTTTACCACACAGAGTGTTTACACCCATTTAGGCTCGTGTCCCGGTTGATTTTGTGGAAAGTTGTTCGTCTGGATAAAGAAAGCTCTTTTATCACGAGATAAACCTAAAGTGTACGGCCTAACATTCCTTGGTATGCGAGCTATATCCAATATCAGCAGCCTACATCATAACCGAGGTGTAAATACATTTTTTATCTCCATTGACGCAATTTGTTGCAAATTTCTTTTAATTGTTAGCAAGCCTTGGTTAAGACAATGCCCCAAAGACCCAAGAGGTGCAAGGGAATATATTGGTATTCAAAGAACTATTATACACGTTCTTGTTTTTACAAACATTCGTTGACAGTTTGTAACAGAGCTATTACTCAAGCTGTCAGCAAACGTTTGTGAAACGAAGATCGTTTACAGTAAAACTTTAAATACCCACGATTCCCTATTACGTGCTGGGTACTTGGGGCATAGCAATTACTTTAAACATTCTCATTACTTGCGTCTAAATGAGTAAAACAAAAACTGTCTGTGTGCTATCCGGTCTTTTGTGACTTAGGTTACTAGCCCTGACAGCATAACCCACACACTATGATACAAGCACTTCAACTTTCCACTTAAACAGCCATGAGGTTGTGTTTTGAACTATTGACACAGGATACTTTAATCAACAGGCATGTATCGGCTTGAAATTGTACGCCATTAATTGCTACCGATGTGATTCTCTACGGTAAAAGTTGAAATTGGTTAATGATGCTCCTCAGCAGAATGAAGCATGTTGTAATATGGGTCAGCAAAGGTAACTGTGTTCATGGTATGCTCTTAAGTTGCTTGCTACAGAGCAACGTTTGATGCGGAGATTGTGAGTTATACTATCGTTTCGAAAGTCAGAGCACAGCTTAGTTCCCCCTTGCACTAAAGCTGTAAATGAATCTTCGTAAATAAACCCAGCAGCGCGGAAAGGATATCAAGCTTTAAATATCAACAAGTTTGTTTACCCACATTGGTCTACATGTACCTACAAAGCAATACATGGAGACAAGTAGAGAAGGACAACTGGAAGGAAAATAATCAATCAGTTTAGGGAAAATAATTTAATTTATCAACAAAATGAAGCAAGACTATGTCAGTTGCATTTCTAACCATTTAAAATTAAGAATGAAAGCTGAGGAAGAAAACACCGAGATGACTAATTGTGACAAAATTGGATATACTCACGTAAGCAATTCGTCCATAGTGAACTTTCAAAAATGGTTATATTCCAGTGTGGAAGATAATGTGTGCTTTGAAATATTCAGCTGGGCACATGCATTATCCAATTTAACACCTCTCGTAGGGTTACACTGGATAATTATTGTACCACGTTTTCTATATATGCCTTACAAATTGGGGTCACGTGGTTGGGGTAGGAGGCTCAAATAATAACAGAGTAGTATGCATCTCTGCATGCGAAAGAACGAAGGCTAATCTTGACATATGAAAGCGTGTTAACTTTTCCTTCTCACTCGCTGAAAAATGTGGGGTGTTGGTGCGTACTAGATATAGATGGGCTATATCAGGCATGTTACTGGTTTAATTTCGTGTTTGTATCTACTATGATAAAACTAACGGTAGAAAGTGGTCAGCGTCATAGAGGAACAAAATAACACCAAGGGCCCCGAGTGAAACCAGGTGATATTTCAAAATGGTGTGGGTAATACCTGTATATTGTTCATGCCCTTTGACTCCTTGGTTCTCAATCTCAACGTTGCGTATAGTATGGTGGAAATATTGTATGCTAGCAAGCAAAAATGTATTATATTATATTTTAGGTTTGTGATTTCACCCTGTGATGAGATTTTCGCCATGTATATTTTGGATGGCACGTACATTTATACAGCAAGGGTACTATTACCAGTTCTAGGCGATCAAACATACACGAAACTGATAAATAGTTAAACCAACGATTGTTGTTTAAGCATACTAAGATTGTAGTCTTGACTGTCTTGCCCAGTCTTTTCTGATCTCCTCATTAGTAGAGTCGAAGCAAGAATAATTACTTCTTCATTCCGAACAAGAAAATTAGCAAATTTTTGAAAATCAAAAAGAGGACATATCAGTCGGGATTGCCATCTAATGTCCACAACTATCTAGGACTTATGTAGAGGTTATTTGTTTTGTATCACAGATTCCTTCAAATTCTTATAAAAATTAAAGTTCTTTAATTCTTAACTGCTCCAAACGTTACTTCAGTACGGATATCCTTAAACCATTTTCAAAAGTAGTCCACAAAATGTTAGAGTAAGAGTTTTTGCACACAAATAAAACTTCAGTAACTGAGAAATTTCACATATCTTTCACATGATGTTTATTCGCTGGAAATTGGATCTAAATCAAGCAGAAGTTTAGCTCTAATTTGATCACCTCAGCTTAGGCTTCTTTTGCACATACTGGCTTATATCCCTTATACCATTCATATAACAATGCAAAGTGTTTTACATGTATGCTGGTAAGTGTAAATATTCATTGTCAATGCTGCATTAAGTCAAATTATCCATATGCTGATAATTAGCAATAAAAATCCAAAAATATTTTAGTTTAAGCATTTTTTACAATAAGTAAAATAAACTGCTCAAAATGTTCTCTCAGCTGAGTAATATTTTCCACTGCTAGGTCTTACACTAAAATGTTAATAACAAAATATGTGTACTGCACTAACTATTTCACGTTGTAACAACGCACGAGTTAAAAATGCGAATTGCTCACAATTCGTAATTTCCATAAGTAAATCAATATATACAACTTGCTCTAGATTACGAATTCAAACGTTAGGAATTGATGTTAGTCGTTCTATTTTTCAGATTGTAATATCTGTGCTAATAGGACACCATACGGCTGGACAAACAAAGCCGATCAGCCACAAAACGTGTACCGCTTCAACTCGGAAATATGAAACCTAACTTAGGTAGCGACGAACAAGTCAAATTCACCTTACCTCACACGGCGTTTGCACTTGTTAAGATTTGCCTAATTTGAATCTTTAGAGAGTTGCCCGTCTTGGTTAAAAACGATGTTTATTAGCAATGATTGGCACGGTTTGTACCTCTGTAACTTGAAAATATGGAAACCTTGCCTAATCATAGATGAAAAGGTAATTTTTGTTTTGCCTCAAATTGTGTTTGCACTTCATTGCATATGGTGTTTCTGTTGAGATTTTAATGGAATGGCAGTTACTAGGATCACTAATTACTTCACTAGGTGCATCAGTGATGAGAAGTTAAACATAGATTTGAACTGATACATTGACCAGTTAGCAATTGTAGAATAATTGCATATTCCATATAAAACATGAATCTACATAAGTTATTAATCGTACAATTATTTTAAAGAAAAAAACCAACAAAATTACTGACGAGAAATTCAAGGAAGAAACAACTAAATACGCAATGGAACAAAATGCTTTGTGTGAGCAAACACTTCATTAATGAGTGACGTGAGTGAATGTGTTGCAGAAAAGATTAAATAAAATCGTTGAATAGGACTACAAACACACCCTGAATATTGCGAAAAATGGGTCAGTGAAAGTGCCCTTTCGGTCCGATTTTTCTTAGAGAAATTTATCAGAACCTCGACAACATTATAAAGTGGTACTTCTACGACACGTAGCACGTTTACATATTTGGCAACAAATGAATAAGTTTGAGAGTGTTCAAAACCTGAGGAGTTACATACCAGGCTTTTGTTACTGCAAGAGAGTTAACGTAGGCACTGTATATGTCGGACGAAAGGTGTAGCATCAAGTGAAACGAAAGGTATGCAAATAACGTTTTCTCAAACATAACACTCTTATAATAAATCCACTGTCAAAAAGTCTCATTTTCCTTTCTATGTGAGTTATATGACTATTAAATTAGCTGTTACATATTTCATGCTAAATCACGCTCGTTTTGCACTCGTCGTTGTACAATTTTCATGAGTGTGAATTAAACTAGAAAAATATTGTACATTAATCAACTGGCATATATCAACTGTATACTGCCACTAATTATGTCTTGTTAAAATAGTACCGATGGAATTAAATAATGCATTATCTGGGAAATAAGCTCCATATGGCTCTTTGGAAAACAACTGTTCTCATCTATAATATTATAGTTCAGCCATTTTCACTGGGCTGTTGTGTATAATTATGATATGGTAGTACTAGACAAACAGTTACCGGTGATTAACAATATTTCCCAGTAGAATAGAGAGTGTTTAAAGTTGAGGTTATGTGACTGGGGCAGAAAGCTACTATAATAGTAAAGACATTTGCACCAAGCTAGAATGAAATTCAAGATTGACAAGTGCTAGTCACTTAAGTTTAACACCACAGTCGCTGACGAGATGGAGACTGGGGCTACATGTTTATAGGATATTCTGCCCAAGTAAAGGCATTACTTAAAGGCGTTCCGAGTATTGGCTAGATAGACATATCTCTCACGTTTTGATTTGGTAGGAACGGCGGCGGCGTCAACAATTTCCTATGGATGGGGTTGAAATTATTCATTTGCAGGTGTTCTCTAAAACTCGTGATAGACTTCCATTATGGAATGAAGCATAAAGAAGCTCAAGCAATTCATTCAACGACATGCTGGTTTGCCCATTTCATCTTTTGGTTTACGTTCACAATCATAGAATATTTGCGTTAAGGTCTTGATTAATGTAATGTATTTTTTTTTCTTAAACTTTATAGACCTGTGATACATTGTCTTCGTAATTTGGTTGAATAATTATGAAACTAAGACAATGTAAGGTCACAGTCATATAAAGTTTGTAGTAAGGCTTTAAATAATTTTTTTCTTATACTTCCTAAATCCTTTTATAGATTTACTTCATAATTTGGACCAATTATTATGAAGGTAAGACAATGTATGATCAGTCATATAAAGTTTGTGCTAAGATTTTGGAACTTTTTTTTTTTTTTTTTTTCGTTTACCATTATTTCTTCAACTCCTTGATAGATTTTGAACATACTTGCATAACTCTTTATAGAGCTAAGACAATGCATTGTACGGCACACTTGCTGTCCTCTTTGACATTGGGGTCAAGGTCACAATCGTCGAAATTACGCGTTTAGGTTTTGAATATTTACTTTCAATTGGTTGTATTTCGTAAACCCCTTGATAGAGTTTCTTTATAATTGCATTGTATCAAGGTGAACCTAACACCATTTATTCTGCGACACGCCATCTATACCCTGTGACCTTGCGGTGAAAGTCAGAGTCATATAAAAGTTGCGTTACTGTTTTTTAGGTTGAAGTTTGTGTGTTTACTTTTATTTCCTAAACTCGGTTGTTGATGCATCAACAAAGAACATTTGGCGACATGCCCATTCAGATGTTTGACATTGTGATCAAAATCACATGTCTTGCAGCATTGATTTGAATGTGAGCTAGACATAGAGGCACTGGCCTTCTTGTTGTATTTCTGTGCTAAAATAGCCCTAGAAAATGGTCAGGGTCACTGCACACGAAGCAAAAGCACAGCGTCCCAAGCAAAAACAAACTAGGTGATAGTTCAATATGGTGCGTGCAATTCCTGTGTCTTCAACATGTTCAGAGATTATTTTGTTTTCAATTGAAGCGTTGCTTAAAGATGGAGGCTTGTACGTTTTGCACCGGAAATGATAATGTTTTGTTTTGTAATTTCATCCTAAGAATATACCCTCGCCACATGAATTTTAGATTACTCATGATTGGATTTTAGACATAATACATGTTCGGTCTTGATCGTCCTGCTCATTCATTTCCGGTTTTGTCCTAAGCAAAGTCGAAGCAAAATTAACTATTTGCCCAGTCCGAAAAAAAAATTGCCAATAAAATAAATTTGCAAATTATTGTTAAATTGCACTTGATAGCTGCGAAAGTCATCATAACTCACTAGAACCTGTGTAAAGGTGGTTTGTTTTCTATCAAGCATTATCTGTTCTATTCGCAAAATAATACTCATATCTTAGCCATTCGGTTACCTCGAGACGCATTATGAATGACGTTCAATAGTACAATAATAAAAGATATTACAAGTACCCTGTCAAATGAAACAATTATAATAAGAAAGATGTGACTTATATCCGAGCCATTTGCATGCATAGCTAGTCTAGGATGATATTCTGAGTTTCGGATTCATGACATTTGACCTAAATATAAAGCTCGCTTTATAACCACCTACGTGATCAGTATACCTTAAAAATAAAGGAATTTAGAGGTGTGTCATTCTCGTTTGTATTATACATCCTACAGATGTAACTAACTTTAATTTATACCGTTTGTTAAAATATGATATGAAACACAGCTTGCCAGTCTAAAACACTTATTGTGATTTTAAAAAGACATAAATTCACTGATACGTAATATATTGTTCTGCGTAGTACCTAAATGATAACAAGTAAGCGAGAAGCTTCGACAAGTATTCAGGAAGTTATGGTTTACACATTGTCTTGACATAACTATGAAGATGCGGAAACAATTAGTACTGCAGTGTAACGAAGATCATTTATTGTAAAGGCTAATTAATGTGAAACAAATTTAAGTTTGAGTCCTGAGTAGCCAAACAAGGGCA
This sequence comes from Margaritifera margaritifera, assembly GCA_029931535.1. NCBI lineage: Eukaryota > Metazoa > Mollusca > Bivalvia > Unionida > Margaritiferidae > Margaritifera > Margaritifera margaritifera. The sequence goes on from JAQPZY010001559.1 coordinate 3,388,433, forward strand.
GCCATCTCTGCTGATGCAGAAAATGAAAGCAACTATGGAACCCACACTATATGCTATGAAATAATTGCCAACCGGATCACCCCATATGACGTGAACTCACCTAAGCTATGCAATTGAGCATCTGATAATGTTGTTGTTGTGAGTTTCACGCCATTTTTTTGCACATGATAGGCTATACATGGCGGCCAGTTTTATCATATATGTAGCAAACTACACTACAACCTCCGAACATGGTCACCTCCCTTAAACAACAACTCTTGCCGAGCCAAAGACTTATGTTTCCTTCTCTTTATTTTGTCTACATGTTCAACCTCTAGTTAATAGTTACCACTCTTACCAAGAAAAATAAATTATCAATCCACTTTGGTACTCAACGTGGTCGTGGATAACTTTGTCGAGCTGCTCTGCGAGCTGTGTGATGGCGACTAGCAGCGTATGCGACTATGTCTACAAACTTGGACAGAGTGTACGGTTGGTTCGCACGTCTTGCGCCGCAACCGCAGCCGTTTCCTCGATGGTCTGCTAGCTTTGTGATGCTGTGGGAAATGAGGTATTCCTATGGCGTTTTTTTGTCCACGATATAACCACTGAGCGCTGCAGGATGGTCTCAAGGTCTTTGTCCAAGTTTTTGTGGGCTGTGGCTACGAGGTCGTTCCCCTCGAGCCGGGTCAGGTGGCGTGGTAGGCTTCTTCTAGCCCCTCCAGCAACGTATGTATGCCCTCGTTTAGGTTGGAGGAAGCAGCGTGCCTCCCCGATTTTGTACTGCCTCAATACCGCTTGTATGCCGCATGTGCCTTTGACCGCAAGAATTTGCTGCATCTTGTTTTCTAATAGCTGTGTTGGTCAGGTCATTTTTGTTTGCTGTTCTGTGTGGGGTAGCTATATAGTAAGATGTCGCTAAACCTTAAATTGATATCATATCGGAGGAGGTGTTCGTTTGTCCTGTCTTGGCCGCTTCGTATCTGGGCTGGCCGGAACCCTTGGGTCCTGTGTACTGTATGCAAATGGGCATGCCCGTGCTGCCGTGTCGGGTGCGTCTCAGACCCGCATCCGCAAAAGATATACAAGGTCGCGAAATAGTTCGAAAAGCAAATGTTCTCGAAGCCTGCTACCAGTTAGTGATTCCATGAACTAGCAATGGAAAAATCGTACCTAGGATATATATAGATATATGTATATGTATATATATATATATATATATATATATATATATATATATATATATATATATATATATATACTATTGGCATTTCACTGTGTACATAATGTGAACTATCGGAGGTGTACATTCACTACATCATCCTCCATCTCCATTTCAATGAAAACACATCTCCGATAGACCTAATACACAAATATAGCCATATCTTGCTGATCAGGCCGTTTGTCTTTTCATCTCTTCGTCCATCCGCGCGATGATGCTATTTTTATCCATCTATTGGTGTGTTTGTCTGCCAAACTAAACAACCGTATGAATGTCTCGTTAAAAAGTTGACTTGTTATTCTTCATCATGTGCATACCAGCTTACTACATACATACACTATATATATATATATATATATATATATATATATATATATATATATATATATATATATATATACAACAAAACGCATATTTAAAATTAACTGTAAATGCATGTCAATTGAAAACTAATACTTCAAACAAACTTGCTTATTGTTGTCTTCGTTGTTTCCCATTTGGTCGAACATACAAGCACAGCACACATAGGAAAGAGCATCTAGTCACGTAAGTGATTTATGAAAGGCAGCAAAGGTGAGAAAAAGCAAAATTATATTGGTGCATTAATATTATCTTCATGAAACAGAAAATGAGCAAGCGTATGTGTGTGTGCTTCTGTAGGTCCTTCACAGAAAGCGAGTGTGTGTATGTATGCGCGCGCGTGTTTGTGTTTGTGTGTGTGTGTTTGTTTGCTTGCTTGGGCGATATTTTAGCGTTTTGATGAAAACAAACGATATTGCATTTAATTTTGCAACGCAATTAGGTTTTTTTCCTATAATTTACTTCCATGAAAATTATACCCATTCTAAACACCCAACCCTAACCTCATTCGTACTATCTCTGCTATTTCTGCTAGACAAAACGTATGCATCGAATAAATGTCGGCATAGTAATTTGCAGAAAAGAAAAAAAAAATTATTAGGTCGAAATGTTTCCCAAAAATAGTAGCCGCAACCTGTTTGGACCACCTCTGTGGTTTTATTTTTACGATTGGATTGACCGTAATATTGACATAGAAGCAGCGAATGAACAAAATAATTTGATGTATTCGCTACTTCTTGCTCAATCCTTGTTCCTTGTTTAGTAAATAACAGAGGTGGTCCGAACGGCAGCTAATGACAGATATCGGCATTGTTAGGATTGACCGCGGAGTTGCGAATACCATAAAGGTTAAACCAGCAGTAAGGGGCAGTTACTCCCAAAACGACAATGGAGTTAAGAAAAACAAATATGCGAAAGAAACTAGCTATCGCCCCTCCCTCTCTCTCTCTCTATTTATTTATATATATATATATATATATATATATATATATATATATATATATCACACACTCACATACAAACACATATAGACATACACGAATATGTAGATGCAAATTATACGTTATATTAACGTATAATTTCCAGTAATACAGACAACTTACAATGACAATTATAATGAAGATGAATTGCTTACATGTGTACCAGTTCTTATATGAAGATGAGAAACATTACTGTTATTGTTCTGTTACAGTAACTTCAATCTCCTTAACAAATCTAATAATAGCAAAACAAAATACACTACATCACTAAATTAAATCTTTGTTATAGACTTTTAAGTTTAACCAAGAAAGCAATTCCCAACGATACAACTGAGAACCGTCGACGCCTGATGCAAAAGGCTTTATAATGAATAACAAAATAATCGCCATATGGTATAAACTTTAGGAATGATATAACTGAGAAGAAACATACCAGTTTTGATACGTATAAACGGAAAAGAGGGCATTAACATCTTTTTCTTGCGCGTCTATGTATACGCTGAAGTACACAAAAAGACCACGTCACTCATATAATTGAAACGTTGGTGCACGTCATTTAATGTTTTCCGCTGAATGTAACGTTATCATCATTTTGCATTAAAACACAATAAAGAATAATAAATATGCCAAAAACAAAATTTTTCTATGAAGTACCCATGTTGAAGATACAGAAAGAAAAATGCATTAAAATCTGACATAGAACCGATTATAGTCAAAGCGAACGTAGTCATTTGATAGGGGCCAATTTACGATTTTATTTCCTGCTACCTAAGTCAATGAAGTGTTTACAAAATCACAATCTACAGGTTATATATCCCTGACTGATAAGCAATCTGTCTTGTTTCGATAGCTCTTCAAATATACAGTATCAATGTGATTACCACCTCCTTTCAAGCATTTAAAATGGTGTTTCACTACAGCTAGATTCTGCTTAGATTGTTGGTGCGATTTGTCTCGAGATGTAAATATTGTGATACATAAACATACGATAATGGCGGATATCTCTTGCTATGTGCAGTGCATTGGTCTATCCACTCGCATCAGCTATAAGTCAAACGTTATTTCAGTACGATATACTTAATCCATTTAAGAAAGAGGTCAACAAAATGACAAGAGTAAGATTTTCTCCGCCCAGTTAAAACTTGTTAGCAACTTTACTGAGAAATGTGCGCGTACCTTTCACATGTTGTTTATTCACTGGAAATTGAACATAAATCAAGCGGAAATTTAAATGTAATAGGAACACACAAGCAGAGGTTTATATTGTAAATGACACACGGAATCACCTCCCTTATACCATTCATACGACAATACAAGGAGTTTTACAGGTGTGAGTGCAAGTGTTGCACAGGACTTGATATATTTAATTGTCTATGCTGCACTAAATCCAAATATATTTTTATGATGATAACTTGTAATAATAATCCACAATAATTTTTAGTTTAGGCATTTAGTACAGCAAGTACAATAACTGCTCAAAATGTTCCGTCATCCGAGTAATATTTTCCACTGCTAGCTCTGGCATTGAAATCTCAATAACTCAGCTGTATTCTGCACTCACTATTTTTACTACCAGGCGTTCACGTTGTAACTATACACGAGTTAAAAATGAGATTTGCTCACAATTCATGCCTTCCATCTTTAAATCAATATCTATCTATCTATCTATCTATCTATCTATCTATCTATCTATCTATCTATCTATCTATCTATCTATCTATCTATCTATCTATCTATCAAATAGAATATATATTCAAACTGTAACACACCACGAAACTTTGCTTTGTTTTCAAAGTTGTACCTCCCGTTTTGCACTTTAAAGGATGGTTGTTAACCTTTTATTCAGATGAATAAACTTTAAAGGGGAAGCTATAGTGAAAAGAAAGTTGTTAATCTTCATCATGTGCATACCTACTTACGTACATAGATACACTGTACTTATGTACAACAATTGCATATTTGTAAATAACTCTAAATGCATGCCATTCCAAAACAATACTTCAAAAACACTTGTCTAATCATGTCTTGATTATTTCCCATTTAGTCGAACATTCAAGGACATATAGAAAAAATCAGCTAGTCATGTACAGGATTTAAGAAATGCAGCGAAGGTGTTGAACAGCAAACCAAACAACCGTATGAATGTCTCGTCAAAACGTTGACTTGTTATTATTCATCATTTGCATACCTGCTTACTACGTACACTATACATATATACAACAAAAAGCATATTTGGAAATAACTGTAAATGCATGTCAATCGAAAACTAATACTTCAAACAAACTTGCTTATTGTTGTCTTCGTTGTTTCCCATTTGGTCGAACATACAAGCATAGCACACATAGGAAAGAGCAGCTAGTCACGTACGCAATTTAAGAAAGGCAGCAAAGGTGAGAAAAAGCAAAATTATATTGATGCATTAATTTTATCTTCATGAAATATCGATTTTGCAAGTGTGTATGTATTTGCGTGGGTGTTCCATAGAGAGCGAGAGTGTGTATGTATGTGTGTGTGTAAGTGCGCACGTGTGTGTGTGTGTTAGGTTTTCTTTCTATAATTTACTTCCTTGAATATATACTCATTCTAAACACTCTACCCTGTAGGCTATCTGGTAAGCTAAATTGTCACAACTTTAGTTTCATATAATTCACCGAGTGTATTATACCACAACAATCGTTGCAGCTGACTCCTTTCCTTGTCAGACAATTGTTTGACAAAAAGATCAGAAACAGAAGCTATCGTTATATTATGTTGTTATTATTAATGACACTATGTCATCGTTCAAAAGAATGCATCGGTAGCCAATTATTCTAAGGCCCTCGGCTTTAAAAATCACTCACAAATCTCACTTCTGTCCGCGTGAGTTTGAGTCACGGTTGGACCAACGTGAGTATGTCAGAAAGCTTGCAAATAGTTTTCCGTGGACTATTCATTTTTCCCATGGTCTTCAGGGGTTCTTCCTCCACCAAATATACTGGCCGCCATGTATAGCTTATAATATGCTGAAAGTGGCGTTAAATCCCACAAAACAAAGCCATCATTCAAAGCAAAATTGTTCTTGTTGTTGTTCTTCTTTTAATGGTGCTTATATTATCCTTTCAATAGTGGTATTATGACTATGAATATTATGACTATAAATATTATTATTATTATTATTATTATTATTATTATTATTATTATTATTATTATTAACGTAGCAAAGATTTCCGGTATTTTTGTCATGCTATTGCATGGGTATGTAAGTAATACGAGTTATTATTATACATGTTGATGTATGTTTTTGCTATTGGTATTCTTCTTTTTCTTCTTATTATTTGCATTACTACTTACCAAGTCAAAGAGTGTATTGAGGCAGTGAGAGATGTGGATATCACAGTCGACGTAGACAGCGGTAAATGGTATTAGAACACCAATATGGCGGAATTGATAGTAACAGGGTTCAATGACATTATGGTCTATTTTTAGCACACAATTGATATCAGTACACAACAACTGAGGTTTGTATTGTACATGACACACGGGATCATCTCCCTTATACCATTAATATGACAATATAAAGAGTGTTACGTGTGTGAGTGCAAGTGTTATCCAGCACTTAATGTATTTCGATGACTACGCTGCATACAATCCAAATATTCGTATTATAATAACTTGTAATAACAATCTACAAAAACTCTCAGTGAGGCATTTTGTACAGCAAGTAAAATAACTGCTGAAAATATTCTGTCAGTCGAATAATATTGTTTCCATTGCTATCTCTGGAACTAAATTGTCAATAACTTATCTATATACTGCACTAAATAGTTCTAAATTGCAAGCATTCACCTTGTAAATACGCAAGAGTTAAAAATGAGATTTGCTCACTATTCATTCTTTCCATCTTTAAATCAGTGTATCTATCTATCTATTCGTATATAATATATATATATATATATATATATATATATATATATATATATATATATATATATATATATGTATGTATATGTATATACATATCCTTTTAAATTGTTTGTGAGCTGGCTAGAACTGGCCTTAGACAACAAATTTAAAATTTGGGAATTGCCGTCAGTCTACTTTCAGATTTTAATATTGGTGATGATAGGACACTATACGGCTGGTCAAACGAATCACATCAACCGCAAAACTTGTACCGCTTCAACTGGAAAATATCAAGCCTAACTTTGTTAGCGATGCACAAGTCAACTTTACTTGACCGCATATGGCGTTTGCATCTGTTTAGACATGAATGTCTCATTTTCATTTTTAGAGAGTTGCCGATTTTGATATAAAAGCTATTTATAAGCAACAGTGGTACGGTTTGAACCCTTAAACTTGAAAATATGGAAACCTAATCTAATCGTAGATGAAAAGTTAAAATTTGTGTTGCTGCAAATATTGTTTGCACCTATTTGATATAGTACCACGGTGGAGATTTTAATGGAATGGCGTTAGTATCATGTCTAATAACTTCACTAGATATGTCACTAATAAGAAGATAGACAAATATATGCCCAGATGTATTGACCAATTAGCAATGTCAGTTAAGCTGAAAAATTCCCGCATTTCCATACTGACTTTTGTCAGCATGAAGCTCGTCTGAAAATCAGGATATCTTTAGGATCTTTTGAAGGCCACTTTAAACATTACAACCACTGTAACATTATCGAGATTTTTCTTCTGAATATTTGCTTCTATCAGTGCACGACTTACATAAATAGTAATCGTAAAATAATTTTTAATAAAAGATGCAGCAAAGTAACTGAAGAGAAATTCAAGGAAAAAAACAACTAAATACAGAAAGGACAAATAATGCGTTGGACGAGGAAACAATTCAATATCGAGTGAGGTGAGTGAATTTGTATGAGAGAAAGGAAAATAAAATCGTAGAATAGAACTACAAATACACCCTGAAGATTTATAACATCAGGTCGGTGAAAGTGGCCTGTCTGTTCAACTTTTCATAGACAAATTTATATAAAACCGAGACAACGTTGTAAAATCGTTCTTCTACGACAAGTGGCAAGTTTACACCTTTGGCAACAAAGGAAAAAGTTATGATAGTATTCAAGACCTCAAGAGTTATACACCAGGCTTTGGCTACTTTCATTTCGAACGAAAGGTGTGGGATCAATCAAACGAAAGGGTATATAAATAAGTGTTTCTAAAAATATAACACTCGTATAATAAATCAATTAGCAAAAAGTCGCAATTTCCTACCTATATGAGCTATATGACTGTCCAATTAATTGTTATACATTTCATGATACAGAACACTTTTATTGCACTCGTCACTGTACACTTTTTATGGGTGTGTATTAAACTAGAAACATGATAATTTAATCAACAGTCGTGTATCAACTGTATACTGCCACTAATTCACAGTCTTTTAAAAAGAGTACTAGTGGAATTGAATAACTCATCATCTGGGAAACTCTGCTCATCGCTAATATCATTGTTTAACCATTTTCACTGGTCTGGTGTGTATGAATATTATATGGTAGTACTCGACAAACAATTAAAGCCGATTGACAATACTTCCCAGTGGAAAAGAGCATGTTTAAAACTGAGGTTATGTGACTGGGCTAGAAGGCTACTATATTAGTGGAGACGTTTGCATCAAGCTAGAATTAAATTCAATATTGACAAATGCTAGTCACTTAACATTACCACCAAAATCACTGACCGGAAGGGGACTGTAACTACATGTGTATGGGCTATTTTAGCCATAGTTAAGGTTTGACTTCATTTTAGCCGCGTCCAGTGTAGTCGCTAAGAGATATATCTGTCACTTTTCCAAACATGGTGGGAACGGCGGCCCCAACAGTTTGCTATGGAATGGGTTAACATTATTAATTTGTATATATTCTCTAAAACTTGTGATAGATTTTCACCCTATTTGGAATAAATCGTTATGAAACCAACTCAATTAATTATATGACATGCTGGTTTGCCCCTTTTATCTTTGGCGTTGTGTTCACATTCATAAAATATATCTATTAAATTCCAGCGGTACTCTTTATAAAAGACTGTGAAATAGTGGCAGTATACTGTTGATACAGGTTTTGGTTAAAGATTCTTTTTTTCATTTCCCATTATTTCGATGAATACTTGTTAGCCTTGTCATCATATTTGGTACAACTTTGGTTGGTTGTTATTGGTTCAAGGCTATACATAGTGGCCAGTATAGTTGGTGGAGGAAAAACCTAAGAAAACCCCGGAAAGAACAACCGACCCAGGGAAGCTACTGGCAAGCTTTCTCACATACCCACTTTGGCCAATCCCGAGACTCGAACCCACGCGGACAGAGGTGAGATGTCAGTGATCTGTAAAGGCGAGCGCCCTAGACCACTCGGCTACCAGGGTTCCCCACTTGGAACAACTCATTATAAGGCTAAGACAATGCGTTGTACGACAAACTTGCAGGCCCCTTTGATATTGGAGTCAAGGTCATAATCGTTGAAAATTTGCGTTTAGCTTTTTTTTCCTATTTTTTTTTATCATTTTTGTTTTCTTCATTTGCATGTATTTCCCAAACCCCTTAATTGAATTTCTTCATACTTGGGTTGAATCAATAAGACCATTTCCTCTGCGACTCGCTAAGTAGACCATCTGACCTTGCGCTGATAAACCACACTAAATGACAATTTGCGTTAAGGTTTTATTTGAAGCTTCTTTGTTTGCTTGCTTATATTTCCTAAACTCTAGTTTGGATGCATCAGCTAAGACAATTCAAACGTTCTCACTGAGGTCAAGATAACATATCTTGCATCAATGATTCGATGGTAAGCTCGACATGGAGGCCCTGGCCTTCTTGTTTTATTTTATGTCGTAAAATAACCCTAGAAAGTGGTCACGATCATTGAAAACCAAGCACAAACTAAGCGCCATGAGTAAATCATGTGATAGTTCAATATGGTGTGTGCGATTCCTGTATCTTCAACATGTTTAGAGATTATTTGGTTCTCAATTGAAGCCTTGCTTTAATATTAAGGAGGGAAGCTTGCACGGTTGCCACCGAAAATGATATTGTTTTGTTTTGTAATTTCATCCTATTAGGAGACTGTTGTCACATGCATTTTAGACGGGACTTACATTTGTATTAAATGAATACAATAACCAGTTTCAGGTGATGAATAAACATGCATAGAACACATCAATGGTCAGACACGCGATTGTAGTTTGGGTATACTAAATGTTCGGTCTTGATTGTCCTGCTCATTTATTTCTGATTTAATCCTAGCAAAATTGGGGCAAAATTAGTCATTTGCACTGTCCGAATAAAGAAAAATGCCAATTAATTAAAATGCAACATTTTGTTAATTGCACTTGATAGCTGCGAAAGTCATCATAACTCACTAGAGCCTATATAAATGTCATTTGTTTCTTATCAAGCATTCCTTGTCATATTCACTCACAAAAATGCTCATATCTCAGCCATTTGGATACCTCACTATGCATCATGAATGGCCGTGAATAGTACAATAATAAATTATATTACAAGTACCATGTAAAATGAAGCAATTCTAATAAGAACTATGTGACTTATATCTCAGCTATTTCTATGGTTAGCTAGTCTAAGATGATAATCTGAGTTTGGGAATCATGACAATTGATCTAAATATAAAGTTGGCTTCAAAACCACTTACGTGATCAGTATACGTTAACAATAAAGGAAATTTGAGGTGTGCCATTCTGGTATGTAGTACACGTTAACCATTATACATCCTACAGATGTAACTAGCTTTATTTTTGTATCGGTTGTCAAAGTAGCATATGAAACATTTATTTTGATTTTTAAAAAGTCATAAATTTACCGATAGTACGATAGTGTACTGCGTAATATCTGACTGGTGTCAAGTAAGCAAGAAGCTACAACAAGGATTCAGGAACTTATGGTTTAGATATGGTCTAGATCAGGGGTGTCAAACATTCGGATACGGCCAGCCTGACTCATTATTTATTATTATTTATATCAAATCTGGTCCGCCATAGGAAATGAGTTTGACACCCCTGGCCTAGATATAAGTTGGCCGATGCTGAAAACATTAACACTGCAATAAAACAAAGATCCATTTATTGTAAAGGCCAACGCATGTGAAACAAATTTAAGTTTTAGCGCTGCGTAGCCACACTTGGACAGCCATCTCTACTGAGATAGTTAAAATAATAAGGCTGCAACGTTTACAAAACTTTCTAAACGTGTATACCATACACTAACAAAAATGATGCTGTTTAATCGAAACCAATTCGAAGCTCAAACTTTCCTCCGATCTGCACGTTCGGCTTACAGATAACAGCTATATAAATTGAAGTCGTTGACTGATCTGCAAAGATTTGAAAAAGATTTATATCTAATTTTCAACGTTCAAAATTAACTCAACTTTAACTGGACGTAAACAAAATAAAGAACAATTCGTCTATACTAAAACTGCTGTAACACTTGTATGGCCTACATGACTATGCAAATTCCACCAGAGAACAGATTCAAAAACATTTAAATGGTTGACTAGTATATATATATATATATATATATATATATATATATATATATATATATATATATATATATATATATAGATATATATATATACATATGTATATATATATATATATATATATATATACATATGTATATATATATACATATGTATATATATATATATATGTATATATATATATATATATATATATATATATATATATATATATATATATATATATATATATATATATATATATGTATTATATTATATCATGTATCTTCACCCTTCACAGAGTTGATATATCTTGTATGTCTGAGTGGAGAAAAAACGTGGACATAGTTTGGGATATTTCACTTACACAGAGTTTACAAGATATAAGCAATCTATGAGCACATTTCGCCTTACAAATAATCATGAATCATTTGTTTCGACTACTGAGAAGGCCAGAATTTATTCAGGCATGTATTTGCCTTTGCATATGAAAATAATTAAACAGTTCATGAGAGTCCACCAAAGAGGATCAATTATCTTTCAAAAAGCATTGAATTACCTTTAAACTTGTTGTATATATGGAACAACTAGGTTGCGTTGATAATTTTAACACGTACATTGGGCTTCTGTATAAATGCGAAATATTTCAAAAGAAAGATATGTTGAACACACAGTCTATCGATTTAGATTCATGTGTTTATCGTGTTTGACAAAATAGTTGCTCGGTTCTCTCAGGAATCCTTACAAACAATTAATTGACAAATTATACAGACTTACGGTCTAAACACTATTCAATCCGATATTCTTTGCTTGGTTATTGACATGCATTGTGTGACTGTATCATGAAAATTGCATGGCATATAAATTCAAAATATTTCAAAAGAACAAGATGTGGAACAAACAGGCTATCGATTTAGATTCACGTGTTTACAATAATGTGCATCGTGTGACGGTAACATGAAAATTACATGGAGTATATATCGATTTTAAAATATGACATAATTAAGTTTGGAAGAAAGGTCTTTGATAAATATATCTGTCAATTTAGGTAAAAAAAAACTTTAGGATCGTTGTGATACTGTTTCGTAGTCTTGCCACACAAGTATAGAATCATTTTAACAAATTTCTGTAGATTTCCAATTAAAACTGAACGATGAGAGAATGTATATATATATATATATATATATATATATATATATATATATATATATATATATATATATTTATATATATATATCAAAGAAAATGCGATTTATTTGCCTAGTCATAGATGACGACTATCAATATATTTTTTTAATATGAATACTTTGCTGAAACAAGAACACAATATATAAGTAAGAATTATCTCACAAATATTAATACATACAAATTTTAGTGAGTTGCTAATAACGTACATGTAAGATTAAGTAAATTCAAAGAACTTATATTTAAATCATTCTGTTCCCATATTAACTGAGAATAGTTCTGTCTATTACCGTTTCATCCCATTTTGGCATGCATGTCTAAAATATATTGATTAGAGTATATCTCCCTTTCCCTTTTATATCCCCTATACAACCACCATTCATAATTTGTACTGCATCTGTTATATCTACACCTGAGTTGGCAATCAAGTTCAGTGTAGTTCTGTTTTGTTACAGGTGTTCTATGTGTCTGTATTGCAACCGTGTAACTGATTTAAGATTTTGTAAAGGGTACTATGTTAATAGGAATACAGTCTTTAATATATGTGAAGAGAGAAGGGAAAACAAAAGAAAGAAATCCTTAACCTGTGTCAATAAACGCTACTTAAGTGCTTATTCTTCTGTGTGTTTCCACAAGATATAATTGCATATCGCCATTCTATTTTGATATTATGATTATTTGGATTGAATAGTTTATAATGATCATTCGTATTACGACAAAGTATTTTCTGTTTGTAAAGTAATATATCCCAGGAGGGAGAGAGAGATATGTTGGGATAGTAAAGAGAGAGTGATGTGGAGAAAGAAATGGCATTTAAATAAAAGAGTCGACTAAAATTTGGTAAAGGTGAAAATATTACATCCATGGGACCTTGAAAATGTGTTTCTGATATAATGTGCTGACAAACCGACTTCTCAAAACAATTAATTTGTTAGGCATATCAGGTTTCCCCTATTTCGAAATGAACAAGCTAGCGCAGATTTAGTCGCAACCTATTCCAGCTATTGGAGTGTTTGCTGGCGTTTTAATTGGTTTCTTACTTGTCCGAACGAATACTATACAATTATTGGAAATTCCGCCCCTACTTCCGTTTAAGTATTCATTGGACAACTTCATCCTCTGTTCAAAACTATGTTCACTCGTCTGTGCGTTTCTCTGTATATTTTCCTTCTCAATCTGAACACCTGTTTATCCGTGTCTGGAGCCGTTCGTTTAAATGTTCGCCCATCTGTCGGCACGTCATTCCATCCTTTTATATGACTAAATGTGTGTGTCCATCAGTTCCTTCAGCCTTCCGTTCTCCAATCGCCCTTCAGTCGATTAGCTCCTTGCTGAATTACCCGTTTGTGTTTTCATCTCGTCATTTATCCGTTCGTTGGTCCCATATTTATCGATCTATTGTTTTTTTTTGTATGCCAGTCTAAACAACCATCTTCTTTATCATGTGCATACCTGACTACCTACATACATACACTGCATATTATACAACAATTGCACATTTGGAAATAACTGTAAATGTGTGTCAGTCGAAAAATAATAATTCAAACAAACTTGCTTAATGTTGTCTTCATTGTTTCGAATTTGGCCGAACATCCAAACAGAGCACACATATGAAATAGCAGCTAGTCACGTACACGATTTAAGAAAGGTGAGAAAAAGCAAAATTATATTGGTGTATTAATATTATCTTCATGAAACAGAAAGTTTGCAAGTGTGTGTGTGTGTTTGTGTAGGTATTCAACAGAGAGAGCGCGTGTGTGTGTGTGTGTGTGTGTGTGTGTGTGTGTGTGTGTGTGTGTGTGTGTGTGTGTGTTTAGGGTGCTGTTGTAGCGCTCCGACAAAATAAATGATATTGTATTCAATTGTGTAACGCAATTAGGTTTCCTTCCTATAATTTACTTCCATAAAATACATACCCATTCTAAACACTCTACCCTACCTTCATTCGGACCATCTCTGCTATTTCTGCGAGACAATAAATATGCTTCTGATGACTGTCAGCGTAGTAATTTGCATAAACAAAATATACATTTTGTTCGCCCGAAATGTTTCCCAAAAATAGAAACTGCAATCTGTTCGGTCCACATCGACACTTTCTAGAATTGGATTGACCGTAGGATTGAGTTAGAAGCTGCAAATTAAAGAAATAGTTTGATATATTCGCAAATATTTGCTCAATTTTTCTTTGGTAAGTAACAGAGGTGGTCCGAATGATAGCTAATGGCAGTTATCGGCATCCTTAGGATTGACTGAGAAGTTGCGAATGCCCTACCCATAAAGCCGCGGTAAGGGACAATTAAGCCCAAAGCGAGTTATTTAAAAAAAATGCTAAATAAACTATTTCTCGACTCTCTCTCTATCTCTCTCTCTCTCTCTATCCATCTCTCTCATACACACACACACTTACACATATACACATATACTAATATGTGACTGCAATTACATATAAGAACACGCGTAATTTCTAGTAATACAGACAACTTACAATTACAATTAATATGAAGATGAATAAAACTGTTTGAATTGACCAGTTTTCCTGTGAAGGTGAAGAAACATTACTGTTTTTGTTCTATTAAAGTAACTTCGATCTCCTTTACTAATCGAATAGTAGCAAAACTAAATATACTACATTACTAACATAAATCGTTGGTATAGATTTATTATTTTCACCAAGAAAGATATTCCCAGCGATACAACTGAAAACAGTCGACGCCTGACCCAAAAGGCTTGATAATGAATAAGAAAATAATCGCCATATTGTATACACTTTTGTAATAATATAACTTATAAGAAACATGCCAGTTTCATACATATAAATGGAAAACAGGGCATTACCTTCTTCGTCTTGCGTGTGTAGGTATGCACTGTAGTACAGAGCATAAAACGTCAATCGTATATTTGGAACGTTGACGCAGGTCATTTGATGTATTCCGCTGTATGTAACGTTATCATCGTTTTGCATTAAAACACAATAAAGACAAATACCAATGTAAAAAACAAAATTGTTATATATGAAGTACCCATGAAGTAGACACAGCTGAAAAAATATTATTCAAATCTGACAGGCCGATTATAGTCAAAGGCGAACATAGTCATTTGACAATGGCCAATTTACAGTATCTGCTACCTAAGTCAATAAAGTTTTCACCAAAGTTACAATCTACAGACTAGTCTACTGAGTGATAATCCGTTTCTTTTGTTTCAATAGCTCCTCAAATATACGTTTATCAATGTGATTATAACTTCTTCTCAACCATTTAAAATGTAGTTTCTCTACAGTGAAATTCTGCTTAGATTATTGTCGCGATTTGTCTAGAGCTGTAAAATGTATGATACATAAACAGACGATAATGGCGGATACTTTTTGGTATGAACAGTGTATTGGTCTATTCACTTACATCAGCTATAAATCAATCGTAATTTCAGTGAGGATATACTTAATCCATTTAAGACAGCGGTCAATACAATGGCAAGAGTAAGATTTTTTTCCTCCCAGTTAAATCTTCAGTAACTTTACTGAGAAATGTGTACATACGTTTCACATGCCGTTTATTCACTGGAATTTTAACTTAAATCAAGCGGAAATTTACATGTAATAGGACCACACCAGCAGAGATTTATGACAACACAAACAGTTTTACGTGTGTGAGTACAAGTGTTCCCCAGCACTTGATATATTTAATTGTCTATGATGCACTAAATGCAACTATTTTTATTATGATAACTTGTAATAAGAATTTGCATTCAGTACAGCAAGTGAAATAACTGCTCTAAATGTTCTGTTAGTTAAGTAATATTTTCCAATGCTAGCTCTGGCACTAAAATGTCAATACCTCATCTGTATACAGTACTATTTTGTATTAGCAGGCGCTCACGTTGTAATTGTAGTGTTAGCCTTAATCTAATTAGCTTTAAATATCACTCAACTGTTATTGGCAGTAAATGTAAACAGACATTCCACATTGGATTAGAACTGATATACACCAACAGCTGATTTATGTTATGCCTTCCCTAGTGTTTAAGTTCCATGAGAAAAATATGTTTAGGACAGTCTTGTCTCCCCTTCTCAACTGTACTTATTTATTGCAATTAATAAATATCATAGATCGCCTACTGGAGTTATTCTTAGATAATAAATAACATTACAGTAATTATGGACGAATTACAAATGCGATTTGCTCACAAGTTATGCTTTACATCTTTAAATCAATACATCATATGAGCATGCCTTAAAAGATTTGACGAGTGCTCGAGGACCCGCTGTTTTTGAATTTTAGGCGAGTCCTTGCAATTTGTTGCAATAAGTAAAACTCAGATTTCCAAATCAATCAATACGCAAAATGTGGTAGAATACTGAGCTTTCTTCAACGGTACTACTCATCGTGGGTAGCCAACCCAGTTGCGGTTGCTTTGTTTGCATCCAGACGGATATCTGGATATCTTTCATATACTTGGGCAAAGTTTGTACCCTGTGGGGGTGCCTCTCAAAATACAACCTCGTTTACACCAGGAATGCCAAAATCCAGGTGTAAATAGGAACGAAGCGACCTCCTTTTTAATACAATCTCACCTGAAGCTCTCTGCAAGGTTTGATTTATTTCCCACGTGGATTTTAGCTGTAAAGCAAGATCGATAAATTCCCCTTTTCGATTTTTTTTTAAATGCATTGTAACATGAAAACCCACAAGATCAAAGAGACTAGATGTAGGAATTTGGGCATCATGTGCAAATATAAAGTCTACTTGGCTTGGAGAGTGAAGATGTTGTGGACTGAGATATGGACTTTCATGTGAACATGGGTAATTATTTTGCATATCCGTACCAGTAATTATCACCAGTCCCACCGCCGCTCCAGCTACTTGCATATTATGACCCTGATCTTCCCCATGGGTTTCTTCGGTAAAGTTCATATCCCTTCTCTTTCTTTGTCACTCGAGTTCCCTCCCAGGTGGCAGGCGGGCTGGCGATTGAATGGTGCGACCGGACTTGGATTTATTCTGCCCTTGTGTCATCGCTGTTGCCCCAGGTTTCCTCTATAAACAGCGACCTGGCATTCCGTAAATCGATTTTCTTTACCTTAGAATTCCACATTTTCGTGATATGATTGAAGCGTAGATGTTGATGAATAGATTCTGTTCTGAATCGTGACTAGATTCAAATGCGAAAATTATTTTACAAGTCGTTAACATGAAATTGATCAGTGTCATCTAAATACTTGCTCATACAGTGCATCAACTCTTGTGAGTAGACTGTAACTGACAAATTGGATTATCTCCCTTTTACCACAGTAGACTTATTAACACATTTAATGAATGTTATAAACATAAGACACGCTTTCACTAATATGATATGTTAAATCAAACTATAATTAACTGTAAATTGTAATGATTTAACTGTCTCTCTATCTATCTATCCATCCATCCACCTCTCTATCTATCTACATATTTCTCTATATCTATATATGTATATATATATATATATATATATATATATATATATATATATATATATATTGAGAATTAAAATATAAAAAGACACAAACGCCGATAAATTTGTGTGAGTAGTTTCGTATTTACTGTATGCTTCTTCAGGCAACAATATTTTCAAAGAAACGGATGAAACAATATTTTCAAAGAAACGGATGAAGTCTATATATTTATAAGCAATTACGTCATTGACATAACGTCATAAATGATATGCATTATCATAACAATCTGATATTATAACGGGATCAGAAAGATACATGAGTCTCAAATAACACCTAAATAAGAGAAATCCTAATATAGAAACAAACAGTCATACATAAATTATATATGTATAACTATTTATTAAAATTGTATACAATTTTATATAATGCCTTAGTATTAAGGCTATTGGGACACAAATTATCTAACTATGAATCCAGTAACTTCCTTTAATCAGTCTGTTTATCTCTCCATGCACAATAACGATTGACATGAAAGAAAATTACGTAAAGAGTGAGTGATTATTTGTATTAAAATGTATTGAAACATTAGAGGAGGACTGAGGATCCATATATATTTTTACATCGAAGTGACGATTGCTCGTTCTCTTGTTGAAATGTTTGTGCATGTTACATTTGTTACAGGTTAACAAATAAATTATATCAGGTTATATGTAGTCAGTGCAATTCTTAAATCTGTATTGGGATGACTAGAACTTGTTACAGATCCCGTCAGCAACAAAACTTGCACATATTCAAGGTCGAAATATGAAACCTAACTTGGGTAGCGATGAACAAGTTAAATTTGCTTTACCTCAGATGACGTTTGCATGAGTTGAGACATGCTGTCTCATTTGAACTTTTAGAGAGTTGCTCGTCTTAGTAAACACTAAAACGCTTTTTACAAGCAAGTCTGGTAGGGTTCCAATCTCTTAAGCTTGAAAATATGGAAGCCTTGCATAATCATTGATGAAAAGGTAAAGTTTGTTTTGCCTCAAATATCGTTTGAACCTATTTTTATATGGTGCCTTGGTTGAAATGTTAACGGAATGGCACTTAATACGATGACTGATAACTTCGCCAGGTAAGTAACTTATTCGAAGTTAAACATATATTTGCCAGGGTCTATTGACCAATGAGCGATTTTAGAAGAATTGCATCATCTATATAAAATATAAATGTACGTGAATTATTAATCATAAAATGATTTTGAATGAAAGATACAGCAAAATTACTGAAGAAAAAGTTCAAAGAAAAAATAAGTAAATACACAAAGGAAAAACATGCATTGGATGAGTACGCTATTCATAAATGAGTGAGGTGAGTGAATTTGTATTATAAAAGGAAAATAAAATCTTTGAATAGGACAGCAAATAAAATCTGAAGATTGTGAAATACGTGTCGGTGAAAGTGGCCTAGTTGTCTGGCTTTTCTTAGAGAAATTTATCAGCACTTCGACAACGTTGTAAAATAGTACTTCTATGACAAGTGGCAAGTTTACATCTTTGGCAACAAACGAACAAGTTATAAGAGTAGTCAAGACCTCAGCAGTTACTCGCTAGGCTTTGGCTACTGTACATGTCGGACGAAAGGTGTAGGATCAAATCAAATGAAAGATACATAAATAACTGTTTCTCACAAAATAACACTCTTATAATAAATCAACTGTTAAAAAGTCTCGTTTTCCTATTTATGTGAGCTATATGACTGTCCAAATAGTTGTTACACATTTCGTGATACAGACCATTCGTTTTGCCCTCGTCGTTGAATAATTTTCATGAGTTTGTTTAAAACTAGAAACATATGCTACTTTAGTCAACAGGCATGAATCAACTGTATGCAGTTTTTGTTTTGTTTTGTTTTGATTTGTTTTTTGTTGTTTTTTTTTTTTTTTGTTGTTTTTCTTTTTTTTTAATAGCACCAATGAAATTTACTAATTCATTATCTATAAAATAAGCTCCACGTGGCTCTTTTGGAAAACATCTGTGCTCATCTTAAATGTCATCGCTTAGCCATTTGCACTGGTCTTGTGTGTGTAAATAGGATGTGGAAGTCCTAGACAAACATATAAAGTTGATTAACGATACTTCCCAGTAGAACAGAGAATGTTTAAAACTGAGGTTATGTAACTGGTGCTAAAAGACTACTATAACCGTAGAGGCGTTTGCATCACGCTAGAATAAAATTAAATATTGACAAATGCTAATCACTTAACTTAAGCACAACAAGCACTGACCAGATAGGGACTGGGACTACATGTGTACGGGCTATTATAGCTAGAGTAAAGGTTTGACTTCATTTTTGCCTCGCCCAGTTTAGTGGCTAACGAGACATATCTGTTACTTTTTCAAATGTGGTGGGAACAGATGCGTCAACAGTTTGCTATGGATTTGGTTAACATTATTCATTTGCATATATTCTCTTAAAATCCTCATTGATTTCCATCCTATTTGGAATGAATCGTTATCAAACTAAATCAATTCATTCTACGCCATGCTGCTCTACCCCTTTCATCTTTAAGGTTAAGTTCACAATCGTAGAATATTTGTTTTAAGGTTTTGATGACTGTTGTTTTCTTTTATTTTACTTATACTTTCTAAACACATAATTTGGGCGAATCATTATGAAGCTAAGACAATGTTTGGTCACAGTCATATAAAGTTTGTCTACAGGTTTTGGTGATTTTTTGTTTCATTTGCCATTATTACTTCAACATCTTGATATATTTTGCTCACACTTGGCACAACTCATTATAGAGCTAAGACAGTGCATTGTACGACAAACTTGATGCCACCTTTGACATTGGATTCAAGGTCACAATTGTCGAAAATATGATTTTTTATGTGCTTGTATTTCCTAAATCCCTTGATGGAATTTCGTCATACTTGGGTTGAATCAATATGAACTTAAAACCATTTGTTCTGCGAGAAGCTAGCTAGGCTCTCTGAACTTGCGGTTAAAGTCACAGTCTTAGAAAATTTGCGTTAAGGTTTTGGTTGAAGTTTGTGCGTTTGCTTATATTTCCTAAACTTCTTTCTGGATGCATCAACTAAGATATTTCATTTGGCGACATGCTCGCTAAAATGTTTGATACTGAGGTCAAGATCACACGTCTTGTAGCAATGATTTAATGGTGAACTAGACAGAGTGCCTGGTCTTCATTTTATATTTACTGTGCTAAAAAACCCTAGAAAGTTGTCAGGATCATTGAAACTAAGTAAACATTAATCGCCCCGAGTAAAACCAGATCATAGTTCAACATAGTGTGTGCAATTACTGTATCTTCAACATGTTTAGTGATCCGTTGGTTCTCAATTAAATCATGGCTTAAAGATTAAGGAGAGAAGCTTGCATGTTTGCCACCAAAAATGATCATTTTTAGATTCTCAATTAATCCCATTAGGAGACTGTCGCCACATGAACTTTAGATGACACGTACATTTGTATAAAACGGATAAAATTGCCAGTTTCAGGCGATGATTCATGTGCATATTAAACATCAATGGATAGACACACGACTGTGCTTTAAGCATAATAAATGTTCGGTCATCATTGTCCTGCTCAATCATTTACGAGTTCATTCTAAGCAAAGTCGAGGCAAACATATTTATGTACTCAGTCTAAACAACATAAATTAGAATTAATTAAAATGGACGATATTGTTAAATATTACTTCATAGTTGCAAAAGCCATCATAATTCACTAAAACATAGGTAAAGGTAATTTGTTTTTCATTAGGCATTTTCAGTCAAATTCACACAAAAAATACTCATATCTCAGCCATTCGGATACCTCATGAGGCATCGTGAATGACCGTGAATAGTACAATAATAAAGATATTACTATTACCATGTAAAATGAAGCAATTCTAATACAAAATATGTGGCTTATATCTGAGCCATTTGTATGTTTAACTAGTCTAAGACGGTAATCTGAGTTTGTGAATCATGATAATTGAGCTAAATATAAAGTTGGCTTCAAAACCACTTTCGCGATGAGTTTACGTTATAAATAAAGGAAATTTGAGGTGTGCCATTCTGGTATGTATTACATTATACACCCTACAGATGCAACTTTCTTTACTTTGTATCGGTTGCTAAAGTAGCATAGGAAATATAGCTTGTCAGTCTAAAACACTTATTTTGTTTTTAAAAAGACATACACAAATTAACCGATACGTAATATATTGTACTGTGTA
The DNA here is from genome assembly GCA_029931535.1 of Margaritifera margaritifera. Taxonomy (NCBI): domain Eukaryota; kingdom Metazoa; phylum Mollusca; class Bivalvia; order Unionida; family Margaritiferidae; genus Margaritifera; species Margaritifera margaritifera. Next base: position 3,410,298 of record JAQPZY010001559.1, read on the forward strand.
GTATCTGACTGATGAGAAGTAAGCGAGAAACTACGACAAGTATTCAGGAAGTTATGGTTTGGAAATGGTCTAGATATAAGTGGGCCGATGGTGAAAAAATTATGACTGCAGTATAATGAGAGCCATTTATTACACAGGCTAATGAATTTGGAACAAATTTAAGTTGAGCGCTGAGTAGCCACACATGGACAGATTTCGCTACTGATGCGGATATGAAAGCAACTGTAGATCCCCATGATAATTGTAATACTGATCACCTAATTCGGCGCCAACTCACGCAAACTATGCCATCAACCATCTGACAATGAAGTTTCAGCATATCAAGTAGTAGTTGAATTTGAGAGTGCTGGACTTACTATATTTTTATTTAATTTTTTTTTCTATTCTTTTCAAATAATACGAAATGTTTGGCGTGTCCTTCCAGAAATTCAAATTCCAACACTCAGTTTATATGTATAAGAGAACATTTCTGCGCCACCAAATTTGTTTGAAATTAAAATTTTAAATCCCGTATATGTATACAAGAACATTACTGGATCACTACAAATTTTTTTAAATAAAGTACCCTAAGATGGCTTTATCATAATGATATTTTAGAAGTGAAGCACTCAGAACGTTAAAATTCCGTATTACTACACGAGTACAATTATAGACCCCTCATATAAGCAAAAACATCGTTCCTAGATGCATTGGATGTGCTATAAGTCATGCCAACTCCAGCAAAAAGCCAAACACATGATGTATGATCATACAATCATTTAATTCTATGTTTTGATGACTCAGAATATACTTTTAAACATACCAATATAAAACTCCATAGTGCAAGCATCAACGATGGTTTATTTCATCTCCTTTTGCATAGGATATTACTACACACAATAAATGAGACAAAGATCAAATACAAAAGCAAAATATCATACAGCTGACTTACTAGAAACGTGACGCAATACATAGTGTTCGTGAAACATTTAAAATTAAATATTGCATGTAAAAAATTAACAATTAATCCCTTTGTGAGTATCAGGTAAAGAATATTTCGGTTTTTGTTTCTTTTCATAAAGCAAAGATTCATTGAGAGTTGAAAACGCTTATATATAAAATATAACTTGTTTAACGTATGTAAAAACTTATTAGCATTTCTGTTACATGTTTATATTTATAAACCAATAAGACTTTCTAGCTTGCATTATAGTGTTACTTGATCCCGAAATAGATAAGCAGGGATACTACATTCAATCCTACGATACGCTTAGAAAGAAACCACTGAATTAGTGAATCTGATATTACATTCATCGGGGTTGGACAACTGATATAATTCTTGCAAAATGGTAATTTACCCTTAAAATCGTGTTAAATTTGCCTTCAGCTCTAAAAAATGAACTGATAAGGCTGCTGCTGTCTCTCCACTATATGCTTATTAAATGTCAGCATTATGTCCAGAATATATCTTCTAAAGAAACAGTAAATGTACAAAGCATCTGTAATATGTTTCACGAGTTTAACTCTATGGATTCTCAGGAAGATGTATGAAAAGTTATTATGATCCCGTATTTCTTCAGAAATAATTCGTTCTTTAATATAGACCCATCCAATCTTTGCTGCATCAAAAAGTGGCAAGCTTGAAAACTATATTGTTTTTTTTTTCTTCATGTTATCAGTCATTAATAATTCCCCAAATTTAATATGCATTAGTCTCCGTTAATTCACATCACAAATGTGACGTAATTGATTTTTATACTCGTCTGACATGAACATGTATGGACAAGCATCTGAGTAAATTTTTATAAAAGTTCTATGAGATACATATTGCAAATACAGCCTTAGTATTCACCAAATACACGATCTGCTAACTCTCAGCTGCAATACAAAGATATCATCAGTAACACACCACCCTGATGGTAATACAAAGTGTCTTACATCTCCATACAACTAGCAAATGAGTTAGATTAATCTGAATAAGTATATCATTAAGCTAACAATCTCATGACAGATCAATAGACAGAAGTCTAATTTTCCCATGTATATGAGCTATATCCAGGGTCAGCAACCTATGTCCAACCCGGGATAGCACAAAGATACATTGTACATACATTGACGCAAGTTGTGGCATTTTTTTTATTGTTGGCAAGGCTTGATTGAAACTAACCCCAGAAAAACTATCAAGTATCAGGAAATATGTTGTTCTAGACGAAAAATTTAAACTTTGGAAATAATCCACAATCATTCTATTTATTTTTTTTTTGATAGGCCAATATACCACTGGGTAAACAAAAGTCCATCACCAGCAAAACATTTACTATTTCTATTTGGAAATATGAAAATCTAACCTGGGCATTGAGCAGCAAGTCAAATTTATTTAACCTCACATAACATTTGCACCTATTTAGACTGGTGTCACTGTTCATTTTGTGGAATGTTGTCCACCTGGATAAACACAGTTATTTATCTACATGATAAACTAAAGTGAAAGTTCTAATTTTCCTTTGTATGTGATCTTTATCCAGGACCAGCAACGTACGTCATAGCCGGAGTAGCACACATATACCTCTTTACCTCCTTTGACGCAAGATTTTGCAATTTTGCTTAATTGTTGGCAAGTTTTGGTTAAGATTATGCCCCAAGAACCCAGCAAGTGTCAGGATTTGTGACAACAAGATCATCTATAATAATGCTTTAAATACACAAAGATTCCTTATTTTATGTTCGGTACTTTCAGCATGATCTGTACTGAAACTTGCTAACATTACTTTAAACATTGTCAAAACTTGTGTCAGTGGGTACAAGTTTATGTGTGTGCTATCTGGGTTATTGGTGTGCATCTTTTCAGACGCAAACTTAACACTTGGTTTGATTGGGCAAAACACGATGTAAGTTCTGGAGTTTTTAAAAAAAAACAATATAGAAGTCCACCTTACTTACTGAGGTAGACTCAGATAGCATGCTAATCTCCTTGTGTTCTATCTAGGTGCGACTTAGGTTACTGCCCCTGATATCACTACCTTCAGGATGTTACACATTCATATATGTACAATAGTACCATGGCACAGAGCACTGAAACCTAAACATACAGACATGAGGAAAACACTAATTGTGAGGTCTCACTAGATAATGTCGTATTTATCCCCCCCACCCCCCGCCTTCACCAACAATTTTAGTAGACGACATGAGCCTAATAAGCAAGAGCCTTTGTATTTATAAATTCGATCATGAACGTTAAATATGTAATTTGGTTTAATTTGCTAACTTGGGGTTCAAATGAACTGCCAACATGGTTTACTTGTTCATATATGTCTACTACAGATATAAATGTCTCAAAATGAGGATGGCTCAGGGGTAATGAGAAGTATGCCAATTTGTTATACTCACAGTGAAATTCAATCATGCATAGAGCCCATAGTTTTTGCTTTGGGCCAACTTGTCAGAGGAAATATTTTAAAATAGCTCATGAATGTCGGAAATTAACACTATAAAAGAGGGGTTAGGGCAGTGTTGGTGCAGTGTAAAAGCTGTCACTTGTTCGCGGAATTAACCTGAATACCTTGATTAAAATCTTACAAGCATGCTTTCCGCAAAAAATCATTTGTTATATTTAAAATTTTTAATGTAGAATTATTTTCATTTTTCTGCACTTTGTATTAGTCCGTTGAAAATTAATCAAAAAATATTTCCAGTACTTCCAAATAATGTTTATTCACTGGAAATTTGATTTAAATCAAGCGTACGTTTATATGTCATAGGACCACAACATTTATATTGTACATTAAAAGTCATAGGACCACAACATTTATATTGTACATGTAAATCAAGTAGTACATGTATATGTCATAGGACCACAACATTTATATTGTACATGCCCAACGGGATCATCTAACTTATGGCAATAATACAACAATACAAATAGTTGTACGTGTATGCTGGTAAGTGCTCCACAGCATTTAAAATATTTCATTGTATATTCTGCATTGAATTCGGGTATTATTACTCTGATAGCTTGTAATAACAATCCACATAATTCTTCGTTAAGGCATTTTATACAGCAAATACAATAACTGTTCTGAATGTACTGTCAGCAGAGTAATATTGTCCAATCCTAGCTCTGGCACTTAAATGGCATTAAGTCATCTGTATAATGCAAGAAAGAATTTCGCAGGCTTGTATGCGAGCTATATCTATAATCATCAACCTATGTCATAACTCAGCTAGCACTCATATACATTTTTGCTTCTTTTTACTAATTTGTTTCAATTTAGTTTTAAATTGTTCTCATGGCGTGGTTAAGACTATGCCACAAGAACCCATCAGGTACCATGGAATATGTTGGTATTCAAAATTATATTTTATACGTCCTTGTTTCTACAAACATTCTTTGACTGTTTTTTACTATGATATTAGTCAATATATCAGCAAATGTTTTTGAAAGGAAGATTGTTTATAATAACGCTTTAAATAGGAAAAGACTCTCTTTTAGGTTCTGGGTAATAATAATTCAATTTTGGGTTCGAGATTTGTATCTTGCAAACTACAAAACAATTAATTTGTCTCTTTTCAAATTATTTCATCCGCTCACTTGATGCAAATGCGGCTGTGTGGCGAATTCTACAAATATGGCATATGCTGAGACTAACAAACATATTATATATTCTCCTTGCCTTCCTCAGAGAGAGATATACAGAGAGAGAGTTTGTGTATGTGTGTGTGAGAGAGAGAGAGAGAGAGAGTGGACATTATTCACTAAGACTTAATTTAGTACTCAAAAGATCTTGTGAACGGTCACTCTGTATTTGCAATCAGATTGACCGCCTTATTTGCCTTGTATCCATAATAGTTCATATGCTAATTTCTTCTTGCAACAAAGCTAATTAGCAATGATTCTGACTCAGGTTGCGAATCCTTACATTAAACGCTTGTCAAGACCTGAACAATCACAAAAACAATGGCTCGAAAGAGGAAAAAAAAAACGTCAAAGTAAGAAGATAAGACATAACTCAAACAATTTAATTTTATTAGTTTGTCTATATTTAATGTTTGTCTGTCTCTCTCCACCTTATTGCACGAAAGAATATTTCAACAGATTTTCACCAGTAAACAATAGTTCAGATAGAGAGTGAAATACATGTTTATTTTTTTTAAAAACAAGTTCTTACATAAAAAATACCTCATCTTTCAAAAAATACATCTATTTCGTTTCAGCATTTGTTTATAACCTGGAAATTATAAAACTAAGACAATTGTTTATAACTTACAATTGTAGAGAATACACTATAATGATAAATAGTAGTATAATAGCACTTGCGGATTTCTGCTACTGACCCAGTTTAAAGCCTTCTACCCCACCCCCCATGACTTTGCCCTCATGTTACGCGCTCTCGCCTACGTGTAAATGTTACCAGCATGCGCCCATGTAAGAGGATAATCATGTGGGGCACAAGGCTTTGACCTGGATCAGTAACCAACAGTAATGATATTATACCACTACTATGTGTACACATCTTTGAGATGGTGACGTGACAAATACAAATATAGGAATTGTGTTACACGCTACCTATGTACACAAGTGTAGTAACACAATCTATAGACATGAATGTACCCCATAAGTAAATTTCTCAGTACAACCGCACCGTTGATAGGCATTGCCAGTAGATTGATAGATATTCAGACCTGCTAAGGCACTGTGAGCATACCGATCAATATTCAAGCCTGTTATGAAGCTCTCTGCTACGCGTTAGTTATTCAGACTGATCGTTGTATGAAGTAAAGAAAAGTAGCTTATTTTGCGTGCGTATCTCAACAAAAACAAAATATTTATTTCTTCACTTAATTAAGCACTGGGGTATTTCTGGCGTGCTTAATCTCAAAGATGGAATTATACGTTTCTAGTCTCATGCAAGAGTCAGCCAAATTGATAACTGCCAATGTGAAAACTCCTCGAATAATTGCTCGTGGAAGTGTTATCAGTATTTGAGAGACCTAGAATTATTATTCCAAGACTAGGTATGCTTTCCATTACTCGGAGCCATACAATAATCCATAGAATAGTAATTCAAAATGGCGTCATTTTCACATTGGCTTAACATAGGAGAAGGTGAACGCGCATGTTATTTCACGTGCCAGTTAACTTCAAGTATGAGCTATTTCATTCACTTCTCAAATACGCTCGTGGCTGAGGTAGATACAGAGCTATACTGGTGATCAGGACATTACAGGTTCGAGTCTCACTTTTTTCTTAATAATTGAGGAGAACTCGATGCTTATGTTAGTTATTCATGACAACTGAAAGTCAATGTGATGCTGCAAAGTTTACTCAATTACGAGTACGAAGCACGCATACATTCTTTGAGACGTTCTTTGGTTTCAAACAAGCTTTGAGCCTTCTGGTCTGTCGTTTGGAAAGCTGGGGGCGCATCTTGAGTTGCAAATTCAAACAGCCGTATTTAATATGGACTACGCACATCGGTTGATTGTAAGAACTTCGTGTATGGCAGCTTAACGTAGGCAGCGTGCTTATAATCTCAACAAATAAATGTTGACAAGCACAACCCGAGCGGAGATATTTATTTTATATTAAGCAATTATTATGGCAAAAACTACACAGAGTGATACGTATAGTATTTTGAAAGGATTTATGGATATGTCCTATTGGGATTATATTATTTGTTCAGTTGAGTATTTCTAACGTTACGGAAAAGATAAAATCGTTGTTTCGTTTGAATCCATCGTACAGGTTTGTTAAAGAGGCCCAAAAAGAAGCTGTATTATTTTTCAAATATGTACCCGGAGCATCTTGCTAAATTATTTGATTTAGGAATTATCTTGGAATCGCAGCGATGTAGATTTGGACAGTTTTATGAGTAAACCATGAACAGACATTATATGATATTGTGCAAGAAGCAATGAAGTGGCTGACGCTGACTAGATCACATATTGCAGATAATGAACGAGCAAATATTCTAATGATGATGGCATTTAAACAACAAGCTAATATAATCGCAGTAGCAAAGATCATCAAGACTAAATCAATTTGAGAGAAACTTTTAGCATTAACATAGCGATGGCATCCACACTAACCAGCCTGCAGTGGATATACGAAATGGCATGCAATGATGCAGAAGTGGAGCAGCGCAAGCACTGGGAGAAATTCTCAGAAGCTATTGCCAAAAACAATGGAGCAAAAACTATTGAGGAAATTTACAAAGCTCTGAGACATTTGATAATGTTGGATACAAATGTGCAAAATCTTGTCATATTCGAGTCGGTGCAATACTTGAAAATGGGTCATTTGAGCTCATTGTGGCAGACGGATTTCTGAGAGATATTTTAGCTGAGCTTGCGAGTCTATTTCATGATTATGGAAATAATAAACCTGTTTATTTACGAAAACCTGATTAACAAGTTCATAATGTTGTAACGCCAAACTTTTGAACATCGCTTGATGGACACCTTAAAAGTTTAATATATAAGCCAGATTTGATCCTGTAGGTTAAAGTACCACCGAATGCAGAGGAGGAGATAAAACGGTGGCCACTGGAAAACTTAACCAATTAGATAAGTTTCCGTACATATATAACAAATTCAATGGCTTTAGAACGTAATCGATGCAAAGTCGTATGCTTTAGAAAACTAGAATTATGCGATAGAACATGTCATTTCGAATAATGTAAATCAAATGTGCTCGCGTTACGTGTTTGTCTAGGTGGTCGAACATGTCGCAAATGCGGCATCGGAGTAAAGTCGCGTAATTAGCTTTGCATACCATGCGGATCTGTTCGCAAGTATTATCGAGCGCGCAGGCGAAGATTCGCTTACACTACTGTTATGGAACCTACACCCGACGACGTCAATGTCAAGCGATTGCAGTTTCTGTCCCTGGTAAAGTAAAAACAATAATACAAAACTTTCTCAGTTAGACAATGATATTCCTTATTTGTAAGCATGCCAACTGTGATTCAACTAAGGCAAGAGCGTGGGATAAGGATTCCGAGCAGTATGAGAAAAGATGACATACTTGTAATGGTTGGACTTTCTCCAGACGAGCCACGGCTGACCGTAAAACAACTTCGAGAAATAGCAGTGCAGTGTTATATTAACATTTCTACACAAGTCAAGCGGGTTGAAATAAAACAGTTATTTAGTGATGAACAAGAGTGTCGTCGCAATTGCTACTTAGGCTACTGAGGCTGCTGCAAAAGCACTGCAATTACAAGCACCCGAGTTTCAGTTGTATAAACGTCGAGGTGATTTACAAGATTATCGGGCAATTATTCCGACTGAATACGTGCCAAGTAATGGCGTCGTGCAACTTCTGTCAAAGATGCGCCTAGGAATTGTATCGACGTTACAACATACAGGTACCTTTGCGGTTAAGATGGAAATTGTTCTCTACGTGTATTTGATTATGCCACTTTACCGTGATAATGATGGTACGTTTAAAATCACAGATTCATAGCGGCACACTTATAATCTTGAACCGTAAAGACACTGAGACCATTAATGATGAAATCGACAAAGGCTTTGCAAGGATTCTGGAGACTTTGGAAAAATACAACGATGCATGGTCAGGATGGACTGTACACAGATGCGTTGACGTTCAACTGAAAACTTCCCGTCTAAATCCTGTTCGCGGGTCGAGTTATATTCTAACACCAGCGTGTATTCCGCCACGGCCAGTAATCAATGTGAAAAACGATGGCAACCGACGTTTGAATTTGCGCTTGCATCTGCGTTACATCCCGTTACCGATAATGTAGATCAGTCGCGGAAATACCTGCAATACTTGGGCGAACTCAAGTTTAGTAATATAGAATTTCATTTGCCAATTACTAACATCAGCAATTTTGAACAACCCTGATATTGCCGTCAATTTCTTTGTTTGGGACAAAGAACTGCAGCCAATTCAACTATCTATTCAAATATGCAGGCAGTTTAATATTGATTTGTTATTATTGCATAATTCAGAGTCGCGGTACCATTACATGTGGATCAAAAATTTCCCACGAATGATATACTGCCATAGTAAGTACTAGGGTATAAAATTTCCATGCAGACGTTGCATGCATGTACTTAGCACCCAACAACTGCATGCGGACCATGACTTTTACTGCGGTGGAATCAACGAAAAGCCGCAGCGTACGATTATGGCTGAACCTTGTAGAAACATACTAAAATGTACAGAGGTGCTACGAAAAATTAAATTACCGTATATTATCTATGAGGAATTTTAATGTTTGAATGTTCCTGTGAATGACCAGAAGTTGCCGCAAATACAAACCAAGTTGCGGAACAAATTCCATGCGAGCTTTGCTACACTGAAGTCAGATGCGACGGAGCAACTGAAATGCCAATATTGTACTGCGCCGAGGGCTCTTGAACCCTAAACATGGTTCAGGTGTTTCTTCAATCGCTCGAAGTTGTAGCAAAATGGATCTGGCGACAGCTCTACTCGCCCGCAGACATGATTATGACCCGCGATGACTTTCGTGAGTTCTCTGCGGCCACTTATTGCTGGATTTGTGATGGCCCCTTTAATACTGAAAGTTCTAAAGTTCACGATCTCTGTCACATCACTGGTGCGTAACGGTGAGCAACGCACAACGCATGCAATATACAGTTGCGAATTAAACCAAGTCAAATAAAAAAAACTGTGGTGCTTCAAAACCTGGGTGGGTATGATGGCTACTTAATAATGCATGCAGTAGCCACGACAATAAGCGTCAACCCCAACAACATAAACTATACGTAATGTTTAGGCTGAGTCAGTTGCATTGATTCACTGCACTTCCTGAATTCCAGCTTGGACATGATAGTCAGCAACCTTGCTTCTGGATCCAACGATCGATTCAAAATCACCAGTGGATATGATACCACTAACCCTGAGAAGCTGAAGTTGATAACAAGAAAAGGAATCTATCTATACGAGTACATGAGAGACTGGGACAAGTTTGCTGAAACTCAGTTAACCGATTGAGGGATTTCATTCGTCGTTGTCTCGCGAAGATATTTCCGCCAACGACTACGCACACGCGAACACTGTTTGGTCTGCATTCAAATTTAAAAACCATGGCGAATATCACGATCTGTATTTTAAAACAGATGTGCTTCTGCTCGGCAATGTCTTTGAGAAATGCATTTCATGAATCAGGCATGCATGTATACAAGCTTGATCCCGAGCACTACTTTTCGTCACCGGGAATGGCTTAGGATGCGTTGCTGTCAAACACCAAGGTAGAGTTGGAACTGCTCACTGATATTAACCAGCACCTTTCAGTGAGTGTGGAATCAGTGGTGGTATTTCTATGGCGAATCATCGCTACTCTAAAGCCAACAACACAAACGTGGACAGATATGGCTCCGCTGTCTCAAACAGTTACATTATGTATCTTGACAATAACAACTTGCGATGATGCAGACCATGCCCGTTGGCCTGTTTCAGTGGATCGATCCCATGGAACCCAAAATAAATGAGTACGACAGTAATAGCAATATCGGTTACTATTGTGAAGTTGACCTGGAGCATACAGAAAACATCCACAACACCACAACGATAATCCGCTAGTACCGGAAGCGCTGTAGGTACCTAGCTAGTGGTTGTTCCCATATAAGTGTGGAATTGTAGACGAATCCGGACGCAAGTTTACAGAATGTACAAAGTTAGTTCCGAATCTTCGGCCTAAAACCAACTGTAGTTCATGTATGAAACCTGCAGACGTATCTGTGGCTATGGATGCGCGTAAGCAAAGTCCACCGAGTACTACAGTTTCGCCAGAGCGCTTGGATGACACCATATATACAAATAAATATGAATATGCGCACAGACACAACACATGAGTTTGAGAAAGACTTCTTTAAACTCATGAACAACGGTGTGTTCGGGACAACAATGGAGAATCTTCGGAAACGGATTCGCGTAGACCTTGTCCGTGATAGTGAACAAGACAAGCTTCGAAGGCTTATTGCTCACCCAGTAACCGAGTCCCGGAAGATCTTCGATAGTGAACACCCATCCACCTCTGTTGAATGACTATCTCAGTGAACTTTCTGTATCTATACGTATCTATGTTTAATTGTGAAGCCCTTAGACATAGAAACACTATATTTAATATGGCCTTGACATCATCACATTACCGTTATAGCAGAATGAATACAAATTGAAGTCAATTTCTGTACATGTTTGGAGTTAAAGATAAAGATAAATTGTGCTGATAGACAGGAATACGTGTGAAATAGAACATATTTTGATACCCGGATAAGGAAGATAAAGATAAACGTGCACATTAAATGAGATATTTGTTATTAATAGTAAGTTTTGTAACAATTTTTTATTACTTATACTTGCGAGATAGCGAACTGCATGAAGGTGGCGTATATACTATAAATAAATACATACATATATATATATACCTGGAATGCGATAAAATGTACAATATAGATTGACTGATTATCTACAATGCAACTCCATCGTTCTAAAAAGACAGTCTATTGACCCAATTATTTGTTGCTTATTTGTCCATTTACAGTATAAGACAAGAAGAGCTATTGCATATGTGAAACATAATACAATCGTTGTCATACAGGATATGATTTGAAGCTGAGAAAACAACGTTGGATCTCGTTTGAAGTCATAAAGTTCGTTTTTGGTTTTAAAAAATAGTGCCTGTCTGACATGTCTATGCGTTTATCCTAACTGTGCTGTTATCATAACTGTCAAACATAATGACTGTTACGCCGGTTTCACAAGACCATTGTATTTAATCAACTTGTTTCTTTGGTTTGGTTTGGTGCATTACAGCCCAAAGAATAACTACGGTAGCCGATCTGGGCTGATCCGATGGTAGGATTCGATCCCACACAATATCGGTCACGAGAGAGGCACGCTAACCAACTTGTTTCTAAACGAAAATGATAATAATACGGATAGTAACATGTTAGCCACTGATACCAGTGTGCAAAGTCCTCTATAGTAATGCACAGCATTATGATATTTTTATTTCAAAAGAAACAAATTGTACCATATATTTTCAATACTGAATAAAGAATGGTGCTGATGTCATATTGAACATATCCGTAATAAATAATACTAATAATAATATTTTTTATTATTTTAGTATTACTATTATTATTATTATTAGTAGTAGTAGTAGTAGTATAATTATTAGTATTGTTGATGTTCTTGCTGTTAATATTATTGATGGTGATGTTGCTGTAGTTGTGCTTCTGCTGTTATTGTTGTTGTTATTTGGTCCTGGTTGTTGTCGTCATCGACATCATTGTCATCAGCAGCCGATGGCGGTGCAGAAACAGCTACAGGAAGCTGATTATGTGTGTTCGCAGGTTTATATCCATGCTACTCACAATCTCTTAGTTTCAGCGAGAGAGAGAGAGAGATAAAGAGAGAGAGAAAGACAGATAGACAGAAAGAGAGATCACAAAAGACTATACGTGTATTTTATTTTAACTAAAGGATGTAATTACTGGACATTAATGATAATCTTAAGATAAAATCCAGTAAATTAAGCAAATAATTACTCTCGCCTAGAAAAACTCACATAATTTCATCTTTTTCTTGATTACAAAAATCCACATATTCTTCAGGCGAAAGATATGATAATATTTCATCTGTCACGCAATACTGGTAATCCGGATCAAATAACAAGATATTGCTATGTGTTTCACTACATAGTAAATGTAATCATACACATAGAGAACATTTCCGATTGTATATGGAGAGAGAGAGAGAGGGGGGAGGGCGGGAGGGAGAGAGAACTAAGAAGGTATTAACTATAACTACCTTTAGAAACAAGCGAGTGAACTCCAAGTATCAGATCTGAGCTTTGCAGCGGCTTTCATTTCTGGTCAGCATACGTTGCAAATAAAAGAAAACTGTTATGTACCGTATATATATATATATATATATATATATATATATATATATATATATATATATATATATATATATGTGTGTGTGTACGAAATAATCACTATTATAATACAGGCTAGATAATGTTTTAATTCGTACTATACGAAGATTCTAACCCGGTTTGGCGAGTTAGGGCACACATGTGTGCATAATCAAGAGAGTATAGGGGTTGGTGTGTGCAGGCAAGGCGATGGATACCGTAGTTCGAATCTCCATAGAGTTAACATTAAACATGTCTAACCTGTATTATGATATTATTATTTCTTTAACATTTATGTTAATTTTAAACTTTCATATTCCTGTAGGATCCAGGGATATCACTTTCCGATCTGTTTGGTGTATATTTGCATTTCTCCCTCTCTCTCTCTCTCTCTCTCTATCTCTCTCTCTCTCTCTCTCTCTCTCTCTCTCTCTCTCTCTCTCTCTCTCTATATATATATATATATATATATATATATATATATATATATATATATATATATATAAGCATTCCAAAGTACAGTTCTGCTGGAAAAAAATATTCATAGTTTTGTTTTGTTTTAATTTCGCTATATAGCTAAATTTCAGAGAAGGCCACAAGTAAATTGGACATTAGAATATAAAGGATTGAAGTCCTTCACTTAAAAAGCAAAGCATCGCATCAGCGATACTGAATAATTTGTGTAAAAAATAATTACACTCCCTTTCCATATACATTTTTCCGATTCATATATATAAGATTCTAAACTAATTTTGAAACTAAATGTCTACAGCAAATCAGCACGTCATTTTGTTTTCGGAGTTGTCACTAGCCCCTACTACTTATATATGCAATCTCCCTACCACCTTCTACATAAACCCCGCCCGCAGAGGGTAGATAGATACTATATAACCACTATATACATCTAAACACCATATCTAATCATGTTCCAAAGTTTCAGGAATCTCAATTTGCATTGGAGGAGTTATGCTAAGACAGATACACACATCTCAAGTGTTCACATGTAGGATTATGTTATCCTCTAGTTTTTCCTGGATAATAAAACTCTTATTAGATTTACATACTTTAAGAAATGTATGTCCGTGAGTATTTTGTATGCCATTTTGGTGTTAATATATTCATACTGGTATGTTCGTCGATTCAAATATTAAGTAAGAGTTCAATGTATTATCAACGGCGTGTGTATCCTGTGCAAATCCAATACATATAATATATTCTAGTTAATCTAATGTACACCTGTTAAATACTTTCTAAATCACCTCTATCCAGTGTAGGGTAAGATAATATCACGAGCACACATGTAAATTTTAAAATGAGTACGAACTTCACAAATGCTAAATAAATGATCCACTGATAAATGTGGAAAGGTATATGTAATGGAAAGGTTTCACATAATTTTGAGAACTATAATGTGGAAGTGTTACACTCAACTTAAACCAGTTAATTGCTTGACATTTATTAATGCTAATTGAGGGATACAATAAATCCCAGCAGAAGTGAATGGACATTACTTCAGTTGACACGAGCAACGAAGACAACACAATGCATGGATGACAGTATCAAGAGGCCTGAACACTTTAATTTGTATTAAAGATAACGACTTTATAAAATGTATCAGATGTGAGAAACAATATTGATTTAGATGACTGAGTTAAAACAAGTGCGGCTTGCAAATTCGCGTTGATCTCAGAAACAGCGGATAGAAAAGGTACATGCAAAATCATGAGAGTTACATAAAAACATGAACTACGTGAAAAGGGTATAACATATGCAATTTATTAAAATGGCATGAAGTAAAACCCAGTACACCTTTCATATTATATAGGTAAACAGATTTTCAAGAAACAGTTGATTTTTACAATTTTCATCTATGCCAAGTTGTAATTTAAATTAATCTCCACAAATAAATGGAATCTTCAGCTGATACAGGTAATGGATGAACGATATAATACAAAATATCCGTAAATTTCAAGCTTGTGAAAAGAAAACGAGATTAAGCTCGGATTAAAACGCAGGAAACCAACAAATTAGAAAGAAATAAATCTACAGAGAAGTAAACGTGTTTGTGGAAAAACAGTAAATAGGGGACCAATGTAATATCACAAGAAAATCCAGTTTCATGTACGAGCTAATGGTAACATCGTTCAACACATTTTTATAAACAACTGGACATTAGATTAAGAAAAATGAAACTTACAAGTACAGCACTATATATTTGTCATGAAGTAAATTTAATACCACTATTTAAAAAATATTTAACAATATAAATATACTACGTTAAAACTTATTTTTGTCCATAAAACCATTCAAAAGCTTTGATAAATATACTTTAAAATTTGACAGTGATCACTATGTAAAACGATACAGATCACACAGCGTGACATGACATGCTGGCAGAATCAACTAAGCTAGGTAGTGTTCTTGACAACATCTTATTTTGGAATTTCTTTAATGCGTTTAATAAATACAATGGTCTAGAAATTAGCCAAATCAGTACTCCAATTACGTCTTTATTTTAAGATGAGAAAGTTGTTGTCTGAATGAAAATACATTTACCAAGTGATGATGCATTCAATTCAAAGAACAATAGCATGTATATGAAATAATGTAATTGATCTACAACAATTTAAATATTCTGCCACATTATAACAGGAGATACCTTAAGCAAAAGAAATAAACCCTTGGGTCGGAATAACATAAAACTGAACACGAGTTTTTGGGGAGCCGACATCAGATGTTGTCTTAGCTGCTTACATACGTAAAATCTAACCATGGATCAGGTACTGTTCAATACTGGAGAACATTTTCAGCTGAGGAAATGCATTATATGAATTACAAAGACTAGCATACAGGCCAGATGTAATTCTTCCTCACAGGGTGCAATGTATTAGCAAATGAGGGAATAGCTAGACTGAATCAAAGTGTAAGGTCTTATAAAATCTACATATGAGGTGCTCAAGTTCAAAAGAGAACATACATTACGCGGTCTGTTTAATTGTATCAAACATGTTAACAAAGCTATTGATTTTAGGAGAGCAAGGTTGCAACACAGGTCAAAAGACCCGGGTCAAATTCCACAAAGACATAACAGATTAAAAAGTGAAACTGGATAATGATGTTGGTGATGACGGTACCTTTGTGTGACCAAATGTCTCTATGGCATGTTTTCAATGATATGTGGTTGATTTAAATCCAGATTTATTGGTCATATATCTTTAAAAGCATGAAAGCCAGATTATAAAGTACATTTTTTACTTTATTTTTCATGCTTTTTGTCTGCTCCCCGATTGTCTTAACTTTAAATTTAGGGGTAAAGGAATCATATGTCCTCTGGGCTGTCTATACTAATGAAAAGGGAAGTAATTTGTAATAGCATTACCACCACACTAAGATAGTTCTCTCCCTTGACGACTATTCTGTGTTGCGTACACAACTTATATCGTTGTGTGCTATCTTTAAAATGTTAGAAGTGTACTCGGGGATTTGTACCTGGAATTTGAAAGTAAGACGTGTTGTGAATCATCATCCTTGTACCACTCCTCCACGAGATGGTAATAGTTGAGACATCTCACTGTGTATATACATTGATGAGAAAGCACCTAGTGAACATATTGATAATGAGTGAATGCAATTTATAAGCTCATCATTTTGCATCTTAATTTATTGTGCCCAAAAGATTGTAGCTAATGTATATTATTAATGACTAAATTATATGTTGAATTTTAAATTGCAACTCACAAGGTTTATTGCACAATGAATAGAATTGATTGTCTATAAACCTGTTAAAAATGTAAGCCAATATGTAGTTGAATTTAACCGCAGCTATGATATTTTAAATTGCACAATTTCATCGGTATACTAGTACTGTAATACAGATTGAAAGTCAAATAAAGTTGAGACGCGCTTCCTTGTTCACAATATTACGGCACCTATTTGCTATAGAAGAGGTTGTCCCAGGTTAAGAAGCAGATCATAATCACGACGGACAAAGTTGAGAAAATCACGTACGATGCTGGAATTATTTGCCGTCATATTATCTCGAAATGATGTAGCCTTCTATGAAACATTTGTAGTAGCTTTTATTTTAAGTATGATTGTTTTCAATTTGAACCCCATGACATATAATTTGCAGTTTAACAAGCATCCTCACAATAAAATATATTTCATATCAGTAGTTTGATAAATAGCCACGAAACCTAATCCTTGTGTACATGTATTATTTTTGTTGTAAATCTTACACAACGAGACATCAAAAGAAAAATATTCATATACATGTAACGCTATATCAATTTAGTGTTCATAAAATGAGAAATAACACACTCAAAAGATTTCTTTCCATACATGAGTAAATATTAATTATTGTTTCCTGAATAAACATATTCAATATTGTAGTCAATGCTAATTAGAAACATGTTCTTGAAGATACTGCTTTCTAAATGTTTACCGAATGACGTTGAAGTAGTCTCCAAACATGAAGTATATATAATATATGTGGTAAAATATAATACTTTAACATATGCAAAACAACAAGCTTCGAGTTCAAAACAGGAAGCTTATGTTTTGAAATTGTAAGTTTGATGAAGGAATAGGTTTAGAAAAATAACAATTCGTAAATTTGTTAATAATACTAAACTAGTTTTATGCCATGTCGTTTTAATCAAGTCAAAATAAAACTTAATAATTAACCGTCTTCTCCATAAGCTGGTACAAACAAGCCGATTAAAGCAAGCTAAATTACTTACAAGTTATGAAAAATGAGTATTATAAAACTTTCTTTTTTACAACGGTAGTTTCTAGTATCATGTATTTAATCGAAACATAATGCTTCTATCGAAAGATCTCTCTACAGTAGTTAGTGTGCGGGACAGGCGACCAGCATAGTGCGAGACTCAATGCTAGCTTCAAATTAGGTCAACCAGGCTACCATTGTATGTCCCTGCGTGAGGAACGTTATTGAAATTTTCTCCTAAAAAAATAACATTCTTGTATTGCTGTACCGTAAAAAAAAGCAAAAAAAAAAAAACCAATACCAAACTAAACTCCGTTCATTAAAACGGAAATACATACATTAATTTCAAAATATCTGGATTAAATAGTAACTAAATAATATATTAGAAAATGGCTACAAAATAGTAATGAATCATATGTCGTTGATTGGAGATTTCAGTCAAATATCCTTCATTTAGTTCCTTAATTTTCATAAAAATGCCTAATGACTGACATCGGTGACCACCAACAATAGCAATAAACACAAAAGAATAAATTGCATATACACAAGCATATACATGAATTACAAAAGCATGGATTAAATATAAACTAAATAACACATTGTATAATGGTTACACACTAGTATTGAATCATATATCGGTTAATACAGATTTCAGTCAGATGCTCTTGAAATAGTTCACTACTCTTCAAAAACGACATTCGTTTCATATAGAATTTAGAATATACACAGTATTTCACCACAAAACACCAACAAACAAACATTGACACAAGAAATTGCTTATCTAAAAAAACGGTAATTTATACAAGTTTATTTCCATCCTGGGAAGAATCCACCCATTACACTATCTATATGTATATATATATATACATATATATATATATATATATATATATATATATATATATTTATATATATATATGTGTGTGTGTGTGTGTGTGTGTGTGTTTCTAACAACAATTTTTGCATTTAGAATGGAAACTTTCATTATACAAATCTGTGGAAACATATTGCAAGTGCTTATTCAACTTTAAAATAAGTCAAAATTCCCCCAAATACTAAAATCTACTCGTCTTATTTTGTAATCATGTTCTAATCAATTTTACATAAGAACCACCTTCTCAATAAACTGCATTTCTAAATGAATCTTTCCAAATCAATTTAAGTGAAAAAAAGATCAAACACATATAAAGCTTAAACTTTATCAATAATTAAAATGCTCTCAATGAAAGTTGGGTGGCCTCTGAACGTAATGTCTAATATGATATGTTTAATTGAATAAAATCCTTATTTTGAAAGAGCCCCTAAAAAATTGTGTTTTGTTTTCTTTATAGTTTGTAATACAAACAATCATATATTGATTAATGTGAACTGGTGCAGATATAAAGCAAAAATCACACAACGGTCATACTAACAATAAATCAACCTTCATTACATGAACTTTTCAGTTAAATATCCCTCAAGAAAGTTCGTGGCTATTTATACGAATGATAGTGTATGTGTATGTGTGTGTGTTTGTATGTGTGTGTGTAGTAATGCATATTAAAATTTCCCAGTTACAAGCTGCATGATACTAAAGAAAACTGGTCACCTGCTCAAGAAACAAACCAGTTATTGTTAATCCAGTGAAAATCCTACGCTACACACTCTATCAAACTCAATTAAACAGGCAACCATCTATAAAGTGATAATGATATGTTGCGACATTGGGTATCCATATTGTGATTAGTTCATGTGAATCATTATGCTGCATGCTAATAATAACCTTATTTATACAGTACCGTACAATAATATGTGGAATAAAGTCGTATGCAAGAATATTTTATTTGGTGTGGCAATATCTGGTATATTTTAAAACTACAAACCGTTGATTTTATCATGCGAATCATAATTAGGTCCCAGTACATATTTTTTTAACTCGTCTGTGTTTATCGTTGCTGATATGAATAAGTTTGTAACACAGGGCTATACATTGATAAAAAATTACTATTCTAAAATATTACGGCCAAACGTTGAAAGAGGTTTATGCAAATATAAAATAGAAGTATTAATTGATTACTACTAAAATCCACTTGCTTTATTCTATACTCTATTTCAACACTGTGTTATCATATTCTCATAATAATCTTCTTCTCAGAAAAACTACATTACAAATCAGCCTTTCTAATCGATCTCAGCCAAAATCTCAAGATAATTCAAAATCAAATATAAAATTTATTTCAATTTTTAATAATCTCTATAAGGCTTCTAATCCCATGTTAATGAAAAAAATGATTTTAATTAAAAGACTCCTAGACATATTGTTTTCTAACCTCTTTTATATTCCTTGATACATACACCTTTATTAATTAGAATAGACAGCATACATTATAGAATAAATCATATACAGTGATTAAACATATATAATGAGTTGTCAGTTTCATGAACAATTCAGTCATAGATGCATATCCTTCCAAAGACCTTATAACTCTTCAAGTACCGACCATTTAATTTTGTTTTATAGAGGGGATGGTGGGGGTAGGGTTTTTATTCAACCAAAATATTATATTTTTCTGATCGAGATTTGTCTCTGTGGGGGGACACAATTCTTTTTTCTATTAATGATATCAGGTATTTTATTCAAAGATTTTTGGGTCAGAAATGTTTTGCGAAAACAATTCTCGCCCCTCCCAGTCCGAAATTAAATGATCGGTCTCCGGAAACGATCATTTTACCTATAAAATGGCGTACTAATATTCCTAGAACAAATGACAAAAAAAAGTTATATCTTACATTAAGCGGTAAATTGAACTTCTACCTACAAATTACACCCTGTCAAAACCTTTCTTGGAGAACACTCTATAAGTTCTATAACAATCGTCGCAAAATAAAAACAGAACTTATATTCCAAAACATTGATTTTATGTACAATACGGCCCAAAATATTTTTAAAAAAAATAAAAACACATACGAAACAACCAACCTACAAGGATCAATACATTTCGCTAGTGGTTTTTATTATCTTGTAGAACCTAGCATTTACTCTCCATCAAAATATTTAAGCCCTGACAGAGACAGTCCTTTACACTTTACATTCGATCAAAATATTTTCTACATAAACTTCGATAATAAGGATGAGAATGTCCAGCTGGCATTCCTAGATAAGATTTCTGTATTTTCAGGTTATCGACATGACATTAAATCACTCCTAACTTTTGTAGGTACCTGACTGTGCTGTTCCTGTTAACAACAAATGTAAAATATTCCAGACGTGGATCAAGTATGTATCCTTGTAAATTGGAATTTGTATTTGATTTATATTAAAGAACAAACATATACATAGGTTTTTCATGAGTTCGAATTAAGTATTGAATTAAATATTGTTAATAATGAGTTTTAATGCGATTAATCTATGGTAAACCTTGGCCAAGATCTACCGCATACTTAGGTCGACGAGATTTCAATCATACTAACATGTTTAAGGTGGGACTAAAACAAAAGCCCAGTCTAGGGAGAAAGCCTCTTTACAATTACTGAGGCAGCTTTATGGTATTTACAGATTTTTCTCTCAGCAACAAATTAATGAATGGTGTAAATTTATGTTTTTATTTTCTTAATATTACTCTAGCCTATAAAATGTAAACATTTTGTCTGGATACGTTGGTTTTAATATGCTGATGTCACAAATTTGCATTCAGCGACAGATCAAAGCATCAAAAGAAGAAGAAAAAAAAAAGAAAATGGTGGGTAACCTACTAATTTGTATTTCACTCGTCTCAGTCAATTTATTTAAGGCACATTGGCCTTTCTATATGCGTCCCTGCCTCCCTTGAATTTGCACCCAGCTCCCTTAAAAGCGATGTTAAAACGTCCATAGCAAACTTATTCCTTAAATTAATTATATTTACATATATTTAAAAAGTTTGCATCACCACGGAAATAGACACATATTGTTTTGTTTTGTATATATATATGATAACTATGATATAATCTCACATTAGAAAAATTTATAACAAAATGAAGTAAAGAAAGAAAAATAAATTTGTTTCATTTGTCCAGTTTAACGTTTTGATTTTATCAGTTCAGAGAAGGCGACATGAGCTAATTTAAGACAAAGATATATTTAATTTATGTAGACATTTTACACAAAGTTAGACTTCGTCTGACCAAATTATCTCATAAGATCATATGATCAGTTTCAATTATCTTTACGTAGCCAGGAGATTTAGTTAAGAATGATCATAGTTCACATAATAATAATAATAATAATAATAATAATAATAATAATAATAATAATAATAATAATAATGATAATACTAATAATATTAATATAATTATACTTGTTAAATATTATTATTATTATCACTATCAGCATCATCATTATTATTATTATCTTCATCATCGCAAGGAACAACACAGTTTACTCAATTCCTATCATTAATATAAGTGCCAGAGGCTAAATGGCTAAATGGATTACAATGGCTATTAATTTATTTTAAATATGTACAGAAGACGCTACACGAGAATAACACCATCTAGCATTTTGTAAAAATAATTTTGGGTTAGTCCTTACTTGCACATACTCTCTCTTCAGTGAAAGGACATGACAATATTTATAAAATAAGGTAGCAAAATCATCCAATCTGCTACTCATCCACCAACCCACACACATTAAATTATTAGATTACAATTTCCTCTGGTCTAAAGATGTATTTTACGCTGAACTAAATTTAAGTCATGGTAATATGGAAATAATTTCATTTGCAATAAATATTTATAATGTTCGTGTTCGCGAAAACAAAAACTCATTAGGCCCTCTAAAGCAATGATTAACTTTACATTCGTTTTTCTTTATATTCCATTTTCTCTAATATACCATATGATTGCTTTAATTGGTGAGTAAAGTAAACATTTATTGATTATTAGATATAAGCATACATAAGTTATCTCATTAGTTGCTTGATATAAAACATAATATTAATTCAAGCAATGATGGAGTCTACGGACCACCTGTAAGAAATAAAGTGTTAATTTTTTGCTTCATTTTACAAAAAGCAATGGAAACAATTTAAATGGTTGCCGCGATAGCATTTTAGTATCCATTCAACATGATCTTTTTTTAGTTAACTGGAGTATTGTTTATTAAGATTAGAAAAGTATGCGAAGGGTGCCCGTTTTGATAAAATCTGTCAAAAGCAATGGGCATAAATTAATCACGGGCGCATATGAGAAATTGCATTTTTATAAATTTAAAAAAGCATAGAATATCCGCTTTTGCTGAATTGACAAAGCTACTTTTTCCGACAAAAGTTTGATACGTATCTTCAAAATGTATTACTTGAATCAAAAGAATCGATTTACAATGGCGCGAATCAACCCTACAGTGAATCAGTGAAATACAGTTCATTTATCGTGCCAATCTGTCTATATAGCATTAAAACCCTGCAGTACCCTTTCTCATGGCACAGTTCATATATGTAAACGTATACACATTGTTCACATTAAGATGAAGTACACACCTAATCCTGAAAGGAAAGTACACTAACATATTATTATCAATATATTGTATATATGGTAGTTACTGTAGTATCAATTACCACACTGTACCTAAAGAAACATAACAACAGGAACTACGTTCCAATATGCTGAAGAGTTTCTTTCTTTTTTGTTTCTTCTTTTTTTTTTTTTTTTTTTTTTTGTTGTTGGTGTTGTTCTTAATAGTGTTCCTACTACTTTAACATTTATCTGTAATATAATAATATATATCCTAATCTAATAACTGAATTCTAGAGCATACCCAAATGATATTGCTTACTTTTCAACTTTCTTCTCCGCGAATTAAACTTGTGTGATATACTACAACAATAAATTGTTCCCATATGTTCTAATTAGTGTTGAAGTTCTAATTTCGTAAGTTAAATTTAAAACCTCTTAAGTATATATTAATCACTAAAAATGGATAGCAAAGTGGAAACATGTGTTAATTCAATGATGGAAGTGGAAACGTAGTTACGCTTCCACATAGCTTTATTACAGTATTTTTTCCAGTTAAAATTTAGAATATTAAATTTAATATTTATATTAAAAGAATGACTCTTGAGCTTTATTACAAAATACCAACATATCAGCACGTTACATCGCCCCCTTACTAGAATGGAATTGGTCTCCAAATAGAACGATAGGTAAGTATATTAACACATGTTTTTCATTTCCGGTTAGACAGCATGCGACCGTGGGAACACAATTTACACATAAAAATACAAGTAGCCACAAACAGATTAGATGAGTATAACAGAGATAGAGACAAAACAAATTTGAAACCATTTAAAATTGAAACATGGTCACATATGCTTCATGATGGAATTAAGGTATAAGTGAATAATAAAAATGTTGCTCTGTAGATGGCCATAAACAGGAGTCAATTATGTAACAACCTCAGAATTTAACAATTCAAACAATTAACAACCTGAACAACTTTCCAAAATAAATATTCTCTGTCGCAACAACTTAAGCTCTATGACATATATGCTACATGGCTTAAGGCCAGCGAATGAAAGCTTTTAAACATGGTTGTTAAAATGATTTCACTTAAAACAAGTGACTACTGCCATGAAAGGAGTGAAAATGTAATTACTATTTATATTACTCAAATATTAAATAGTAATCTCAGTACATTTTATCTTTACCTGTACATTTATATAAATATAAGCCATTACCCCTGCATTTAGACAACAACATGCACTCCATAAATAGAATCACAGAATGCAAGATACACATATGCCAATTTCATCTTTCATTTTAAAAAAATGCAGTTCCCACAACAATTTTCTATACAAGAGGACACAACAATTCGTTGGCAAGTTACTCATAAAATTGTAACAACATAACAAAAATAAAACCATTGCAAAAACTAGCAACAACACCATATTTGATTAGTACCTGAATAAATATAAAAATATGCTTCAGTTGTTTAAAGGAAATAGTATCATATAATGTCAGCTTATATGACATAGTACATACTTACTCCAATTAAACATTTAAGGTGATTTACATCACAGATAATTTGGGGTACTTATGCTTGTTGTAAGAAAATGCAATATTTTCCACTAGATGAATATACAACAAAAAATACTTTAACATCAAAACATTTTCTAACTACAGACATATTTTGTATGTTCTATCATCCTTACCATGCACAGCTAATTTTAAAGACAACCAAGATATAAAATTGTTTTAAAAAAAGTTTAGTTCGTACCTTGAATATGAGATAATTATCTGGTGATAATTTAAGATAAACTGGTCACATTATAGTAGTTAATTCATTCTACATTTGACAAAATACAAACAAAAAAATACAACAATTGCTCAAGTTCTAATGCCGTATCTACTTAAATTGGAAATATTATAACATAGAAAAATGTCTTACCTCTTCTACTTGCAGGGAAAATAAGTACAAACCAGGAGATGAAGAGAAGAGAGAAAGAAGAAGAAAAGAAACAGAAAATAATACAAACTCTGTCCATGAATGCAGACGAAAGAAACATTTAAACAAGAAATTTATTTTGTTCATTTTTGTTTGTAGTCAATAAGTTGATATATTTTTCTCTGTATCAACAAAATAATTCCTTGTAAGCTATATAATTCTGCTTCCATCTGCAGCTTTCACAGGTATCTTCTCTCCCGGGGAGGAACATCAATGGACATAGTTGTTTGACGAAGATAATTCAGGATGATACGAAAATGGGCAGGATCGCGGTAGATGAAAATTGGCACTTGACTGTCAGGCACGCTGTCCACTAGATGAAATAACACACTAGAGTCAATAGACTTCATGGTATTTCTAGAGGTGTCAAACGTTTGGCCACCTATATTCAAAATCACATGCCTGGTTTGAAGGATGGACTTTGCCCGATCTAAGTAAGTGGAAAACTCTATGGGATATGTATGTAAATAAAGAACATCCTGATGAGAAAAAGCCACATTAGAATTGGAAAAAGATGATGATGATGATGAGCTTCAATATGAAGAGGATGAATATTAAGATGTATAATGTCTCTTGGATATCTTCTTTGAAGATCTAGAGGAGTGTGATCTGTGTGGTCTCTTAGCATTGAGACGGGGAAACTCCATATCAGTTGGATTTGCAGTGATGGGTGGCAATGCACCAGAAACAGTCAAAGGTGCCTCTGCGGCATTATGTGTAACTGGTATAACTGATATTTGCGCATTGTCAGCGGTAACCACGGTATCAGGGCATGTAAGGCATTCGCGAGTGAACCACATGACGCATGGCAGGAGTTGGAGTAACAGGATGGCACCTCTGCTTGTACTCAGAAACAGTGAGGCGGCATGGGGATGTACCTCTGTGCCGCTCCTAGCGTCTTGGAGATCTGCTGATCGAACAATCAACCACCTTCCTAGACCATTTAATGGTCATCTGTTCAGATCAGAATTTCGGATTGAACACATTTGTTGTTGTGATTCTAGCAATCTTTGGGATATCCCTACGGAATTGTTCCAGTCCTGATCTAGCTTCACTCCCTGTTGCGCCATTGTTGCTACAGAACAGGAACATTCCCTGCAGATTATGTCCATTTGTGCAATTCTTGTGTTAGCTGTCATTCCGAGCAAAGACATTACAACATTCCTGGCACTTGTATCCATGGCCCACAGTGGACCCATATTGTTTGAATTTCTTGTAATCGTTGCAGATTGCACAGATTCACACATCAGTCTGAAAAGATACAGATGTATGTTCTCAGTTAAAGTTAAAGCATTGCTATCTTAAGATCAGGTTTAACATCAGTATCAACTTTTAACATTATTGGCATTTGAAAGCATGGATGCTTATTTTCCGTGATTTTCTGCTAATCTGTTGTGATGCACCACCTTAGGATTTAATTAGGTTTTTCTTGAAATCGATAAATAACATTACTGAGACTTTTAATCACTAAAAAATGACCTTTCCAGGGCCGTTTCAGTTTTCTTGAAGTACCAACTTTACCTGTAGGATTATACAATCATACAGCATCACCTACATTGAAACATTTAAGCACTATTCATTATCATAGTTTTTCTTCATTCTTTCAGCAGCAATCATTAAGTGTTTTCTACCATATTCATGAATTTAGGACATTTTTTCTTTTAGATAATAGGCATAATCAGAGCTAAAGATTTTTGATTCCTTTCAGGTTTACAAAAAATAGCATCAACTGGTAAAGTGATGTCTCGACCGTAAATCATAGCAGATAAAGTGACACCTGTGGACTCGTGCACAGAAGTTGTGTAGGCCATCATCAACAAGGAAACGAAGGTATCCTAACCCTCTTGACTTTTAGAAACAAAAGTTGAAAGGATGAACTCAGTAGTTATGTTTGCTCTTTCGACTAACCCATCAGGCTGTTGTCTTAGTGGGCAAGTTCGAGTTTTTCAATGCCCATAAGATTACATATTTCTTGGAATACATGCGATTCAAAGTTTGAACCCTGATCTGAATATAGTTCTTTCGGCACTCCAAAAACGGTAAAAGAAATCTTTCAACCAATGTATTTGGTACGGTAGTTGCCTCTATATTCCTCATAAGGTAAGCATCTGTCCACTTTGTAAAATAATCACAGACCACAAACACATATTTGTTACCAGCTCGAGTTCTGAGGAAAGGACCCAGAACATCTACTGCAACTCTTTCTAATGGGGCTCCCACTTGGTACAGTTTAAGAGGAGCTTTCAGCTTTTTAACTGGACCTTTTCTTGATATGCAAATGTCACAGACTTTACACTAGTGACGAACATCTTCAGAGAGACGATACCAAAAGAATCTACTTTTAACATTATTCAAAGTTTTCTTTATGTCTAAATGCTCTGCAGTAGAAACATTATGCAACTAATGCAGTATTAATGGCCTCAAATATTTTTGACAAAACAATTTTCCAATCTACTATCTTCCCTACATTACTTTCTCATTTTCGGTACAGAATTTATTCGTGTATTTCTAAGTTTCCTATCTATGCCAATATTATTTCACAGCGGCATTAAAAGGTACTACTTCGGATCATTGAGGCTTAGGTTCCAACTCTTTTCAAGCTAAAAACTGACAAATATCAGAATCTACTTTTTGTAACTAAATAGTTTTCTCTTTTGTAATTCTACCCTCTTGCAAATGCTTCTCAGATTCACTCACCAGGGAGTTTATTGTATGATTGATGCATCGCACATCTTGACTGAATTTTACCGTGACATCTTCAATAGTTCTTACAAAAAACATCATCGTGTGTGTCAGCATCGATACATTTATTGACTGTTGTTGAATCAACCAAAACATTTTCAACAACTGCACCTAGTGAGCAAGGCTAATATTATCTGTGAGCCGTAACATCAGTCTGCCGGGAGTTAAAACTCCGATTTCCCGTGAGGTTTCTCTTGCTAACTCCACGTTAGATGGCATATCAAAGCAGTCAGCAATATTCACGGTACACATCTCAATAGGCATTTCATGCAATTTAGTTGTTGTATTTCTCCGTAATGTGCCATAAAGCTCATAGAACAATGACATTCTCAGGTGTTTGACATAAATTTCAAGTCTTTTGTCGCGATAATGTAAAATTCTGAATGTTACCGTATCATGTATTTTCTAATCCCACATTCTACAAATCAAGTTGTCTCTAACCTGATTATGAAGCGCGAAAGTTTTTACATTTGACAAAACACACACATACAGCCTAACCTACCTTAAAGGTTACTTTTGTTACGAACCGATCTGTCTTAAACATATATGTTTTGAAAGTCACTAGAACGACATTTTAGAAGACATGAATTTGTATTAAACAGCCACCTGTCTCAATAGGTCATTATATCTTCTTGAAGACGGCTGCTTAACACAGGTTTTACTGCGTGTATATATATATATATATATATATATATATATATATATATATATATATATATATATATATATATACACGTTTGTGTGTGTTTAATTGACTTTCTTGCAAAACTAGGTCTGTGTTGGCTCTTTTGCTCATAAATACATGTGTGTGCGTATTTCTTAATTTACGTGCAAAAGTAGGATTGTAATGGCTCTTTTGTGTTTAAATATATATGTGTGTATATGTGTGTTTTTGTTTAATTGACTTTCTTGCAAAATAAGGTTTGTATTGGCTCTTTTGTGTAGTAAAGTCAGTCAAAATGTAAATATCCAAATATTTTTCGACGATAACATCAATCATTGTAAACTGAAAGAAAAATTTCATGAAGAAAGATTTTATGGGACGACTGCCGCAAACTATTCAAACAGTCATCAGTTTTTGTAAACGTTATTGAACGTCGCTGATGAAATCAAAAGTAATTGTTCGTGGTATTACAATGTGCATGTTCCACATAATCTCTATTGTATAACACATATGTGTACCTTGATTATTTGATTTACAAAAACGCTGACAATTGATACAAAATCTTAGAATTGAAAGAGGATTACTATAGTAATATAAAGTCTTAAGACCAGATTTTACCTTAGAAAATATCCGATTTTTCGGAAGCAATCCTATAACATTGGAAGCTCCTACACAATTTGCATTAGAGTCAATTGATTTATATTGTCAATTTAATGCTGTATCTACAGTAAGATTGATTCGGCCTTGACCGTATAAGTTTTTAGATAAGACAGTGAGCTGAAGATGAATTTAGATAAACAATGAAGTTTTAAACTCAATGGTTTTAATCATGTGAGATCTTTTACACGTACGCAATGAATAAGAGTTATCCCAATTCCTGTCATATATCATATATATATATATATATATAATCATATATATATATATATATATATATATATATATATATATATATATATATATATGGCAATAAAATGGTCATGCCATGCAAGACTATTTGTAGTTGGCCCATCGGTTGACCAGTATAGAGACGGAAGAATGGTGTTATTAACATATAGCAATTTGCATTTTCGAACGTCATAATGAAATTTAAGCCACAATAAAAATATTTTCGCAAACTTCTATTGAAAAAAAATGAGATTATTATGAAAGCATCCCAACTAAAGCACAAGAGTTCCGGATATTGGTAGCTGTCTTAGTGACCAGTTTCAGACATGCTTGCCTGTACATAGCATTGTTATCTTGACTTGGATGTTTTTCAGGACCAACGTACCCAACACTGAGCTGCAAGAGGGACATTTGTTTGATGCACACTGCGATTCGGAGGCGACCATTTGTATGCAATCCCCATATCACCAGCATGTTGTGCTTCTGTCAGAATCTTATAAATTTTTGCCATCAAACAAACTACGTTGGAAACAATCATCAGACCTTACGTAGCTAATGCTTGTTAAATAAGACTTGTGTACATAGATAGAAACACGGTAGTTTTCAAAATTTGTTTGAAAAACTATATTCCAGGATGAGAGATGGGGGGTGGGGGAGAGAGTATCCAGTTGGTGGCTTATAAGTGCTTGCACATGCGAAGAGAGCACCTGTCTTAAACATAAGAGGGTATCAAATTGGTGACTCACAAGAGCTTGCCCATGTGAAGAGAGCATCGCTACAGTCGAGACCATATTCAGTAATTATCGTACTAGCATCTGCTTTAGTCTCATGCCTACTGATCGGGACTATTCCTTTACGAAAACTACTTGGGCATATTTTTGTTGTTCGTCCATCGAGTTCGAAGATGACCATGATATCACTAATTGGATTGGCTTATGTGAGCACGTGAGGGACTGGTCAGGCTAATTAGAGCTCTGAATTTTATGTGACACACTTGACGGGAGATGCCGCTTGGGGTTGCTTGATCAATAAAGAACTTGCTGCAGTTCTGAGATTTACTCCGCTCGCGCTTCTGCACTACCTCTGCAATTCTCCTCAGCCAATAGTCGTTAGCTCCAGTTTGGTTGAGACTGTTCCAAACTTGGACATATCAATAACGCAAACAAGCTGCGAAGTGCTTAAACATCATGAACGAATAGTAATTTAATGAACAGGACCTTGCTAATATTCTTAAAATATTTCTTGCACTTTTCCTAGTTTTGACACTTTTGTTCAGAAAGAGAGTTAAATAAGCGTAAAAGTTTGGCTAAGGCATTTTCCAGTGTTTGATATATTAATTTCACGCCTTAATTACCTAATTATTATTTTGTTTTCATAGAGCTTACTTCATTATGATTCGTGTCTTGATAGAATTTTGAAGAAATTTCAAAAGTTGCAAAGTAGCATGTGCGTTAGGCAGAGTATTTGTTGAAATAGTCTTTATCATATTGAAACGTTTTGCTAGAGTCACTCATCTTGAATAACCGTGCATCTTATGTATTTTAAACTTCAGAACGGTACATTTTCATTTGCAGGGAGAATTCTGTATTTCGTAATTTTGATTCGCATACAAATCATGTGCAAACTTCAT
This sequence comes from Margaritifera margaritifera, assembly GCA_029931535.1. Taxonomy (NCBI): domain Eukaryota; kingdom Metazoa; phylum Mollusca; class Bivalvia; order Unionida; family Margaritiferidae; genus Margaritifera; species Margaritifera margaritifera. The sequence continues at coordinate 3,441,300 of JAQPZY010001559.1, forward strand.
TTGTTCATTACGATAATACATAATCTTCTGTCTATATTTAAATATTACATAGCGTAGTTATTTACAAATGTTAATTTGCACCTGAATAACATTTAACACCTTAAATGTAAACGTTAGGTACGCTTTGCGCTTTTTGTAATACTTGTATAAAGTAATTTTAAATACATATTGTACATAGATGATGATCTGCGCGTATTTCACGCGTGTAGAGATCTACCTAGCAGTATTCAAGTCACAGCCTGTATGCCTCCTATATCATAACTTGTCCTAATTGAACAAGATCAGATAATCTCTTATATGGTTTGGGCTCGTATCCTTTGGAGGTACAGATATAATGAGACCAATGTGCTAGTCATCCCTGTAAGGCAGTTTGCATGACTTTCTTGCCGAGGTAAAAGCGTGTTCTAAATTTGTCATATTTGAAAGTAGGCTTTGAGCGTGAGGTCATGAGTCTTAAATTCTCAGTCTTGAAATTTAAAAGCAAGTTTCAAATTCCTGTTAAACCTACTGACATACAGTAGACAATTTTAAAATCAAAGCAGCAATATAAAAAGTATGCAAGGACTCGTTGCTAAGCTCGTCTTATACATATTTTGAGATTCCATGAAGTGGTCACATACTTTAAGATATACATTGTTACCTGTAGTTCAGATATATGTTTTTACACACACACGATATAAATATATATATATATATATATATATATATATATATATATATATATATATATATAATACATATGAAAATGTATTTAAATTATTATAATGTCAATATTTACGTTTCGTCTATTAAAGAGTAGGAACTAAAGCAATTAAGCAAACAAACACCCAAATGGAGTGCTACCTGGAGATATAACTAGTGGGTGATTTTTCCTGTCCTTGATCTGCCCAATAATGAAGACAACGTCAAGTAAATAATAAATCGATTCTTCAAAAACGAAGCAAATTTTAAACTGCACTATTTAAGGACTGAGAGGAAAATTAAGTGCAAATGTTTTAAGCTAAATAAAAGACGGGTATTTTTAAAACTTGGTAGACAGAAATCGGTCATTAATCCAACATCAATGCTGCTGTTGCCAAAGTGATTTAATAACATGTTAGAATAACCGTGCAGAATAAATATTTTTACGCTTTTAATCGTGTGGATTGTAAATCATTCCTATCGAGCATCTGTAACTCACGTTAGGGGCTTCATAAGCTAGCAGAAGAACGTAAGCAAGGACGTTTACAAAGAGTTTAAGAGCTGCTATAAACCAATCCAAGCAGTAACTGTAGGCATCTCTACAGATAATAGCTAACGTCAAAATGTTGCTTACCTTTTGTGAACCACGGAGAGAGAGAGACATAGACAGAGACAGAGACAGAGACAAAGAGAGACAGAGAGAGAGGGAGAAAGAGAGAGAGAGAGGTTAATCATAGATCTTTGGAAAGATGGATGTCATTCAACAGTCACAAGGATAGTTTGTTTGTGGACAATATTCTTTATTTCCAATATTATCATAGCACAAGTGTCACGGAATTGTATGGTTTATATCAATATGTATATGTGATCAAAAATGTATTCGGGTTTCGTTTCCGACTAGAGCGTTACTCGGGGGTTGTTTATTTTTTCGGCTCTAGTTATTTTGCCTGCAGTGAAAACTCACGTACCTAGCTGCTGCGCATATCGGTCACAGCTAGAGTACATATAGAGCGGATTCTCTATAAACAAATTACACTACGATGAGTCTTGTCAGAAAGCTTACCTCTTTACGGGAGCAAAACTTCAGCTGTAGAGGTATGTGAAATTTAAGATTGTATTCTTTATCACTATTCGTTTTATATGACATAATTGTTTCATATATTAGATGTTTTAGAATTTATTCTAAATTCTACAGAGAGTCAATACCTAGGTCATACAACGCCATGATATTAGAAATCCTATAGGCTGGTTCAAGTTAGCTATTTGTTGTAACTGAACAGACGGGTATTATTTAATTATACGCGGCATGCATTGAATGATTAATGTAATGTGTAACGAGGCGTAATTCATGTGCGCGCATGCGCAACATATATCAATACAAAAGTACTAACCGTGTCATATGTACTACACGGTTTAGTTGTTATACTTTTAGCTGTTCCATATGTATGGTTTGGTGGTGTGTGAAGTCACAGAACTCTGTGTGGTCTCGTGTGACGTGTACGCTGTGTCTGGTGACGTTGTTTCGGAAGAGTGTACTGGTTTTCTCGATGCGAGGGACCAAGGCTTCTCGATCAACGGGTCTGTGTTAATGTGAAGGCTCTCGAGGGACCCTTCAACAGACTGGGAGGGGTGGACCATGCGTGGTGGCTCCTTGACCATGGACTAGAGCGGGTGGAACCGTAGACACATCTTGGTAGTCAAACGGACGCCACGATAGTTATATTTATTGCGTGTTCCATTTGATTGTTATCTCAATATTGCTATCTGTGCAAAATTACATTCATTCCCATTTCAATATCGCTATATGTGTGATAGATTCATAATTTCATACATCCCCATTTCAATATCGTTATATGAACGACATATTCATAATTTCATACATCCCCATTTCAATATCGTTATATGAACGACGGATTCATAAATTCATATTCCAACATCGCTTGTTAAATTGATAAATTGACGAGTTAACAGATTGATGGATAAATGAGTATTCTATTGATAAGTGCATAAATCACATGCTTTGGTCACCCTTGGTACTTAATAAGACCTTGTTTATATTGGGGTGTAAATCATATACTCTTATTTGTCGATTGGTGATAGGATGCTATTCACGTTTGTTTAAAATTCCATTTGTTAAATCCATCTTTGATTTTTCTCGTTGAGTTACTTGTTGTTGATAGTTCCATGTTAGGAACTTTATAATTTTCCTTATCTTTTTGTTATAATGGTGTCAGATTTGTTCATCTTTAAATTGCGTTTATAAATAAACATCTTATTAACGCAGTTGCTTTCGGTGTCTTCACTAATCCAGTCCCAACCCGGCTTCATCCTGTGACAAATGGTGTCAGAAGTGGGATCATTGGATTAGTGGGAACACGGACGTTAGTTTGCATAGGTCTTGACTCCGGTAAGTTTTTTTTTTTAGTTATTTATTTCAGATTGTGACCTTCCTGACAAGAACTAATTCAGGCGGGTGAGTGAATACCTCACTCATATTTTGTTTTATTTACCATTTGTTCGTCATATATACATATTGCATATATTTGGAGAAGGGATATACGGTTGGTTCGTGTAGTCCTAAAAATTGTATGTGTTATATGATAGTGCACTTAGGATTGGTGATCTTATCAACAGTATTTATCATGTCGTCACTCAAAGATCTAGTGGAGTTGGGTAAACAGTTTGGGTATGAGGGGGAGGCCCTTAGAAAATTCGTTCAGGACGAGCAGTCTCGGGAAAGGGATCAAAGATTAAAGGAGAGAGATATAGAAAGGGAAAAGTTAGAACTGGAGAAGCAGGCTGATAGGGAAAGAAGGGAATATGAGAAGGAAAAGTTAGAATTAGACAAGCAAACTGAGGAAAGAAAGATAGCATTTAAAAGGGAGAAAATGCTATTTGAGGAAAAAAAGATAGAGTTAGAGAAGCAGGCAGAGAAGGAGAAGATAGAGTTAGAGAAACAGGCAGAGAAGGAAAGGATAGGTTGGGAAAGGGAAGCAGAAAGGGAAAGAATAGAGCAGGTAAGAGACCTTGAGGAAAGAAAATTAGCGAGGGAAAAACAAGCAAAGTTAGAAGCCATTGAGTTAGAAGACAGGAATATGGAGAAAGAACATAGAAGGAAATTTGAATTATTAGAGGCTAAGAAAGATGGTCAACAAGAATCAAAGTTAAGAGGCCCTAAATTACCCCCTTTTGAAGATGACAAAGATAACTTAGATAGTTATTTACATAGGTTTGAGCGATATGCTACCATCCAAAAGTGGAAAAAGGATGATTGGTCGCTCCATCTCAGCGCGTTACTTAAAGGTAAAGCGCTAGATGTATATTCGCGTCTACCCGTGAACGAGGCATTGAACTATGACGCGTTAACAGAGGCACTCCGTAAGAGATACGAGTTGACAGAACAAGGGTTCCGCAAAAAATTTAAATATAGTAAACCCGAGAAAGGCGAGACATTCACCCAGTTCGCCAGTAGGACGGGGAATTATTTCCAGCGTTGGGTTAAATGTGGTAAGATCCAAAAAACGTTTGAGGGTCTTACCGATTTTCTACTTAGGGACCAGCTGTTAAACACTTGTGGTAGGGAATTGTACTTGTTCCTGAGGGAAAAGTCCTTCAATAATATCTCAGATATGGCTACTCAGGCAGACTATTTCGCCGAAGCTCGGGGAGGTACCCAGAATGTGATCTCAAGGGATAACAAGGGAGGTAATCAAGGAAAAGATCAGAGACACAGAGAACCCGAGAAACTTGGTACACATAAAGGTGGAAACTTTCAATCTGGGAAGGGTACGAATCGTAGGGATAGACAATGTTTTACCTGTAAGGAATGGGGTCACATCGCGCCCGATTGTCCGAAAAGGAAGGGGTTTGTCCAGAGGGTCGCGGTTGCTATCGAAAGCAGAGCATGGTCAAAGGGCGGTAAGCGCGATGATTTTCCGCGTGATAATTCAGGGACTAATAACGTGAATACGGTGTACGAATCCGCAGCGCGTGCGCAGATCGGTCGTGATGTTATTCAGTCGATCGGCACTTGTCTTTTTCCCGAGGCGAGAGTACCGACTGCTACTGGTACCGCCAACGGTCAAGAAGTCACGGTCTTACGCGACACCGGGTGCACGGGCGTCGTAGTAAAGCGGAGTCTCGTTAGGGATGACCAAATGCTTGGTTGGAAATCCCCGTGCATGTTATTAGATCAAACAATTGATCGCGTTCCCGTCGCGAGAATAGAAATCGAGACGCCTTTTCTGACCGGAACCGTAGAAGCTCTGTGTATGGAAAATCCCATATACGACTTAACTATCGGAAATGTCGAGGGATCCAGACTCCCAACTCAGTCTGATTTCCGGTTTCCCATTGTACAAACGGCCGAAACTAGGGCGCAGGCGCAGGCGGAGAAAACGCTACTACGTAAGTTGAAACTTCCGGAAGCCGTGTCCGATATCTCGCGCGATGAATTTACGCGTGAGCAAGGCCATGACGCGTCCTTGAGCGCGACCGCGGAGAGGATCGTGTCCGGTACCGCGAAACATTGTAAAGGCGGGGCAAGTTTGAAATTTGTACGAAGGGAGGGTTAATGTACAGGCAATTTACCACGTTGGATGGTAGAAAGTATTTGCAACTGGTCGTCCCCCAGAAATTCAGGTCCCGTATTCTCAGAGTAGCGCACGAGTCCGGTAGTGCAGGTCACTTGAGTAGGAAAAGGACGACGGACAAAGTATTAAGAGAATTTTATTGGCCAGGTGTAAATAGTGACGTAGCACGATTCTGTCGTTCGTGTGATGTATGCCATAAAACTGTTGAAAAGGGCGTTTTGAACGTCGTATGCTATTGCGGTCATAGAAGACAAGTCGAGTGACCCCAACACAGAAATTCCCCTCGAGTACCCCATGGTCGTAGGAAATGAGGGAATAGATATGGTCAGCGTGTGCCCGGAATTACCTGAAGGTCAGCGTCAGCAAGTCAGGGAAATTTTAAGTAAGTACCCAGACGTATTTACAGATCGACCAGGTAATACTGGATTAATAACGCACGAAATAAACTTGAATACCTCGGAGCCAATCAGAATAAAGGGATATCCAATACCCTTTAACGCACGGGAGACAATCGATGAGGAAGTAGGTAAAATGTTAGACCTGGGAGTGATTGAACCCTCAAACTCCCCCTATTCTCCCCCCGTGGTATTGGTTAGAAAGAAAGACGGAACTAATCGATTTTGTATAGACTTTCGACAACTAAATAAAGTCACCGTGTTTGATGCTGAACCGATGCCAGACATGGAGGGCTTGTTTTCAAAATTGGCAGGGCACCAGTACATTTCTAAATTAGATCTAACAAAAGGTTATTGGCAGGTGCCCATCGCTGAAAATGCTCGCGTATTAACGGCATTCGCGACCCCTAAAGGTCTTTTCCAGTTTAAGGTTATGCCTTTTGGTTTGGTTAACGCCGGTGCGTCGTGCGTGCGTCTTATGCGAAAATTGTTGAAAGGCACGAACAACGTAGATAGTTTTGTCGACGATATTCTAGTATATACACATACCTGGGAAGAGCACGTTAGGGCATTAGTCGATCTGTTTGACAGACTCCGCAAGGCAAATCTCACAGCGAGACCCTCCAAGTGTAGCATAGCATATTCTAACTTGGAATGCTTGGGCCATCTAGTAAGTGGGTCAGGGCAGTTAAAACCCCACCCTGATAAAATTGACGCGATTAAAGACGCTCCTAGGCCAGAAACCAAGAAACAAATACGATCGTTTCTTGGATTGATAGGTTTTTATAGGAAGTTCGTTCCAAATTTCGCCGCTATAGCTAGTCCATTGACGGATTTGACTAGGAAAGGGCAGCCAAATAAAGTTTCTTGGGGTTTATGCCAAGAGAAAGCTTTTAACGCCCTTAAGGCAAGATTGATCAGTGCACCGATCCTAAAGTTGCCAGAATTAAATAGATCGTTCATATTGAGAACTGATGCATCCGACACGGGGTTAGGAGCAGTTTTGCTACAGGAGCAAGACGGGGTAAAGTTACCCATAGCTTATGCTAGTAGGAAATTGCTGCCTAGGGAGCAAAACTACTCCGTGATCGAAAAGGAATGCTTGGCACTGGTGTGGGGTGTAGGTAAATTCCACACTTAACTTTTCGGAAGGGAATTTGTCCTTGAAACGGACCATCAGCCTCTCATATATTTGAACAAGGCAAAAGTTGCCAACGCAAGATTGATGCGTTGGGCATTGACTCTGCAGCCATATCGTTTCCGGATCGAAGCAATCAGAGGGTCGGAAAATGTAGGGGCCGATTATTTAAGCAGAGTGTGATTTGCAGTTTTTTTTTTCCTACCATGATATTCTGGTAATGTAAATAATACGTTTCAGTTTGTATTTTTGCAAAATTCCGTGATTTTCTAAAAGTGCTTCCACCTTTTTTTAAGGGGGGAGGTATTGTCACGGAATTGTATGGTTTATATCAATATGTATATGTGATCAAAAATGTATTCGGGTTTCGTTTCCGACTAGAGCGTTACTCGGGGGTTGTTTATTTTTTCGGCTCTAGTTATTTTGAAATACTGAGCGCGATTCACCCCATGCTGCACGTGCAAATTGCCTGCAGTGAAAACTCACGTACCTAGCTGCTGCGAATATCGGTCACAGCTAGAGTACATATAGAGCGGATTCTCTATAAACAAATTACACTACGATGAGTCTTGTCAGAAAGCTTACCTCTTTACGGGAGCAAAACTTCAGCTGTAGAGGTATGTGAAATTTAAGATTGTATTCTTTATCACTATTCGTTTTATATGACATAATTGTTTCATATATTAGATGTTTTAGAATTTATTCTAAATTCTACAGAGAGTCAATACCTAGGTCATACAACGCCATGATATTAGAAATCCTATAGGCTGGTTCAAGTTAGCTATTTGTTGTAACTGAACAGACGGGTATTATTTAATTATACGCGGCATGCATTGAATGATTAATGTAATGTGTAACGAGGCGTAATTCATGTGCGCGCATGCGCAACATATATCAATACAAAAGTACTAACCGTGTCATATGTACTACACGGTTTAGTTGTTATACTTTTAGCTGTTCCATATGTATGGTTTGGTGGTGTGTGAAGTCACAGAACTCTGTGTGGTCTCGTGTGACGTGTACGCTGTGTCTGGTGACGTTGTTTCGGAAGAGTGTACTGGTTTTCTCGATGCGAGGGACCAAGGCTTCTCGATCAACGGGTCTGTGTTAATGTGAAGGCTCTCGAGGGACCCTTCAACAGACTGGGAGGGGTGGACCATGCGTGGTGGCTCCTTGACCATGGACTAGAGCGGGTGGAACCGTAGACACATCTTGGTAGTCAAACGGACGCCACGATAGTTATATTTATTGCGTGTTCCATTTGATTGTTATCTCAATATTGCTATCTGTGCAAAATTACATTCATTCCCATTTCAATATCGCTATATGTGTGATAGATTCATAATTTCATACATCCCCATTTCAATATCGTTATATGAACGACATATTCATAATTTCATACATCCCCATTTCAATATCGTTATATGAACGACGGATTCATAAATTCATATTCCAACATCGCTTGTTAAATTGATAAATTGACGAGTTAACAGATTGATGGATAAATGAGTATTCTATTGATAAGTGCATAAATCACATGCTTTGGTCACCCTTGGTACTTAATAAGACCTTGTTTATATTGGGGTGTAAATCATATACTCGTATTTGTCGATTGGTGATAGGATGCTATTCACGTTTGTTTAAAATTCCATTTGTTAAATCCATCTTTGATTTTTCTCGTTGAGTTACTTGTTGTTGATAGTTCCATGTTAGGAACTTTATAATTTTCCTTATCTTTTTGTTATAATGGTGTCAGATTTGTTCATCTTTAAATTGCGTTTATAAATAAACATCTTATTAACGCAGTTGCTTTCGGTGTCTTCACTAATCCAGTCCCAACCCGGCTTCATCCTGTGACAACAAGAGACATTACTATGGGCATGAAGATCACATGCAAACTATTTTCGGGACAAAAGTACTGTTGCAAAATGGAACTTCATACTGGCATTTAATAAATAAACCTTTTGTACAATGACGTGTCCCTGCACACATCCATGACCGTGTAATATTAATTATATTTGAAGAAGAATATATAAAAGCGAACTTCATCATTGTCCCTTGAAATCAGAATATTCGATCTATGACTTCAGTTTTGTTTCCTCGATTGAAGAAAATGTTAGTATTACATCCAGCCTTGGATAAACGTTTGTAGCGTCTTAGTATTATAAATAATTTGTTAAAAGAATGTTAAAGACTGGTACACGTGGATGAAATAGTGCGTGTAATCTGACTAAATCAATTTGAATAGAATAACCTGTAATATGAATTCTTATTTTCTTATTTTTAGGTTTAGTAGTAAACAGTGCTATATATCTCCTGGCGGGATAATATAAGGTAGGACAAGTGATAAGCGTGAATATAATGAACAAAATGATAGACAAAACTGAGAAAAACATGTATTCGAGACAAACGATGGAAAAGGAGCTATGGTGGTCCCAATTTAAAACAGAGGCATCAGATGTACTTGACACAAACGGTGGAAAATGAGATTTGATGGTCCGTGTGAAGCCTAAGCATCACATTTCCTGGAGACCATTTGTAGAAAAGGAGCTCTGGTTTTTTTGTTTTTCCTAATTTGTAGTTTTAATATCAGATATATTCAATATCTTTTAGCCAAATACAAGTTTTAGGAAACAGAGCGTACAGTACATGTGTATGATTAGTCGCTCTTTGATGGCAACTTCAGTCGTCTACGATAAAGAAACTGTATAGCAACCTTGATCCTTAGGTACATCTCGGTTTACAGCTTCACACTGCGTCTGTGTCTTTTCCCCTCACAGATGCAGCTATTACGTGTTTTACTTCCTGTGCAATGTTGAGTCAAATCGGAACATCGGTCGGGGCCGGACACTTCCACACACATTCCCCTTTCCTGTTTCACAGCATGACACACAGTACAAAAAGGTGCTCAAGTTTCCCCTTCATGATGTCACAATGATAACTGAAATATGAAATGAGGGTAATTAGTATCACACATATTTACTATAGACTGCTTTATAGACTGCCCACGCCCTTGATGGACGTATTCGTCTAATTCATTTTTAATATTTGTAGATTCATTATCTGTGCACATTTATTTATATCTACTTCAACAACGCCCTATCCCCTAGGGTTCCGAAGTTTGCATAGCTGTTTATAATACATAATTATATAATATTAAGTGTACACATTACTGATGAAATCTGAGGAGCCGGACATTAATATGGGCATTAACCCAAGCATCGGCAAAATTGAGATTATACGGGATGCATCATGTTGTCAATATCGCAAAGTTGGTTTTTAATGTTAGTCTACGGTATCATAATGTTGATTTTATGAAGCGCAACAATTTCTGTAACAATATAATCAAAATGTCATTTTGAAAGTAGCGGCTAGAAGAAAAACGCTCTTTACTTTTGTCTTGTTTCGATGGTTAAGGTGGTACCCCGTTTAATTTCATAATCATCTAATAAAGTATTATGTGATACTTATTAATATATTTTAGTTCTGTTTAAATTTTATATTTGTCCCGGGATAATGAACCTATTCTTTTAAAATTTTATATTAGTGATTAGAAGCCCAATTTAGACAAACATACCCGCCATCAATATGTAATGCAGTATTTTTTTTTTGCAACAGGAATCAGCATCCCTATTGTTCATTTCGCTACCAGTTTCATTTTTTTCTAGCAACATTTTCATTAATTTTAGCTAATAGGTTTTCCTCACTCAAATTGCCAAATTCTCTGGTGACTTTTTTTCCCTCTAAATCTTCCATTTATGTATAATATACTCAATATTTATTTAAGCATTTTTGGCCAGAAAATAATCATACAATGCCCTGTGAATTAAATTAAGACAATGAGATAAATTGTATTTTCGAGAAAATACTTAAGTCAGTAAACTCATACAACCTTAACTAAAATTATTTGATCGAAGTATTCTAATCATATACCACTGCATGTGTTTTATTTAATTAAAACATAATCAGAGTAATTGTAAATTTGCTGGGTTGCTCATATCGGCAGGAATTAATTTTAACTTTTTTGGCATTACACATAATTTCTGTAAAATAATTAGCTGCCCTATCTCCAGTTTATTATTATTATTATTATTATTATTATTAAAATTTACAACAAGTTCACGTCAATTTTTTATGTTGACCGTGTCTAGCGATATTTTCTCTATTTTATTACCACTAAGGTCAAAAACCTATACATTTATTAAGTTGCCTATGCCTAGCGGTATTGTATCTATTTTATTATCACTTAAATTAAATTCTTGCAAAAGTAGTTAATATTCACATTACTGCTGGTATTGTCTCTATTTTGTCAGTATTAAGGGCAAGTATCTGAAAATTGATCAAGTTGCATATTGCATATACCTTGTGGCATTGTTTTAGTTATCACTTGAATCAAGTTCTTGCAAATTAGTTAATATTGATATGTCTGGGGGTATTTCCTGTAGATTTGTACCTCGCAGTACTAGTTTGGTTAGATTATATATTTCTCAAATAGTTTGACATAAATACTTTTTTTAATATTTGTTATTTCAATTAATTTTTTTGTGATCTTTTTTAAAATAATATATTATTATTTCTTTTCTTTTAGCATGTTAGAAATGGTCGCGTTCGACAAACTGGTCGAACTAAAGGCCTGTACAAACTACCAACCCTTTGTCTGGCAGTCCGTAGGTGCATCCTTTGATTAAGCGCTTAGACTTCCTCAGTCAGAATCCGTTCCCTTTGCTTATGGTCAATTGTCTTCCAGCGATAGCAATTAGCGTGTTTGAATTTTCATAGGTGTCAAAAGCTACGAATTCTTGAAGTAATTGAAACTACACATTATACCTGGTTTCCCCATAAAATAAGTGCCGGGCCGGCCACTTTCTTGTATGCAATCAGTTTCGACTCAGGGCTTAACAACGTAATCAGGCGGTAATACTAAGAGAAATAAATTGAAAAAGGGCTGATAACTGCCTGCCCCCAACCCCATTTAGATTAAAAGACTAAAATCCGCGTGGGGGGTCGGCCATGCAATGAAATGTTTGTCTTAGATCTAATTTCCAATGCCGTATCCGTCTCGGCTAATAATCCACTTAGCCAAACATGTATCAAATTCTTTTTGTCTGGATCAGCCGTCCATCCCGATTCCTGAAATCCCCCCTAATAGAAACGTTATGCTCTTTGCTCCCTGTAGAAGATTTACTTTACAGTGTATTTCCAATGCATACAGCCAAATCCCTCTGAGTTGGCACAATTTGATTATATGTATTCAAACCACAATTTTCTTCAACGAAAATGATTCAGACAGCGCTGACAATATATATATATATATATATATATATATATATATATATATATATATATATATATATATAATAATAATAATAATAATACTCAAATTCCTTATAAAGAGATTATACTGTTCAGCTGTGTATAAATGGTTCTAGCTTATTTTAATTATGCTTTGAGATGTCATCAAAAATCTTGTAAATACCTGCATATTATTTTTACATTTTAGTGCACAGAAAATGTTCAAATATTATCAGGTTTTTTAGTACAAAATGAACGGTCTAATTTACAAAACGATTAAAAATTATATTTCTAGCTGAATTAAGCCGAGGAATTCTACGGTAAACATACTAATCGATAGCGCGGTTGTTGTTTTTTAAAGCAATTATAATACTGTCTTACCTAGCTTTGTGAGGTGTACCTGTCCAAACATCTCATTGCCAACATGCAAACAAGAGAACATATATTAATACATTTTTACATCCAAAACTGTAATGTCAACCACCGACAGTTTACACACAAGAACAAGGTAGTGTATATGGGTAATAATTATCCCAGATATATAATACTCAGCATGAACCGCATAATCTAAAATAGTCGAAATGGTCTAAATTTCGGTCAAAATGAACATAAAGAAATAAGGCGTTATGTTTCGTTATAAAAAATGACCTAAATAGTTCTGCGTTTAAACAAAGTGTGTTTGTATCTACTGATAATATAAGAATGAACAACCTAAAATTTAGAGAAAAAATGGTTTTAAGAAAAATCAATATAATAAATTAAATATGGATTTTGAAAAGGGCTTACAGCAAAATCATTATAAAAAATTAAATATAAATGTCAAAATGACTCATAGAAAAATCAATATAATAAATTAAATATGAATTTTTAAAACGGTTTAAAGAAAAAACAATGTAATAACTTAACCATGTAAACCTTTAAACTGTAGAAACATGTTGCTGAATGTCCGACGAAAAAATGTTTATTTAGACTCCATACTCTCAGAAACTATTGAAATTAAACCATACTGGAGTGCATCATAATATTATAACAACAGCAAAACATATATCAAGCAAATAAACCAACATGGGATGATCATGTAAACATTCTATCAGATTGTAAGAAAAACAATTCAACCAGTACCATGAGCAAGAAAATCAAATATCAAACCGACTTCAAAACCCATTCCATCTCCAAGAAAACCGGTGTTATCCCCAATGCCATCTCCAAGAAAACTGAACCATCAAACAAGATTTGTTTTTTGAGAAAAAACATAGCCAAACATTTGTTAAAAACCTTATAAAGCCCCTGTAGATTGGATATACCAACATAATAATGACTTAGCAAATTCTTATTCAAGATGAAAGAACAAGCTGTAACAATTCTAAAAAAAAACTTAAATAATTCCAAGCAAGCGAATACACTTCGGTATTCCGATAAAATACTGATGTAAAAAATGATAATAGGTGAGGGCGAAATAGAAGTAGCAGAGGGAATTGATGCCTTTTATGCTAGCAAAGGGGCACCTGCATTAAATGAAAATGTTGGTAATGCCAGTATCCAGTATGTTTTTGATATAATGAAGGGCTAATTCGAAGAATACCTAAAACTTGGGAGCGGTTGGGCTGTACGGCGTATTCACGTTATTTATCTATGTGTCTCGCAATACAAGCCATTTTCGGGGAAACATAATATTCCTCGACCAGAAAAAATAGCACAAAAAAGATGCGTACATGTCCAGAATAAAGACAATAAGTGTTTTTAATGTGCTGTTTTGGCAGCTTTATTTTCTGATGTTCGTGATGCCGAGAGTTCATCCAAGTATACAACTCATGTTGACAAGTTAAATTTGATGATATCAAGTTTCCTGTTTCATTAAAATATATTACTATATTTATTGATGGAATTACGGATTATTCCCATTAAGAATTAGCATTGTAAAGAGACACAGGATTATTGATCTATTGTTAATATCAGAAGATGAGTATAGCATCAACAAAAATTAAAATACAAATATGTATATCGAAGACGTCTTCATGTTTTTAGCAGAGAGAAACTTCAGGAAAATCATATTTTTGATTGCAAAGTTATTAAATCAATGTACCAGCGGGTTGTGTTACCAGAAAAGGGAGATACTATCCTAAACTTTAAAAATTATCAAATCAAATGAAGCTACCATTTGTTATGTATGCTGATTTTGAAACATTGAAATAAAAGTTTAAAGTCAGCAAAGGTAATAATACAGAACAAATAACTAAACATTCTCCATGTGTATAGGCCCATATTGTAATGCGAGGTAATGGAATGGAATATATAGGGTATTGTTCTGCGGAAAAAAACTGTTATTAAAACTGTCTTAGTAATGAAATGATGAAATGCAAGAAATAAGAAAGGCTTACAAAATGCCGTCGTCAATGAAAATGTATGAAAATGATAAACTGATTTTGAAAACGCAAATTCTTGCCACATGTGCAGAACAAAAAATAGATGGTGATAAAGTAAGGGATCACTGCCATATTACGGGTATTTACCCAGGCGCGACTAAAGTTTTCTCATCAGAGAACTAAAGTTAAGGTGGTATTTCAAAGTCTTGGGAGACATGATGGTCATCTCATAATGTCTGTTGCTGGGAAAATACCAAGGGACATATAATTTGCATACTAAAAAACATGGAACAATACAAGTCTTTCAGCGTTGGTCAGCTTTAGTTCATTGAGTCCCTTCAATTCCTTAACATCAGCTTGAAAATGTTAGCTGTAAAGCTCCAAGAAAGTTATTTTAAAATAACAAAATGAGTAACTGAACCAGAGCAGTTCGGTCTGTTAGCTAGGAAACGTGCGTACCCATACAATTATATAGGTAGTTTTTAACGTTTTGACGAGGATAAATTACCGCTAAAAGAAGCGTTTCACTCGACGTTAGCCATATCAGATATAGCAAATGAAGAGCTGGCTAACACCCAGGAAATATGGAAAATATGGACTACCATGATACCTATTACAAGACCAACGTCCTTCTGCTGACTGATGTTTTTGAAATCTTAAGAGAAGTATCAATCAAACATTATGGTTTGGATCCTGTCCAGTATATTACAAGACCAGACATGCCATAGGATGCTTTATTTAAAACTACAGAAGTCAAACTTGGGCTCCTGACTGATATTGATATGCATGTATTCGTCAAAAAAGGAATTTGAAAGAAGATTTAAATGGTATCAACAATATTTTACAAAACCTACAACTCAGTGATTGGCCCATGATGCTGCCCCTGCTAACGTCTAGGTTCGTGTGGATTACTTCTAGTAAAATACCGGCTAATATCGATGACGATTTGGAGATATGATATATTTTGGAAGTCAATCTGGAGTGACCCGATGGATTACATGAGAGCGCGCGGCTATTATCCGTTGGCCAACGAGAGGATGCAAGTCGGGAATAAGTGGCTGAGTGAATACCAGGTAGCATTAGCCAGTGAATTAGATAGCATGTTTATTAATTGTGATAAGCTTGTTCCAAATTTAATGAATAAACAAATATGTGGCCCACTATCGCAATCTAAAATTACATTTGTATCTGGCCATTACAATAAGAAAAGTTCATAGCGTTTTAAGTTTAACCAGTCAAAATGGACAGCGCTATACGTCAAGTATAGCACTGAACTGAGAGTACGATTGAAATATGCATCTAAAAAGACGTCTTCAAATTGATAAATAACTCTGTCTTTAACAAAACTTTGGATAATCTGAGAGATAGGGTTATTGCTGAATTGGTCATGACTTCTGAAAAGAAGAAAATCAGAAGACTGGTATTAGATCAAGTATTTGTATCAAAAAAAATATTTGACGAAGATTTGGCAGCAATTCATTCTGTAATGCTAAAGCAACCCATTGATATTAGGCAGTATGTGTTTTATCTATACTATGATGTATGACTTTGAAAACACAAAGACATATAGCGTGCTGATGAAATTTAATAAAATATATATTTACCATGACATGGAAGGAATAACTCGTGTTATGACACAGCTAATTATCCAGTTAATTATCCCCCTTTCAGTACCGCAAATAGAAAGTAGTAGGAAAATTCAAGGACGAGTGCAATGGAAAACTAATATTCTAATTTGTTGGGCTGAGGCCCAAAATATATTCTGTCCTTCTTGATACAGCAACCAAATTAATAAGGCTAAGGGAATATCAAAGCCAATTCTTGAAAATAATAAAACCATTCGCTGAAAAAGAAATTATTATTTTGAACAAAATTGAGATGAGACGTGTGATGCGCTTCATAAGAGCGAAAACCACCTCATGGAGTACAAAATAGATTTAAAAAAGAATGTCTCCGATAGACACATAAATACAAAAGATACAGAATCAGCGAAAATGGAATCAATACCTATGCTTACGAGGATCACGAAATAAGATGCAAACCACTATTTTGCGGAAGAAACCATTAAGGAACATCATTAAATCTTGAAGAAATGTATGCCTTATTGTCCCCCAAAGACACATGCCCTAAAAGCAGTTTCACCCGTGACCCTCTAAAACACATAAATGACGCCAAGCGCATGTTCTGAAAGTATATTCATTCTCGTACCCATAAATATTATAAATACTGAATACACGCCTCCCAAAGGTATATCCGTCCATGACCCTCGAAAGTACATCATTACCACCAAATGCATATTAATTCTCGGCCACCAGACAGTCAAGTGCATTCATCTGCGATGCCCTAAAACACTATAAATACCATGAAATGTGCGTCCGAAAATTAATTTTAGACCCCGAAAGCACTGTTAATACCATCAAGTACATGGTCTAATAGTATATTAAATCCGCACCTCCTTGGAAATTATAAAGGCCATCAAACGCGCATCAGAAAAGTTTATTCATTCAAGGCTCCCAAAACGCTATAAATAATATAAAGCGCGCCTTCTAAAAGTATAATCATCCGTTACGTTCAAAAAACACTATAAACACCATTAGGCGCACGCCAGGAAATTATATTCATACTTGTGGACCTGAAACACCATAAATAAGGCAGGCTCACATCTTAAAAGTATATTTGAATAGCACCTATAACAAGATGCAATGCACACGTATTTTACCGCAATGATACATAGTGGGTACCTTCATTCCAAACCATAGTTCAGTGTCCTTTTTCCTACTGACTCTTTCTTGATTGTGAAGCGTATGACCCCATTACAGGCATCGGCTGATGTATAGTGACTTACAAGGCACAGTTGATCGGTTATTAACAATATTGTGCATGAAAATGTTCCAGATTTGCTGTTTTAATCTTTACTCCGTAATGAAAACTCATATATATATATAGATATATATATATATATATATATATATATATATATATATATATATATATATATATATATATATATATATATACTAATTGTTGACTCACATAATGAGGTTCAACACACACACAATTGTTGGTACTATCTTTCAGACTTATCGTTCCAAACAGAGTAAAATAGTGAGGTTGTCTGGGATTTGAGATGACAAGTATTGTTGTTATTTTATTCCTACTGTAATCTGGACACTGATATTCGTGCGCATACTAGAGTCCAAGGTCTTGTTCTAGTGTATATATAGTGTCATATATCGTCTCAAGTTGAGAGATCTGAATTTGCTGGTTCCACATTGTGGTTAGAGTTATATTTGTTCGACGGCACTCCAACACATGCCAACCGTATTGCTATAAAATCTATAATGCACCGGGGTTTTAGGATTTACGCAAGAATCGTATCTGCTTGGACATTTAATTATACTGAAAAAATAAATTGTCTTTAAAAGACACAGTATCAAATATTATTCAGATATTGTTTCTATACACATAGATTGCACTTGAATTTATCAATATGGTTATATTCATATTTTTGAACTGTTTATATCGTTGTAATTACTGGATGATGACGCATACCATATGATGCCAAAGACGTTAATATAAAGATGTTTTCTTTCTATTTAATACTGAGTAAGAGAGAGATAGGACAACTAATTAAGTTCATGTAATGTTTCAAGCCACACATGTTTTCATTGATTAGAGTTATATCATTTTTTCAGCCTTGAAAAGCATGTTAATTTCTATAGCCTCGCGCTAATAAACAAAGGGTCCTCGTGGTCTGCACCTAATAGCATAGCCTCGCACCAAATTGTCATATAATATGCTGTCAGTAGAAAGTTAAATACAGGATATCAACATGAAAACAAATATTGTATTTTCAACAACAGTACGTACATTGAAGTTTGTAAAATCAATAACGGAAACAAACTAAATTAATGTACTAGCTAAAAAGTGCATCTCAAAACATTTAATACTATTCTTTTATTCCCTGGCTAAAATATTTGTTTTTGATACTCTGGCTGTAAAATAATTAGTGGTACCGTACCTACACCGATTCTTTTTTTTTTTTTTTTTCTTTTTTTACATTTTTGTGTGTTGAGAACCTTAGACTCTAAGTATGCTGCTCTATACTAATTTGGGCAGTATTCTAAACACACTGATATTAATCGACAATTATGTAATGCCTTCAGATGATAACAATGGATGTTGCATTTCAAGAAATGTTTATCATGAGTTTGGTCAGAGCATCAGCTGATACTAGCACTCCTTGATGCAAAGAAATACTTTAGATAATGCAGAACATAAATTTAACAGTACAAACTAGATTCTGCAGTCACACTTTGAAACTCTAATCATAAACTGCAGTCATATGACAGTGTCAAACACGCCAAAAGTAAAGAGGAAAACCAAAGGTTATTTTAATAGGAGATGTCACACATATAAAGATTTTTCGTGGAAAAGTAAAATTTTGTCATAAAAAAACAGGTTTACACTCTGGTAACGAGAAAGCGTAAGGTTTGGTGCAATAAAATTCCTAAGGCTGACTAAACCCAAAGATTTACAGGCTGATCTGCATACTGGTGACTCCGAACAAAGACGGTTGATATAAATTCACCACTATTCAATCTAAAATAAAGCACAATCATTATATTTGTTTGCTCTTTTGCATGTACTAATTCATAAGACGCAGTAAAGTAATTGGTAATTAAAATATTCATAATGAGTAATATTTCATCGAAAATATAACCCCACTCCTATATGGATAACACCATTTATTCATTTTCCATAGAACGTAATGTTAATATATATATTTTTTTAAATACAGATAATGAATGAATGAGATTGGCATACATGTCACACATGCTTCCATTCATTAGAGTTAGAGACTTTTTTCTCAGCCTTGAAAAACAAGTTTTCTTTAGCAACTTTTTTTAGCATTGTGCTGTTAAACAGGTAGACCCCTTGGTCTGCACCTAATAACAGCCTCGCACCAATAGTTCATATGATGTTTTGTCAGTAGGAAATTAAATACAGGATATCAAAATAAAAACGAACATTTTGTTTACAAATATAGTACATGGATTGAAGTTTGTGAAATTAATAATGGAAAAAAACTAATACATGCACTAGTACCCTCTTTTTTATGGCCCCACCAGTACACTGATCCCCTGGCTACGAAATAATTAGTGATCCGTTACCGAGTAAGATAAAAAATGACCGACAAATCTGGGGAAGAGGATATGTGAATTTGTGATGTTATTGGCGAACAGTAGTTAAATGTATCAAGCTGCTCTTCAGTGTAATTTAGTGTGCTATTTTTAAATTATTTTGTGCGACAAACAATTGGTAATTTATAAAATATGATTGTAATGAGGGATAGGAAATTCTTTACAGAGACGTAGTGGCGCAAAAACATTACCAGCATGATTTTACATACTGTATGGTGAGAATTGATCTTCTGATATGATTTACTTTTCTTTTGTTAGTTTTTTCACCTGAGGTAGAGGTATATTATACATGGCCACCATTCCCTCTTTGGCCTAATTCGATTATTTGTTTGTTCTGAGTCTAGACATGTGTTTCGCACGGCCATTTAACCGCCTGCATATATCAGCAGTGATAAGACAATGTAATGTTTTACAGGTGTTATACTGTGGTTATATTATATTATAAATTAAATGTATGTATTAAGTGGCTCACTTTAATATTTGCCCAATATTGTTTTTCATCAATAGAAGTGATTCGCGACCAATATTTGAAACCTAGTTTTCTACACCGACTGTTCGATGTGTTCAATCTATCCCGCATGCAAATAATGATCTATGCGTAAGTTTGCGTCATCGACTACCCAAATCGATAAGTACGAATATCGTTACACAGTTTATTTATCTGCCTATTCGTTTAATCATGATATATTTGCTACATTACGCAAATGAGGTCAGGCTATAAGTTCTTACCACATTAGATAAGCCACTCTCCACACAAATATAGTCACACAAAGTAATCAAACAGGACAAGCGGCTGTAAAGGAAAAAAACAAAACCAAAACAAATTAGATGTGCTGCAAAAAAAAAAAAAAAAAAAAAAAATTACGGTTTTGAAAAGGGAAAAGAAGATATCTAAGGAAAATAAACAATGGTGTTACCAAACTTGAAAAAGAATTGAATTGAATATGTACTGCACCTACATCATCAAATATCAATTGGTCATTGTACTGTCTGGAAAAAAATAACTTTCTTTTTAGAATCTAAAGAAGAATTTTTGGTTAAAACGCCTTAATATATGTTTCCAATGTTTGTACGAAAAAGATATTAAAATTTTGTTCAGTTTCCATTTTAGGTGAGCCAAATATAAAAGTGTTTTAGTAGAGATGGGAACGAACATTTTTAAGTATAAGTATTAGATTTTGTCTTCGAACTGTGCATCGAGTACAAATTAAAATATAATGATATACATATTCTGCTTCTACCCCACAGTCTCATGAAGACTTATATATCATGTGATTGTCATACGGATCTTGTTTAAAGTTGTTACGTTGGTTTCTGATTGGTTTCTGGTTCTAGTATGAATAATAGAGTATTTGCGATCACCAGAAAGATAATATAAAGGAATGATATTGTTTTGTGTGGTGATATACTATTTAAATTTTGGAAAATCGATTTCCTTTGTTTGACATTGTCAGTTAGGGTATTCCATGTGAGAATACAACAAGGTCAGAGCTGATTTATTGAAACAGTGGCTGCGCATCTATTCTATACGCAATGGTAGTTTTCAAATAGTGCGATCTGCCTTCCTATATAAGTGACAACCCTCCACTGTGCAAATTTGAGGGGACGCCAAACTAATGACTGAACATAATAATAACTCGGTTACTCGCGATGGAGGACGATCGAAACATCTTTACCAGGAAATAATGCTCAATCTTTTACAGTAGCAATTACAAATATGACGAGTCATCGTGTTGTGGCTTCGTAGAAAATTGTTTTGGCTATCGATACGTTTGCAAAACATTCCATAAGTCTAGGTTCAATGTCCACAGCCCCGAAGCGATTAGTGCGTGTCAGAGAGGCACACAACTATTTCTGATTTGGTTGGGTTAATCCCCTTTTAAGGTATTTTGCCTAGTGGCCTTGGTTAGTTTTTGTTCAGGAATGAGAGCAAAATGTCTTCTCTAAGGATACAATACCGCAACAGACAAAGACAGGTTTGGGAATCAAAACCAACACTTCTGCCTAGCAGTCAAGCAAATTAACACAACCACAACACTAAGTTATTGGTGTGCATCATAGAGACGCAGATAAAATAGCTGGTATTGTTCGGCTAAGCCCCCTTTTAAGGTATTTTGCCTAATGGCTTTACTTTATGATTGTTGAACAATGAATACAAAGTGTGGTGCCAAAGGAAAAAACATGGCAACTGACACAGCCTGATCTGGAAATCGAACCCGGTATTCCTACGTAAAAGTCCATCAAATGAAAACCTTAAACTATATTATATTTTCCCATCCTTTTTTACCGTTTTATATGTTTGACGATAAGCTCTCTAGATTCTTAATTCAGTCACACAAAACCAATGCTCTCGCGAGAACTGGCTTACTGTAAAATAACTCAATCCTTCAGATGTAGATTGTGACATAGACTTCATCAGGACAAGTTTCCACACAACTTCCTAATAGGTTTTGAAGGAATCGCAGTGGGAGGGAACTTATCTCCATTTAATTATATTCCTTTCTATATGTGCAGCGAGACGCGTGCGATTGACATGGTATAGAGATACTGATAATAAATTAATCGGAAATATTTTATCTACACCTAAACCTCGGAATGAAATAAATAATCACTGAAACTTTCAGTCAATAAGGTTATAATACGTATTTTTGTGCAAAACAAATCCCGAGGGTCAAATACATTTATGACATTAGGGTCATTGCAAATCAGTTGATTGTCCGCAAGTTGTTTTGCTTGGTATTGGCTGCCCATTGGTGAGTGCTCACCGTAGAGCGACCCCTTCTAAATAGTTCACGACGGAGATTTTAGACGTCTGATTATTTTGAGAAGGATTTACGAAATGTGTACAGCGATTCGAAAATTCCAATTTGTGACTGAATAGAAAAGCAGGGGGAATGCTGTATAGTATAGTGTAGCGTCGACCTTAAAAAAAATACACGAGTCTAATCCATAAATATGTTTATGAGACCATAACAATTAACGGGATCACCGATGATATAATTGAAACACCTGCTTCAAACGTTACAATGGAGGATGTGTAAGTTAAGGAATTTGGCTTTTTTTTTAAAAATACAAAAGAGTCAACTTGAAAATTCAAGAAAATTAGCAGAGCGATATTCTGTTTTCCAGTGCACAAAATCATCTTCATACATTCACTTAGTTCAAAAAATGTACAACAGGTACGCTGTACTGTCTAACAACCTTTGTAAAAGAAGAAGACGAACAAAATCGAGTAGGCACTAGGAGCAATCTGAATAGATTCAGAATGTAAATACAGAGAAATGTATCTAATTGGATAGTGTGTCCGAAAAAGTAATATCTTGCAAACGATAAGAAATAAAGGCTCGATGGCATGTCATTTATTTATTAAATCATTCACTCTCTCAAAGAATTAGTCTATCAAATTTTATAAATGTTTAAATCGATTCTACCAAGGCCTTCAGAAATGGGATAATAAACATTTATATAAAAAACATTTTATACATTTGATTATTCGGTCTAAAAAGTAAACTTCCAAAATCTAGAAAAATGTTAATGCATAGCGAAGATGTTTCGTCAATGGGCAAGTTCCATTTTGCATACTTTTATACGAAATGATGCAAACTGTTGCGAATTGCAATGGTCAAATGTCATAATAACCTCTTAACATAAATATACATAATTTTACACTGCTCATGGAGAGTGGCCTCTATATTGTTTACAATTTTGTATACTGACATAAAAGTACTAACATTAAGAAGAACCAGTATTTGATATGTAACTATCAATAAATCTGATTAGGTGATTATCAAACAATGAAATAAATGAATACCTTGATAAGTTCCAAGTTATTGTACTTGAAAAGAAAACAAACGAATGTATTAAGACTTTCTCCACCAATGAGACTAATATATCTTGTGAGGATTCTATGCCCAACTTTAATCAGCAAATCAGAGTTTTCAAAAAGCATTTAAACAATTAAATGTGCTCAAAATAATTTGAAAACACCTCACAATTGAAGGACGATCTCATTGTGTTACTATTTCATCATGATAAA